>SJYA01000382.1:979976-1137847 GCA_006410615.1 Neotragus moschatus
GTCTTTTAATATCATGGCTGCAGTCATCATCTGCAGTGATTTTGGAGCCCCCCAAAATAAAGTCTGACACTGTTTCTACTGTTTCTCCATCTATTTCCCATGAAGTGATGGGACCAGATGCCATGATTTTTGTTTTCTGAATATTGAGCTTTAAGCCAACTTTTTCACTCTCCACTTTCACTTTCATCAAGAGGCTTTTTAGCTTCTCTTCACTTTCTGCCATAAGGGTGGCGTCATCTCCATATCTGAGGTTATTGATAGTTCTCCTGGCAGTCTTGAATCCAGCTTGTGTTTCTTCCAGTCCAGCATTTCTCATGATGTACTCTGCATATAAGTTAAATAAAGATGGTTTAACATATGCAAATCAAAAGACCTGATATTCCACATTAACAAAATGAAGGATAAAAATTATATGATTGTCTTAATAGATGTAGAAAAGGCATTTGACAAAGTTGAGCATTATTTTATGGTAAAAATCTCTCAACAAGTTGGATATAGAAGGCATGTACCTCAACATAGTAAAGATCAGTCGTAACAAAACCACAGCTAGCTTTATATTTACCGGTGAGCTATTCCTCTAAGACCAATAACATCAGTGCCCATTCTCACCACTCTTTTTCAACAGAGTACTGAAAGTCCTAGCTGAAAGGATTAGGCAAAGAATAAGAAGTAAAATAAATCCAAGTTAGAAACAAATAAATAACATTGTCTCTGTTTGCTGATGACATGATCTCCTATATTGAAAATCTTAAAAATTCCACATACACACACACACACACACACACACACAAAAAACGTGTTTGAAGCAGTCAACAAATTCTGTAAAGTTTTAGCATACAAAATCAATAGACAAAAGTAAGTTGCATTTCTATATGTTAGCAATGAAACAGCTGAAAAGGAAATAAAAAATCCCATTTAGAACAGCATAAAAAACCATACAATACTTAGGAATGAATTAACTAAAGAGGTGAAAAATGCATATGCTCAAAACTGTAAGACATGGGTGAAAGAAACTGATGAAGAAACATATGAATGAAAGGCATCCTATGTTTATGGATTGAAAAGAGTTAATGTTAAAATGTTCACACTACTCAACAGTATCTATGGATTCAATGTGATCTCTAACAAATTTTCAGTGACATTTCCCACAGATGCAGAAAAAAATTCCAAAATTCTTATGGATTCACAAATGACTCCCTCTAAGGCAGTCTTAAGAACCAAACTAGAGGCATCATACTTGCTGATTTCAAGCTATAAGTTACACGGCTGTTGTAACCAAATGGTATGATCCTGGCATAAAAACAGATGCAAAGACTAAAGGAAAAGAATCAAGTACCCAGAAATAAACCTACCCAAATACTGTCAACTAATCTATGTCAAGGGAACCAAGAATACTCATTGAAAATGAATATTCATGTGTAAAGGGAGGATATTTGGCCCTTATCTTCTGTTACTCGTAAAAATTAACTCCAAATGCATTAAGAGCTTGAATGTAAAACCTGAAACTGTATAGCTCCTAGAGGAAAACATAGGGAAAAAGCCCCTTAACATTGTTCTTAGCAATGATATTTTGGATATGACACCAAAATCACCAGCAACAGAAGCAAACACCAGTAATAAGTCCAACTAAAAAGCTTCTGTATAGCAAAAGAACAAAATGAAAAGGTAACCTATAGAATGAGAGAAAATATTTGCCAACCATATACAGATGGTCCCCAACTTACATTGGTTCAACTTAATGAATTTTTCTTTTTCTTTATGTTGATACAAAAGTGAAACACATTCAATAAAAACTACACTTTGAATTTTGATCTTCTGTTGGACTAGCAGTATGCACTGTTATACTGTGTCCTGAGACTGGGCTGTGGCAGCAAACCACAGCTCTTAGGNTATACAGATGGTCCCCAACTTACATTGGTTCAACTTAATGAATTTTTCTTTTTCTTTATGTTGATACAAAAGTGAAACACATTCAATAAAAACTACACTTTGAATTTTGATCTTCTGTTGGACTAGCAGTATGCACTGTTATACTGTGTCCTGAGACTGGGCTGTGGCAGCAAACCACAGCTCTTAGACATGTAATCACAAGGGTAAACAACTGATATATTTACAACCATTCTATAGCCGTACACTTTCAAAACATTATTCAATAAATTATATGAGATATTCAACACTATTATAAATTAGGCTTTGTGTTAGATGACTTGCCCAACTGTAGGTTAATATAAGTATTCTGAGTGTCTTTAATGTAGGTCAAGCTAAGCTATGATGTTTGATCATAGTTCAGTTGCTAAGTCATGTCTGACTCTTTGTGACCCCCTGGACTGCAGCACACCAGCCTTCCCTGTCCTTCACTGTCTCCCAGAGTTTGCTCTAATTCATGTCCATTGAGTTGGTGATGCCATCCTGTGTCACCCCCTCCTCCTCTTGCCCTTAATCTTTCCCAACATCAGGGTCTTTTCCAATGAGTGCAGTAGGTTAGGTATTTTAAATGCATTTTAGACTTATGATATTTTGAATTTATGATGAGTTTATTAAGATATAACTCCACTGTAACTTGAGGAATATTTATGTCTCAAAAGGAGTCAATATATAAAAACTCTTACAACTCAGTAGCAAAAAATCAAATAACCTAGTAAAAAGTGGGCCAAGCCCCTGAACTTTTGCAGAGGAGACAAACAATTGGCCGTCAGCCACATGCAAAGGTACTCAACGTCATTAATTATCAGGGATATGGAAATCAAAACCACAGTGAGAAATCACCTCACACCTGTCAGAATGGCTATTATCAAAAAGATAAGAGAACAAATCATGGCAAGTGTTTCTGAGAAAAGGGAAGCCTAGGGTGCTGTTAGTGGGAATATAAACTGGCACAGTCACTGTGGAAAATAGCATGGCGGGTCCTCAAAAAATTAAAATTGAAACTACCACATGATCTAGCAATCCCACTTGTGAGCATTTATTCAAAGGAAATGAAATGAGTATCTTTAAGAGATATCTGCTTTCCCGTGTCCATTGCATTATTTGCGACAGCCACACATGGAAAGCACATATGTTTGTGTATTGACAGATGAATAAGAGAAAAAAAACACATATATAACTTGCCTGTGTGGTTATGGTAGTTCCATAACTGGTTTTTCCATTTCCCACCTCAAATATCTTGCTTCTGAAATTCTGCCTCTACAGCCAGTCTTATCTTCCGCAACTACAAGTTTGCTCATCCTTCTACCCTCTTATCAGTCTTACCAGTGGCTCCGCACTGGCTAAAGTTTGGATTCCTAAGCTTGCCAGTTCCATCATTCTCCTAGCTGGCCCTGCACCATCTTCCATCAGACTCTGCTCTTGTCAGCTAGAGCGCTGCAGCCTTTCACATCTCTGTGCCTTGCCTTGTACGATTCCTTCACCTTGAAAATCTTTTTCCCTGCTTCGTCTGTCTCTTGAAATATTTTTTTTTATCCTTTAAACCTCAGTTCAAGCTCCACCATCTTTATGAAATCTTTTTTTTGATATCTAGTCAGAATTAACTTTTTTTTTCCCCACTGTAATTTATAGCTCTGCTGTATCCCCATAACTGCTGTTCCTGACCTCTGGTTGGAAGAGTGGGTGTGGGTGGGGGGGGATGGAAGGACAACAGAGTGCTTCCTTAACCTGCCATTTTCTACACACTCCCAGATTGGCAGGTATTTTTAGCTGACTCTTTCTCTGATGCTCTGGTGGGCTGCTTGGGAATGTCTCTGCCTCGGAACCCCCTGCTGCTCCCTAGATGCAGGCTATGCAATTGCCCCAACTCCACGCTGCTTTCCTCCTGGTTCTCTGATGTTCTTCGTACACTATCTTACTATTGGAGGCCTCACGCCCTCCCGGGAAGACCTTTTGGCAGGTTTTAAAGTGGACCCAGGCTGGCTTTTCCTCATGGTCTGCATCTTGTTTCTGTAAAACCTGGAAGATGTACACCCATCCCAGCTGTATGCCCTCTTCTTCTGCTGTGTGCCACCCAGACTTCTCTACAGTGCACAGTGTCCTCTGAGAATGGGGACGATCCTCACACACTCTCAGTGGCCCTGTGGCAGCCCCCACCCAGGTTTAAGGTGACAGAAAGCACATCCTTCCCCTTACATGGCAGTGTAGGGAGGGACTCACAGCGTCTTAATAATTCTCTTCTAGGCAATCACTTTACAAACTCCCCCTTCCTCCACTCTCTTTAAATTTTATCTTCCGAAAGCAAATAAAGCCCCCCAGGTAAAGGACTCAGGAGTTAGGAATCAGTTCCTAACCACTTCTTACTAATTCTACACTGGAGGCTTGTCTTAGTCTGGGCTGCTGTCACAGAATGCCATTGATTGGGTGGCATGTAAACAGCCCAGATTTATATCCCACACTTATGATGTATGGGTATGAAAGTGAAGGGCTGCCCTGGTGGCTCAGACAGTGAAGAGTCTGCCTGCAATGTGGGAAACCCTGGTCTGATCCCTGGATCAGGAAGATCCCCTGGAGAAGAGAATTTGGCTACCCACTCTAGTATTCTTGCCTGGAGAATGGATACAGGAGTCTGGTGGGCTACAGTTCATGGGGTCATAAATAATCAGATAGGACTGCAGCAACTAACACTTTCACTTTCACATGATGGGTGGAAAGTCCAACAGGTAAAGTGCTGGCAGGTTTGGTGTCTAGTGAGGACCACCTTCAGGTTTACAGACAGTTGTCCTCTCTTGGTGTCCTCCTATGGCAGAAGGGAGGTGAGAACTCTCTGGGGTCTCTTTTATAAGGTCACTAATCCCATTTGTGAAGTCTCTGCCCTCATGACCTAATCACCTCCCAAAGGCCCCACCTTCTAATATCATCACATTGTGGGTTAGGATTTAACATATGAATCTGAGGGGACACAAGCATTCAGTCTAGAGCAAGGCTGTTCTAAACTCCCATTGCTGTCTGATATCTATGGTATTGGCATCTCTCTTGGAATAGATGGAATTTCAGGCTTGTATCTTCTTCCAGAAGAATTCAGCCTTCCATAAGGCTGAATAGCTGGTGAAGATCCCCNACAAGCATTCAGTCTAGAGCAAGGCTGTTCTAAACTCCCATTGCTGTCTGATATCTATGGTATTGGCATCTCTCTTGGAATAGATGGAATTTCAGGCTTGTATCTTCTTCCAGAAGAATTCAGCTTTCCATAAGGCTGAATAGCTGGTGAAGATCCCCCCACCAAGGCTTTTTAAAGTCTGGACAAAAAAGCTTGCTGATCTCTCTGGAACTGAAAAAATAAAAAGCCAACAATCATCCTGGTAGAAATAAGTATATGTAATGATTTACATAATCCAAATGGCTGTGAGAACTGAAAAGCAGCTTGTACAAGAGGTTAGGTGGATTCCTGCTAAGGAGTCTAATTCTGTGAACTGCTGCTGTCTATTTAAACTTCACAAGGAGTGCCTTGTGGAGGAGGCAACTGGAATTGCTGTGTTTCTCAGCGAACAGAGCGTGCTGACTTTTCACACTTAGGGCTGTCCAAATGCAAATGCAGGGCTGCTGGTGATAGCCCAGTGTTGGACAATGTGCTGAAAGCCTAGTAGCTGGTCTCTGCATCCTAAAGAAAGATATGATCTGGGTACAAGATCAGCGGTCCTGCCTTATGGCATCTCCTGCCAAGTTTCCACTGTTGAGTCTGGGAAACTTACCCCACACTGGACAAAATGCTGTCTCTAGGACCCAGTGGCTGGCTTCCTGCTGAGGGCTTGGGAGGTTTGGGGAGACAGCCATTGTGGTAGAGGGTTGAAGTTGTCTCTGTGTATGCTAGCTCATGGGCTTCCCTAGTGGCTCAGTGGTAAAGCATCCGCGTGCTAATGCAGAAGATACAGATGCAACCCCTGGGTTGGGAAGATCGCTTGGAGAAGGAAATGGCAACCCACACCAGTGTTCTTGCCTGGAGAATCCCATGAACAGAGGAGCCTGGCGGGTTACAGTCCATGAGATGGCAAAGAGTNGGCAGCATGCTCTAAAAAGGTAATTTATTTCTTCTGAAGGCCCACAAACATGGTCCAATGACCTTTTCCTAATAAGTTACTTTTCATGCAGTGACTATCTCTTCTTTAATTAGACAGTGCAGGGGACCAGGCAGCTCTTCAGTGAGTTGTTCTGTGTGTGTGTGGAAGTCTCCCAGCCTCACCTGGGGACTTCGCTGAGGAGGATGACTCAGGGATTGTGTCTCAAACCCTGTCTTGCTCTGTATATGTGAGGCTCTGGGAGAGTTGGACAGTTTTCATAAATAAGGGGAAAACCATAAGCAGAGTAACACTTCTGTTCCAGAGATTCCTGAAAGAGTCAAGAAGGATCCCACTGAGCACATTGTAGCTGGTTAATAAGGAATCCAAGTATAATGGGTCCATATATAACCTGCTCCCACATCCTGTCAATATATAATTACCACATATTTTCCAATCTGCCCCAGGAGACGTGCTAGGTAAAATAGATTGAGAAGAAAATAATGGTGCTGGCTGTGCAATATATTAGGTTGATACCTGTGAATATTTGAGCAGGCTCCTTGCAGGTTGGTTGGAAGGGGCCGGATGCTCTCAGTACAGATAAAGAAAAGTGACTGTTTAAGTTCTTTGTTCTCTTAAGTACCTCTGTACACACAAGTCTGTGCAGTATGAAGAGCATGTAAATCTATACGATTCCCTCTCTTAGGAGTCAGAGGTCTCACTGGACGTGACCAAGGGAAGCCCTAGGTGTGTGAAAAACTCACTTGTCTCCCTCTGCTCCTGATGCTAGGGGCAGCACTGGAGACTTTTTCTCTCATATTGGAGTTGGAGGGGGTCTTGGGAGGGCCCTGTGGTTCTGGAGTTAGTGTTATGCGGCTTTCACAAAACCAGTCACCAAGCTCTGTTTCGCCCTCTTTCTTCTTCCTTGGTGGGGAGAAAGAATATTTGGAAAATGGAAATAGCTAATACAGTCACCTAGAATCTCACTATTTTACTTTATAAAAAACTTCTTTTTGCATATTATCTTTCAGTTTTGTTCTTATAAAAAATATTATACATATAGAGGCATCCCTGGCACTCCAGTGGTTAAGACACTATGCTTCCACTGCAGAAGGCACAGATTCAGTCCCTGGGTGGGGGACTAAGATCCTGCATGCCACATGTGGCCTAAAAATAGAAAAAAATGTGTATATATACATATATATTTTTATAGTTACAATTAGTGTCTATATACTTTTTGGAATTCTGATCTTTCCTCCCCCACATAACATATCATATTTCCCCAAGTTTTACCCAGATTTCACACTAGTTATCTTAAAGTTAGGCTGCCTAACATTTCATCATGATGGTATATCAGAATTTAAGTAAGCACAGATATATCTGTGAGGTGCCCAACACAATGACTCTTGTTTATGTATTAATTTGCTTGTTCATTCATTCATTGGACAACACTTGTCAAGCATCTATTGTGCGCCACTGCTGGAGAGAAGGAGATAAATAAAACATGGTCATTGCCTTTAAGGAACTCCTGTCAGGTAAAATGGAAACTAAGGATGACCATTAAAAGAGAAATAGTTTTTTTCTGCTCTCAGTACTTCTGACAGCAAATGCATGAAAGGTTTTCATATACCAGACAATTACCAACTCTCTGGACACCAATTGAGTTTTCTACAATTCAATTCTGGCACTACCTGAATTTAGCACAGACATCACAAGTTCAGGGCTCAGTCCCACAACACTATCCCTTACTTCAGATGCCAATCATAATTTGGGGATTCTCATAGCCCTCCCTCTCCTCAGGCTTGATAATTTGCTATAGTGGCTTATAGAACTCAAGGAAATACTTTACTTATGATTATGAGTTTATTATAGAGGATGGAGCTCTGGAATGTTACCAAACTCATGTTTAGCAGCTTGACACTCAAAAGCCAATATTCAAGAGGCAAATGTTGGAAAAATGGAAAATTTCTTTAATCAGAAAAGCTGATAATCTGGGAAGAAGGTAGACTCATGTCCTAGGATCAACTCCAAAGATTCTGCTCAGCCATGCTAAAGAAAGAATCTCAGTCAGTCCTCAAGGCAGGAGGTTAAGCTCTATTTCTTTCTCCATGGTGTGCACACTGGCTGACTCCTCATGATCTTTCTTCAGACATTATCTTGTCCCTTCATGGTCTGCCTGCAGAATTGCTGAGAGGGCTACTGGGGGTATCTCTACCCTCAGCTAGTCATTCTTTAACTACTAAATTCTTCATTCTTCTTTTAATCTAGGAAAACCATCAAGGCATGGTGTGTTATAGTTTTCTATATATAGGTCTTTTGTTTTTTTAAGGTAGATATATTCCTAAATATTTTATTCTTTTTGTTGCAATGGTGAATAGAATTGTTTCCTTGATTTCTCTTTCTGTTTTCTCATTGTTAGTGTATAGGAATGCAAGAGATTTCTGTGTGTTGATTTTATATCCTGCAACTTTACTATATTCATTGATTAACTCTAGTAATTTTCTAGTGGAGTCTTTAGGGTTTTCTATGTAGAGAATCATGTATATAGAAAACTATAAAACACTGGTGAAAGAAATCAAAGAGGACACAAATAGAGAAATATATTGTGTTCATGGATTGGAAGAATCAATATAGTGAAAATGAGTATACTACTCATTTTTTAGTATACTACTCATCAAAGCAATCTATAGATTCAATGCAATCCCTATCAAGCTATCAACAGTATTTTTCAGAGAACTAGAACAAATAACTTCGCAATTTGTATGGAAATACAAGAAACCTCAAATAGCCAAAGCAATCTTGAGAAAGAAGAATGGAACTGGAGGAATCAACCTGCCTGACTTCAGGCTCTACTACAAAGCCACAGTCATCAAGACAGTATGGTACTGGCACAAAGACATAATCATAAATCAATGGAACAAAATAGAAAGCCCAGAGATAAATCCAGGCACCTATGGACATCTTATCTTTGACAAAGGAGGCAAGAATATACAATGGAGGAAAGACAGTCTCTTTAACAAGTGGTGCTGGGAAAACTCGGAGAAGGCAATGGCACCCCACTCCAGTACTCTTGCCTGGAAAATCCTATGGATGGAGGAGCCTGGTAGGCTGCAGTCCATGGGGTCGCTAAGAGTCAGATATGACTGAGCGACTTCCCTTTCACTTCTCACTTTCATGCACTGGAGAAGGAAATGGCAACTCACTCCAGTGTTCTTGCCTGGAGAATCCCAGGGACGGGGGAGCCTGGTGGGCTGCTGTCTATGGGGTCACACAGAGTCAGACACGACTGAAGTGACTTAGCAGCAGCAGCAGCAGCTGGGAAAACTGGTCAACCACTTGTAAAAGAATGAAACTAGAACACTTTCTAACACCATGCACAAAAATAAACTCAAAATGGATTAAAGATCTAAATGTAAGACCAGAAACTATAAAACTCCTAGAGCAAAACATAGGTAAAACACTCTCTGACATAAATCGCAGCAGGATCCTCTATGACTCACCTCCCAGAATATTGGAAATAAAAACAAAAGTAAACAAATGGTACCTAATTAAAATTAGAAGCTTCTGCACAACAAAGGAAACTATAAGCAAGGTGAAAAGACAGCCTTCAGAATGGGAGAAAATAATAGCAAATGAAGCAACTGACAAACAACTAATCTCAAAAATATACAAGCAACTTATGCAGCTCAATTCCAGAAAAATAAATGACCCAATCAAAAAATGGGCCAAAGAACTAAATAGACATTTCTCCAAAGAAGACATACGGATGGCTAACAAACACATGAAAAGGTGCTCAACATCACTCATTATCAGAGAAATGCAAATCAAAACCACAATGAGGTATCATTTCACACCAGTCAGAATGGCTGTGATCCCAAAAGTCTACAAGCAATAAATGCTGGAGAGGGTGTGGAGAAAAGGAACCCTCTTACACTGTTGGTGGGAATGCCAACTAGTACAGTCACTATGGAGAAGAGTGTGGAGATTCCTTAAAAAACTGGAAATAGAACTGCCATATGACCCAGCAATCCCACTGCTGGGCATACACACCAAGGAAACCAGAATTGAAAGAGACACGTGTACCCCAGTGTTCATTGCAGCACTGTTTATAATGGCCAGGACATGGAAGCAACCTAGATGTCCATCAGCAGACAAATGGGTAAGAAAGCAGTGGTACATATACACAATGGAATATTACTCAGCCATTAAAAAGAATACATTTGAATCAGTTCTAATGAGGTAGATGAAACTGGAGCCTACTATACAGAGTGAAGTAAGCCAGAAAGAAAAACACCAATACAGTATGCTAACACATATATATGGAATTTAGAAAGATGGTTAACAATAACCCTGTATGTGAGATAGCAAAAGAGACACAGATGTATAGAACAGTCTTTTGGACTCTGTGGGAGAGGGTGAGGGTGGGATGATATGGGAGAATGGCATTGAAACATGTAAATTAGCGTATATGAAATGAATTGCCAGTCCAGGTTAGATGCATGGTACAGGATGCTCGGGGCTGGTGTACTGGGGTGACCCAGAGGAATGGGATGGGGAGGGAGGTTGGAGAAGGGTTCAGGATGGGTAACACATGTACACTCTTGGTGGATCCATGTCAATGTATGGCAAAACGAATACAATATTATAAAGTAAAAAATTAATTAATTTAAAAAATTAAAAAGTTGAAGCTAAAAAAAAAGGCATGGTGTGCATTTAGGAGCATAAATCAGGAGTTAGGTTAAATTGCCTAGTGATCTCATTCCTATAATAAGGTTCTTTGAACTTTAGAGGGCAACAGAAATGAGCAAACAGGAAAGGGGCAAAAGAACTGCTTTCAGAAACAGCCAGATGGAAGCAATGCACAGGGCAAGGTGTCTGGGAAGGAACGTCCATGCCCTCGCTAGGCCATCACCTGCCCAGCACCTTGATGTCTTCACCAACCAATAAGCTCTCAGAACCTTGTGGTTTAGCGTTTTTGTGGAGGTTCCATTACATAGGCAGGTCTGATTGAATCACTGGCCACTGGCTCAATCCCTGGCCCTTTTACCCTACCTGGAGACCAAGGGTGGGGCTGAAAGTTCTAACCTTCTAATCCCACGCACAGTTGGTTCCTCCTGAAAACAGCTTCCGTCTTCTGAGAGTCATCTCATCAGTGTAAACTCGGGTGTGGTTGAAAGGGGCTTATTATAAATAACACTGCTGTCACTCAGGGAATTGTAAGGATTTTAGGAGTTTTGTGCCAGAAACTAGAGACAGAGACCAAATATACTGTTTCTTATAGGATAATGTCAAAGCCATCCAAGAAGATACACTTGAGGACACCACTATTTTCTGTCTGTGGCTGTGGCTCCATGGTTTAAAGGATGGAGGAGTGTTCTCACTTGGAGTCATCAGAGTAGGCCTGGACCTTGGCAGACAAGTGTGTGTGTGGGGTGGTCAGCACACGCAGGTGGGGGCACCATGTGAGGAGTGGGCATGACTCGCTCTAACTTGGAATGACTGCTTTGTTGCCAAACTGGGACATGCATGAGAATAAGGAAAGACTTCACTCTATGAAGATTTACCAGAGATGCAGTGTAATTGCTCCTTCTCAGTGGAATCCTCTTATCAGAACCACAGGTATACTACAGCTGGGGATGGAGTACGGGGATGCTTGTTAAAGTGCAGCTTTAAGGCCACTGCCTTCCTCCCAACAGGTCAGAGAGGCCTGGGACTCTGAATTTTAACAAGCACCAGTTTAGTCTGATGTGGAGAGTTCATGGACTACATCTTTTAAAAATTAGGAGCCCATTTAAATTTATTTTAAAAACCTTTCACTATGGATATCTTTGAACAAACATTAAAAATTAGAGCAAAATAAAGAATCCCATATATGTTTGTTCAGTTCCAACAATTAGCAACACATTTTCCTAATGTTGTTTTATATGCTTATTCCTCTCTATTTTTTTTAAGGCTTTGTTGTTTAAAGTGATTTTCAGACTTTATTTCATCCATCTCTAACATGGACTTTTTTTTTTAATGTCATCATGATGCCATTATTACATCTAACAAAATTAATAATAATCTTTAACATTCTCTAATACTCCATTATTGTTCAGATTTCCCTAATTGTCTCCAAAATGTCCCTTTAGAGTTATTTTGTGAGGAGAGGATCCAAAAAAGAAAAAGACTCACATACTGTTTTTGGTTGTTTTATTTCGTAAATCTATGCACTATATTTATTGAAGAAATAGGTCATATGTCCTACACAATTTCACCAATCACATCTTGAATTAATACTGATCTAGTATTTCTTATTTAAGTTATTAACTGTATTTCTTTCCGAAGAAGTCTGCTATGGATTTGGTTAGTCCCTGCATTGACTCACAGTCACCGGTTTTATCAAACTCAGGTTTGGCTGCTTGCCACTCAAAAGTCAATAGTTAGGAGACAAGTATTGGTTGGAAAGGAAAGGTCATGTTGTTCAGGAGGCTAGCAACCTGGGGAGAAGGTGGACTCTTGTCCAAGAGCCAACTTCAAACTGTCAATCATCAACCAAGAACTTTTAAAGAGGGGTTTTGGGGGTTTACAGGTGGAGGGAGTCAGATAGATGCAGAACAGCACTGTCAGCTCTGACAATCATCTTGAAGTTAGTCATGCAGTGGTCTGATCAGCATTCTCTTGGTTGTTTTAAATACAGTTAACCTTCAGGTCCAGGGTTTGTTTGTTCCCATTTCCTTGAGACTAGTTCTTGAAATTGGGTAAGATGGAGCAGCTTTTGTCATGGCTACAATCTGGTCATCATATGGTTAACTTTTTCCACCTGCTGGGGGTTTCAGTATCTATCAAATAGCTCAAAGGATATGGCTGAGACTATTATCTATAGCTTTTGAGGAGGCACTAAAGGTCTGCGATTATGTCTAATGGCTTAACTATTATTATTCTGTCCTGTTTGCTTTTGTTTGCTTCTGCATGTTTTTAATTTCTCTGATTAAATTGACTCTTGGCTAAAGTTTTTCTACAGATAAGAGGCAGGCTGAGGACATGGAAAGGGGTGCAGTGTCTGTCCCTGGAAGGCTCCATGGGGTCCTATCTTCATTACATCGTGGATAAAGATATGGGTCATATGGTGAGAAGAATGTCTAGGGAGACTTTGTTCACTCACATTCATTCCATTGTTTAGTCATTTTTTTTCAATAAATCGTTGTTAATATGTGGCAGTCACCCTACAGATGTGGAAGAAAGTTCCTGTCTTCAAGGTGTGTTAACATGAAATCTACCCAGGCCAGTGGGAGTGCAGTGATTCTAAATGCTGGTTCCACACAGGTATTTAGGGAGGAGGTATGTGGAGTTAGAAATCATTTTCTCCATCTTTATATACTTGCTGCTGCTGCTGCTACTAAGTCACTTCAGTCGTGTCTGACTCAGTGCAACCCCATAGACAGCAGCCCACCAGGCTTCCCGTCCCTGGGATTCTCCAGGCAAGAACAATGGAGTGGGTTGCCATTTCCTTCTCCAGTGCATGAAAGTGAAAAGTGAAAGTGAAGTCTCTCAGTCGTGCCCGACTCACAGTGACCCCATGGACTGCAGCCTACCAGGCTCCTCCATCTATGGGATTTCCCAGGCAAGAGTACTGGAGTGGGGTGCCATTGCCTTCTCTGTTATATATTTGTTAGTTCTGGGCTTTATCATGACTTTTAAGACCATGGTAACTCATTATGGTAAGTAAAACAGTACCAAGTTGAATAAACACAGAGTTGACAGTTCCCTCCCCACTCTCACCTCCCACCCTGCATCATCTTATGGGCTTCCCTCATAGTTCAGTTGGTAAAGACTCTGCCTGCAATGCAGGAGACCCTGGTTTGATCCCTGGGTTGGGAAGATCCCCTGGAGAAGGAAACAGTTACCCGGTCCAGTATTCTGGCCTGGAGAACGACATGGAGTGTATAGTCCATGGGGTTGCAAAGAGTCAGACACGACTGATAGACTTTGACTTTCCATCTGCTTATAATCTCAACTTCAGAAGTCATTAACATCAATAATTTGGTGTGTCCTCCATGTCTTGGAGCCAAATCTTATGAACCAGGAGGCTGAGATGGGCATGGGAGAGTTTCCTTGCTCCAGAGAACTCCTGGGGTCCTGGGGCCAGGGGAGTCCAGTGGGACCTTGAGATGGACAGCAGTGTGTTCACATGTGCTGGGACTTGTGTGGCCATGATGTGGCCCAGGGGAGATGAGTTACGCTGCTAGCTATGGGACTGGAGACAGGGCACATATTTGACAAAGGCAGTGAGGCATGTCCTCTTTGCACTGGGGGATTCTTGATGCCACTACTGGCCATCACCTGCACTTCCCACATGCAGTGTACTAATCAAGGGCTCCCATTTGGTGTGCTCACGCAGCCCTCTGGTGGACTGGCAGAGCTGCCTTCAGGCACCCCCTCAGCATGGTTCATGTGTCAGTGTCCAGGCCCAGCAGGAATGAGGATTATTAATTTAGTAGCAGATGGGTCTGGGAGGGGAGTGGCAACATGTATACATTTCCCAACCTTGGAGGTTGGTGGCCATGAGGGCCCAGACAGCTTGTGATACCACAAGAGCCAAAGCAGTAGCATTAGAGATAAAACCACCCAACTATGTGCCAGGCACTGTGCTAGGTACATCAGATAAAAGCTTTGTAGTTGGAAATATCTGGGTTCAAGCTCTGGCAATAAAGGTCCGTCTAGTCAAGGCTATGATTTTTCCAGTGGTCATGTATGGATGTGAGAGTTGGACTATAAAGAAAGCCGAGCGCTGAATAATTGATGCTTTTGAACTGTGGTGTTGGAGAAGACTCTTGAGAGTCCCTTGGACTGCAAGGAGATCCAACCAGTCTGTCCTAAAGGAGATCAGTCCTAGGTGTTCATTGGAAGGACTGATGTTGAAGCTGAAATTCCAATACTTGGGCCATCTGATGTGAAGAGCTGACTCATTAGAAAAGACCCTGATGCTGAAAAGATTGAGGGCAGGAGGAGAAGGGCAACAGAGGATGAGATGGTTGGATGGCATCACCAACTCAATGGACATGAGTTGGGGTGAACTTCGGCAGCTGGTGATGGATGGGGAAGCCTGGTGTGCTGCGGTTCATGGGGTTGCAAAGAGTTAGACATGACTGAGCGAGTGAACTGAACTGACCTGAAACTCTGGCTTCACTACCTATGTGATCCTGGACCAGTGACTATAAACCGTTCTGACCTCTGCTTCTGCATGTGTGAAATGGGATGGGTGATACCAGCTTTATCCAACCCCAGGGCTAATGAAGTGAGCGATTATACTCAGGGCACCTAGCACAGCGCTGGGCACATAATCAGGTGGTTTTTGTTATATTATGACATTATCTCATGGGTCCATCCTAAGGCTGTGAAGCAGAAGAGATTTGCAACCACATGGTCCTTGGATAGGAGGTTGTCAAATTGTCCCAGGCTTGGCAGGGACTGATTCCTGGGCAGCTGGGTATGATTCCTAGCTAATATCAACTTCCCTCTTCTCTTCCTCTCTTATCCCCCAGGCTGGCTGTTACTTTTTATTTTACTGTTCACCCCTGCCATGCGATCTTTGATGTGCATTTTAATGAGATCTCACTCAGGGTAAGGTTTGGCTTCAAGGCTTGCATTTCATGTTTGTCTGCCAGTCATTCCATCAGGCTTGACAATGATGGACACCCACCATGTGTCCAATGTAGCCCTTGGCTTTTTATGATCCACGCCTTGGTGCTCAAAAGGGCACTGTATTTATAGCATCGTGTCTGTCTCCTGCCTTAACCTTGAAATGGTGGCTTTATTTTGTTAAACCTCTTGGGAATCAGCTGGATGACTCAACATCTTTTTTGCACCCTGTCCCATTTCTTTGCAAATGATACCTCTTTGTCTCCACGGTAGGACTCTGTCATCTCCACTCACTCACACACTGATTGGAAACACTGCCTAAAGGGATGGCAGTCTATCTGAGAGTAGAATATAACAGGGATTCTTGGTCTGTTTTCCCTGAAGCAGTTATTTATGCATGGGACTGGGGATAGGAGGAACCACTAAATAGTCTTCTTTTTCCTTGAAAAGGAGAGATGTTGACCCTGTTAATATTAAATCACCTGCTGCAGGTTCTTGCTTGGGGTTTTCTGGAGTTCGTCAACTCTTTCTGGTTCCTGGATGCTAAGTTATTAAATCAGGGTCCCTGTTAGACTTCCCGTTATTTGCTAGGGTTTGCTGGAACAATGTGTGGTGGCCCAGATATAGCTGAGGGGGAAGGCATATAGAAAGTTCTCTAGTGGCTTCTCTCTTACAATTATTTTTAGGATAGTGTTGGCATATTGGTTGTTAAGACTATGTTGAAAATGAAACTGTGTGGCTCAAATTGGGACTTGAACCTACAGTCTTTTAACTAAGGTCACACTTGGTCTCAAGGCTTAATGAAGCTCAGATTCTTGATGTCTCATTGGAGAAAGACTTCAGTATTCAAAGAGACAGAGTGTTAATAATAGGTAAGAAGTGGATTTATTTAGAGAGAAACACACTCCACATACTGTATGTGTGGGGCAATCTCAGAAGGCAAGAGCAGCAACAGGGTATGGGGTTGTCAGTTTTTATTTGTTGTTGTTCAGTTGAACAATTGTGTCTGACTCTTTGAGATCTATGGACTGCAGCATTCCAGGCCTCCCTGTCCTTCACCATTTCCCAGAGTTTGCTCAAACTCATGTCCATTGAGTTGGTGATGCCATCCAATCATCTCATCCTTTGTCATCCCTTTCTCTTCCTGCCTTCAATCTTTCCCAGAATCAAGGTCTTTTCCAATGAGTCAGCTCTTTGCATCAGGTGGCCAAAGTATTACAGCTTCAGCTTCAGTATCAGACCCTCCAATGAATATTTAGGACTTTCTGAATATTTGAAAGGATTTCCTTTAGGATTGACTGGCTTGATCTCCTTGCAGTCCAGGGAACTATAGTCTTCTCCAGCACCACAGTTTGAAGGCATCATTCTTTGGCTCTCAGCCTTTTTTATTGTCCAGCTCTCATATCCATACATGACTATTGGAAAAACCGTAGCTTTGAATAGATGGATCTTTGTAATCTTTGCAAAGTAATGACTCTGCTTTTTGATATGCTATCTAGGTTTGTCATTGCTTTTTCACAAGGAGCAAACATCTTTTAATTTCATGACTGCAATCACCATCCACAGTGATTTTGAAGCCCAAGAAAATAAAGTCTCTCACTATTTCCATTGTTTCCCCATCTATTTGCCATGAAGTAATGGGACCAGAGGCCATGTTCTAGATATTATGAATGTTGAGTTTTAAGCCAGCTTTTTCATTCTCCTCTTTCACCTTCTTCAAGAGGCTCTTTAATTCTTCTTCGCTTTTTGCCATAAGGGTGGTATCATCTGCATATCTGAGGTTATTGCTATTTCTTCCAGCTTTCTTGATCCCAGCTTGTGCTTCATCCAACCTGGCATTTTGCATGATGTACTCTGCATGTAAGTTAAATAAGCAGAATGGCAATATATAGCCTTGATATCATCCTTTCTCAGTTTGAAACTGGTCCATTGTTCCATGTTTGGTTCTAAATGTTGCTTCTTGACCTGCATACAGGTGCATAGGAGGCAGGTAAAGTGAAGGTGAAGTCACTCAGTCATGTCCCACTCTTTGGGACCCCATGGACTGTAGCCTACCAGACTCCTCCTTCCATGGGATTTTCCAGGCAAGAGTACTGGAGTGGGTTGCCATTTTCTTCTCCAGGGAATCTTCCTGACCCATGGATCAAA
Organism: Neotragus moschatus; assembly: GCA_006410615.1. Taxonomy (NCBI): domain Eukaryota; kingdom Metazoa; phylum Chordata; class Mammalia; order Artiodactyla; family Bovidae; genus Neotragus; species Neotragus moschatus. The sequence continues at coordinate 997,724 of SJYA01000382.1, forward strand.
CGTGGGTCTCCTGTATTGCAGGCAGATGCTTTATCATCTGAGCCACCAGGGAGGCAGGTAAAGTGGTCTGGTATTCCTATCTCTTTCATAATTTTCCACAATTTGTAGTGATCTACACAGTCAAAGCGGAGAAGGCAATGGCACCCCACTCCAGTACTCTTGCCCGGAAAATCCAATGGACAGAGGAGCCTGGTGGGCTGCAGTCCATGGGGTCGCTAAGAGTTGGACATGACTGAGCAACTCCACTTTCACTTTTCACTTTCATGCATAGGAGAAGGAAATGGCAACCCACTCCAGTGTTCTTGCCTGGAGAATCCCAGGGATGGGGGAACCTGGTGGGCTGCCGTCTATGGGGTCGCACAGAGTCGGACACGACTGAAGTGACTTAGCAACAGCAGCAGCACACAGGCAAAGGCTTTAGTGTAGTCAATGAAGCAGAAGTAGATGTTTTTCTGGAACTCTCTCACTTTTTTCATAATCCAATGTATACTGGAAATTTGATCTCTGGTTCCTCTGTCTTTTCTAAAACCAGCTTGAACATCTGGAAGTTCTCAGTTCACCTACCATTGAAGCCTAGTTTGGAGAATATTGAGCATTACTTGCTAGCATATGAAATGAGTGCAATCGTGTGGTAGTTTGAATATTCTTTGGCATTGCTTTGGGATTGGACTGAACACTGGCCTTCTCTTGTCTTGTGACCACTGCTGAGTTTTCCAAATTTGCTAGCATATTGAGTACAGCACTTTAACAGCACCATCTTTTAGGATTTGAAGTAGCTGAACTGGAATTCCATCACCTCCACTAGCTTTGTTCATAGTGATGCTTCCTAAGGCCCACTTGACTTCTCATTCCAGGACATCTGGCTCTAGGTGGGTGATCAAACCATTGTGGTTAGCTGGGTCATGATGATTTTTTGGTGTAGCTCTTCTGTGTATTCTTGCCACCTCTTTTTAGTATCTTCTGCTTCTGTTAGGTCCATACCATTTCTGTCCTTTTTTGTGCCCATCTTGTCATGAAATGTTCCCTTCAGTTCAGTTCAGTTCAGTTGCTCAGTCATGTCTGACTCTTTGCGACCCCATGAACTGCAGCATGCCAAGCTTCTCTGTCCATCGCTAAATCCCGGAGTTCACACGAACCCATGTCCATCCAGACGGTGATGCCATCCAACCATCTCATCCTCTATTGTCCCCTTCTCCTCCTGCCCTCAGTCTTTCCCAGCATCAGGGTCTTTTCCAATGAGTCAGCTCTTCACATCAGGTGGCCAAAGTATTGGAATTTCAGCTTCAATATAAGTCCTTTCAATGAACACCCAGGACTGATCTCCTTTAGGATGGACTGGTTGGATCTCCTTGCAGTCCAAGGGACTCTCAAGAGTCTTCTCCAACACCACAGTTCAAAAGCATCAATTCTTCGGCACTCAGCTTTCTTTATAGTCCAAGTCTCACATCCATACATGACCACTGATAAAAAACAGCCTTGATTACACAAACCTTTGTTGGCAAAGTAATGTCACTGCTTTCTAATATGCTATCTAGGTTGGTCATAACCTTCCTTCAAAGGAGTAAGCATCTTTTAATTTCAGGGCTGCAGCCACCATCTACAGTGATTTTGGAGCCAAGAAAAATAAGGTCAGCCACTGTTTCCACTATTTCCCCATCTATTTGCCATGAAGTGATGGGACCGGATGCCATGATCTTCGTTTTCTGAATGTTGAGCTTTAAGCCGACTTTTTTACTGTCTTCTTTCACTTTCATCAAGAGGCTTTTTAGTTCCTCTTCACTTTCTGCCATAAGGGTGGTGTTATCTGCATATCTGAGGTTATTGATATTTCTCCCANTGATGTCCATGTGTAGAGTCTTCTCTTGTGTTGTTAGAAGAAGGTGTTTGCTATGACCAGTGCATTTTCATGGCAAAACTCTGTTAGTCTTTCACCTGCTTCATTTCGTATTCCAAGGCCAAATTTGCCTGTTAGTCTAATAAGTAGGAGGAATATTCCAGCTATTTTGTTGAACAACTGGAGTTTTCCAGGAATTGAGTCACTGCCCTGTTATTTACCTTTATGGTGGGCCTTGGAATGTTATGGTGCCTGTGGGTGTGTCATTTAGCTTGTGGATATGTTACAGTGTGTGTATATTGAGTCTCAAGGCCTAGTGGAAGTGAACTCACCCACTGTTTTGGACCTATTTGGTTTTAATCAGTTTGTGTCGTGTCCTCAGGTTATGTCATTATTTCAAAGATTGTTCCCTGGTCCCTTCCTTCCTGTTTCAGAAACACCTTTGGGAAGCAGTGTGAAATAAGCAATTGAAATGTCAGTGCAAATGGTCAGATGAGGGAAAAAATAACCCAAGGAGGACCCCACTTTTAAGGGCTTTTTCATCCTGCCAACCATGGGTGCAGGTGTGACTCAACCCTGTTTTACATTCTCCACACCTTTGTAGGTACTTGGGTTTTATAGCAGCTATTTATCCATATGGTTTTCGAAGTTCTGAGATACAGTCAGCATTTTTTTCTTTTCCTTTACAGTAAATCGACTTACTTGTAACATTTTGTGTAATCCCTATATCCTGCAGAATATGAGTTCAATAGAGAAGGAGAGGAAGAGCATTGGAGCTAGAGAGAAGGTACAGCCAGTTTTGACTGTCAGTGGTATAGTGGTCTATGCAGGTGGGCCACTAAGTTTTGGGATAGTTTGTTATGCAGCAGCAGATGACTATTACAATGTCTATTGAGTACAAAGAGGATGTTCATACTCAGCCATACACTGCACTAATGAACAGCACCCCTTAGCCCCTACCGTAACCCAAGCCAACAATTCACATTCTCTCTTCAATCATGGTGGGCTCCCTTTGGCAATGATATGTGCGATAGTTGTATTGGCTCACTGAGGATAGGGTAGGTTATGCTATGGTAATAACTCCTAAATTTCAGTGGTGTAAAAGAACAGTGGTTAATTTCTGTACTTATTCATGCTCCATGCCCTTTGTAAGTCACAAAGGTAGCTCTGCTTTCACTATAAGTACTCAAGGCCCCAAGCTGATTAAGCAGCCACCATCTAGAAAGTTGCTGCTCACCATGACAGAGAGCAAGAGTTCCAAAGGGTCTTGCACTGGTAATCAAATGCTTCAGCTCAGAAGTAAAGGGGATAAGACTATGCCACCCCATATATGTTCCTTTGGCATAAGGAGTATTTTGAGCTGAAGGCAGTTGAGAAACAGCAAATGGAGGAACTCTCTTTCCTCTTCCTTTCTGTCTAAAAGCAGGGCATATACTTCCCTTTGTGAAGATATTCCACTTTCCCATCTCTTGTACCAGAAGAGAATGACTTTTAATCACTGGAGATAACTCTTATCATGAGAGATAGCACTGGCTTGACTTTGTACAACAACCTTAAGGAAAACCCTTATCTTTCATTAGTTTCTTGCACAGTGTTTATCTTTCTACAACTTACCACTCTTGGAAGACCAAACCCCTTTTCCTTTGTCTTTTCACATCTCCGTGATTTATCAGCCTTTGTTAAAATGGTATATAAGCTCTGAAGTGAACTGCTTCTTCCTATTTACATTTCTTTTCTTTGAAGCTTCCAAATGAACTTCTTATTTTCTTTTTTCTGTTTTTTGGTCTTGCCCTGGCAGGTGGGATCTTAGTTCCCTTGCCAGGGATTGAACCTGTGTCCCCTGCAGTGGAAGCTCAGAGTTTTAACCATTGGACCACCAGGAAAGTCCCCTAAACTTTTTCTTTTGTTAATCTGTCTTTTGTCAGCTTAATTTGCAGGCCCTGGGTACTGAACAAAATAGGGTAGAGAAAAAGTATTTTTCCTCTCCTACTGAATTTATGCAAATTATGTCACTGACTAGAGCTAGTCACAAGGCCAACCTTGTGCCCAGAAGTTTTACTAAGTGTTTATTATGTCAAGCACTGTGACACTGTTTGATATAAATTGTCTCTTTTTTATTTCCAACAACCTCATGAGGGTAGATTCTACTGCCATCCCTTCCATTTTACAAAGAGAAAAATTCAGGTACTTAGAGGTTAAGTAACTTGCTGAAGGTGAGATAGTAAGTGTCAGAATCTGGATTCAAACTCCAGACTATCTTTGGAGCCTAAGCTCCCACTGCCACAGTTTGTTGCCTCTGTGATCTGAATAGGAGCCTTGAGAAACCACCAAAGGTGGTCTAAAAACACTGAACCTCAAGAGAAACATGGGCTGTATCTTGGTATCTTCTCTCCCAGAAAACTTCTTGGTTCCTATGTGAATCTGCTGAATTTCTCCCCAGAGGCCTGGCAGCTTCACATATCAAATGATTATGGGAAGTGTGTTGTGTGGTGAGATGGCCAGTATTAAACCTAAAGAATATTTTTTTGTTACAGAAATGAAACAATAGCATATAACATTTATCATGGGCTTACTGTGTGCCAGGCTCATTCTAAGTTCATTCCATTTATTTAGTTCTCAAAGCACTCCTATAAGGTATGAAAGTGAAAGTGAAGTCGGTAAGTCGTGTCTGACTCTTTGTGATCCCATGGACTGTAGCCTATCAGGCTCCTTCATCCATGGGGTTTTCCAGGCAAGAGTGCTGGAGTGGATTACCATTTCCTTCTCCAGGGGATCTTCCTGACCCAGAAATTGAGCCCAGGTCTCCCGCATTGCAGGCAGACGCTTTACCATCTGAGCCATCAGGGAAGCCCAATATAAGATATAGGTATTATTATCCCTATTTTACAGATGAGTAAAGGGAGGCACAGTGAGGTTAGGGAAGTTGCCTAGGGAAGTTACATGATTGCTATATGGAGGAACTAGCGAACATTTTGGAGAGATATAGGATTGAAGATTGAATTTTATGTTCTTTCCCAACCTCGTACAGTATCAGAACTCTGTAACACAGTATTAGATGATTTTTATCAAAGGTACCAGCTCTTTTGTTAGATGTATTTCCTAATTTTTAATTTAGAGCTCAAAGCGGCAGTAAAACGGAAAAGGGCAAATTTGGAGATACAGAGAGAAGTGGCCACAGAAAACTCAAAGATGTCTTAAAGGATATCTATTTTAGTGTTTAGAAATGGAGTGTTCTTCATATTAGTTGCTGGTGAATGTGTGTTTCTCCTAAGTATTCTCAGTGGCTCCCTTCCTGTCTAGTTTATTTTACATTGTGCTACTCGTTAAGAAAGGATTTACTAGGCATTGTTTGACGACAGGTGCCTCACTGACCAGTTATTGTAAATGCTTGATCTCATGGTTTTGGAATCAGTGAGATTGTTTGTTTATTGAAATATTTCAAAATTAGAGTAACCTTGCAAGTACTGTACAAAGAATTTTTTTTCCTTTGTGCACTGAGAATAAGAGAGGGTAAAAGTAAGTCCCATTGCTCCTGAATACTTCCCCTCGCCCCGACAATAACAAGAATATTCTCATCAGTGACTCTCAAAGAAGTGTCTCTGATGAATGAACAGCATCAGCAACTCCTGACAACTTGTTAAAGATGAAAATTCTAGAGTCCCACCCCAAATCTCCTGAATCATAAACTCTGAGGTGAAGTCCAGATATCTGTATCTTAACAGATGTTTAAGATGATTCTGAAGAACACTCAAGTTTACATGCCATGTATTCTGTAAAGTATCCTGTGTTACCTCACCACCGCGATACAAATCAGGTATAGGAAATTGTGACCCCATGGACTGTAGCCCGCCAGGCTCCTCTGTCCATGGGATTCTTCAGGCAAGAATAGTGGAGTGGGTAGCTATTGCCTTCTCCAGGGGATCTTGCAGATGGCAGGAATAGAACCAAGTCTACTGCATTGCTGAAGAAGTCTTCTGAATTGCAAAGTCACAGCTGGTAAAGAATCCGCCTACACTGTGGGACACCTGGGTTCGATCCCTGGGTTAGGAAGATACTCCAGTATTCTGGCCTGGAGAATTCCATGGACTGTATAGTCCATGGGGTTGCAAAGAGTTGGACATGAATGAGCAACTTTCACTCACTCACTCACTTCTGCATTGCAGGTGGATTCTTTACCATCTGAGCCACCAGGGAAGCCCATAGGATATTAATGCTATGCATTTATACCATCTACTACTCACAATCCATTTACATTCTGCCAATTCCCCAAATTTTCACATTCTTTATAATAAAAGGCTNCAACTTTCACTCACTCACTCACTTCTGCATTGCAGGTGGATTCTTTACCATCTGAGCCACCAGGGAAGCCCATAGGATATTAATGCTATGCATTTATACCATCTACTACTCACAATCCATTTACATTCTGCCAATTCCCCAAATTTTCACATTCTTTATAATAAAAGGCTAACACCCAGACACTCCCATTTTGTTCATTTATTATGTGTCTCTAAAGTATCCTTCAATTCCTTCATCTCTCTTGGATTTTCATAACCTTGACACTTTTGAAGATGATGGGCCAGTTATTTTATAGAGTATTCCTCAATTTGCATCAATTTGCATTTGTCTGATGTTTCCTCTTGATTAGATTTAGGTTATGGGTCCTTGTCAGAAATATCATAAATGTGATTCTGATTTCTTCTCATTGCATTCTGTTAGGTGGTACACAGTTTCAATTCATTTTCTATCTGATGATATTTACTTTAGTTACTTGATTAAAGTGATGGCTCTTAGACTTTCCTACTGTAAAGTTACTTTTTTCTTTGTAATAACTATTTTTTTGGAGAGAAATTTTGAGATTATATAAATTCACTGTTTCTTATTAAATCTTCCATTTATTATTTTTTTTCAGTTATCCTTTCCATTTTTTTGGGTATGGGGTTCATGAATTCCTCTTTTATTAATGGGTTATATCCTTTACGATTATTATGATGATGCTCAAAATGTCTCAGAGTGGGTCCATGGAAGCCCTTTCAGGGTTGCTTCTGTGTCTTTTTGACATTTCTTGAGCTCGTCTATGCTTTCTAGTACAACAGGATGTGCCAGTCTCATCTTACATTTTCCTCTGCCCTGCCTCTGGAATCAGTTATTTCTTTAAGGAGCTCTAATTTATTTATTTATTTTTTCCCAGTGGAATATGGTATTTAGAAATCAAGATCTGAGTACGGAGTGTGCTCATTGCTCCTGAGGTGTCACTGCTTCCAGACCCACTCAATGGACACAGCTAGGGACTGTGTATGTGTATACATTTGAGTCTCTGTTTATTTTAATATTTAGCTGTACACATTGACAACCATGAGTTCACACTGATTATCTCCAATTCCAGTCCAACACCATAGAATTTATTCTAATTTTCTTACATTCTACGTTTGTAGCTCCCTGCTTTAATGGTGAGAAACCCGATTCCTACTATCTACCCTGCTTTATGTATGTAATCTATTTCTCTGTCTATGCGACCATTTTCTCCCACTGCTACTCCACGCCCTGTGTGGACTCCTTCCCCCTCCCGCTTGAGCCCTGACACCCATGCTGGCACCTGCCACTGCTCTGGCTTGACAGACATCCCTCACTCTGCTAGGCTCAGATACCCCAGTGGGCCACATTCCTACACACATGGCCTCCTTACCCTGCTCAGATTCAGACACTTTGTGCTGGGCTGCTCCTCTCAGGCCTCCATGAATGACGTCCTCACCCTGCCCTGGCTCCGGTACCTGCACAGCTGCCCTTCTTGCCCCATTCAGGCTCCAAAATCACACGCTGGGCTGAGCCACCAGCCCTTCTCTTCCTCTTGCGAATGCCTTGCTCACTGCACTTGGACTCCAGCCAACCATCTTGGACTGTTCTCCTTTGTTCCCACTTCTGTCCCTATCCACCCCAACATGGGGATTCTTTCCTTTCCTCGGTAAGACTCCAACACCCCACTCTGGGATACTTCAAATTCCATCATCCATGGCTTTTGGACTGAATTATTCAGGAAGGAATAGGAAGAAGAAAACACACTGAGGCTTTACTGTACTTTATTATTTTTGAGCTAACTTTTATTGGGGTATAGTTGCTTTACAGTGCTGTGTTATTTTCTCCTGTACAGCAAAGTGGATCATCTATAAGTATACATATATGCCCTCTTTTTTGGATTTTGTTTCCGTTTAGGTCACCATAGAGCACTGAGTAGGGTCCCCTGAGGTCTACAGTGGTTTCTCATTAGTTATCTATTCTATGCATAGTATCAAGTCAACTTATTTATCCAAAAGACCAGTAGGTTTACTTTTACCATATGTTTAGGAAGAATACAAAGTCATTTCCGTTTTTATCATGAAGCTTGAACCATATATTGTCCTAAAATAATAATGTCTTTGTTGTACATATATCAAATTCCTAGAGGCATTCGAAATGTTTTTTTCTGGTGAAGAGAAATTTGACTTATATGGTTAGATAGAAGCATTTTTTCTCAGTTCTCTGAGACTCCTTGATTTTTAAATCCACACAATATCATTACCTTGATATTTTTGTTGTTTGTATCATAGTTGGATTTTATCTGTGCCTTTCCTGCGTGGTTCTCACCCTCACTAGACCCACTCATGTCTATGATTCATGTCCTGAGTGCTTTTCCCTTCTCCAGTGCTCAGATCTGTGGGCTTGGGTCATCGCTTTAGAGGCAGCATCTAAGAACCTAAGATGCAAAGAAAGAAGCTGCTTAGAAGTGTCAGATGAAAGCGTCAGAAAGCCAGATTTGGAAGCAAGCTTGCTGAATGAATTTTTCTGTTTCTGTGAGCTACATATGATTGAAATTGGAGAGGAGGGAGAAGAATTTTGAAGGATTGAAGAAAGAGGAAGCAGAAGGAAACCCTCAGACGTGGGTTAGAGGGAGGGTGATGACATGACGTTTTTTGGGGAGCACCAAGGAACCATGAGTAGGTGGACTCAGCTGTCCCTCTTGTCACCATCACCAATGGCCAGTGGTCAGCTTATCATCCCTGAGTGTCTGGGTCAAAATGACCCATGTCTGGGCCATGGAGATTCTATCTAGTATCTTTCCCTGTCCCAGTCATAGCTCACTGCTGGTCATGGGCCACTGTAAGCCTTTGGGAATAGAGACAAAGGAAATTGTAACCCTCCTGGGGTTGCCATGGTGGTGTAAAGAGAGCCTTGCCTCTTGATTATGACAGGGCCAAGTGGGGTCAACACAGAACCAGTGGGAAATTGCCCCTTGGAACAGGACAGTGGTAAACTCATGCTCCCTGTTATGTTATTATTGCAGTAGATGCACACGGAAACTAAAATATTAGTACAGAATGTTATACCAGAAATAATAAAATTCCCCCAACCCAGTTCTGTTAGTGTTATAAAATCATAATTCTAAATAAGAAAGAAGTACCTCAATTCATTAATTAACCAACTTTAAATTGTATTTATTGATGTTTGATTGAAGATGGGAGGAGAAGGGGATGACAGAGGATGAGATGGTTGGATGGCATCTCTGATGCGATGGACATGAGTTTGAGTAGGCTCCGGGAGTTGGTGATGGACAGGGAAGCCTGGCGTGCTGCACTCCATAGTGTCGCAAAGAGTTAGATATGACTGAGCTACTGAACTGAACTGACTGATGTTTTAGTAAAACACATAGGATGAAATTCACCTCAGTTACTCAAGGGGCTTCTGTGATGGCTCAGCAGTAAAGAATCTGCTTGCGAAGCAAGAGATGCAGGAGATTCAGGTTCTAGAGCTGGCTGGGAAGATTCCCTGGAGGACGAAATGGCAACCCATTCCAGTATTGTTGCCTGGAAAATTCCATGGACAGGGGAGTCTGGTGGGCTACAGTCTATAGGGTCACAAAGAGTTGGACATGACTGAGCATGGGAGCACACATACAGTTTTTAAAAGTTGAGGTATAGTTGATTTATAATATTGCATAAGTTTCAGGTGTACAACATAGTGATTTACCATTTTTATATTCTATTCATAGTTATTATGAAACAGTGTATGTATTCCTTGTGTTGTACGATATATCCTTATAGCTTTTTTAAAACCACCATACACAGTAGTTTATATCTCTTAATCCCCCACCCCTACTTTGCCTCTCCTTTTCCTCTCCTTACTGGTAACCACTAGTTTGTTTTCTGTATCTTCAAGTCTGTTTCTTTTTTGCTATATTCACTAGTTTTATTTTTTTAGATTTCACATATAAGTGATATCATATAGTATTTGTCTTTCCCTGTTTGACTTATTTCACCAATACTATCTTTTGAGTCCATCTGAATTGTTGCAAATGGCAAAATTTCATTCTTTTTTTATGGCTGAGTAGTATTCTTGTGTGTGTGTCTATGGCACATCTTCTGTATCCGTTCATCTGTTCATAGGTACTTATGTTGTTTCCGTATCTTAGCTGCTGTAAATAATACTGCTCTGAACAGTGGGATGCATGTATCTTTTTGAATTAGTGTTTTTGTTTTCCTCAGATATATGCCCAGAAGAGGAATTACTGGATCATATATTAGTTTCTAGTATTAGTATTTTTAGGAACCCATACTGTTCTCCACAGTGGCTGCATCAGTCTATATTCTCACCAACAGTGTAAGAGGGTTCCCTTTTCTCCACATCCTCACCAACATTTGCTGTTTGTCGTCTTTTTGATGATAGCCTTTCTAATAGGTGTGAGGTGATACCTCATTGTGGTTTTGATTTACATTTCTTTGATGATTCACCACATTTAGCATTTTTTCATGTGCCTTTTGGCCATCTGTGTGTCTTCTTGGGAAATGTCTGTTTAGGTCTTCAGCCAATTTTAAAAATTAGGTTGTTCATTTTGATATTGATATATCAAAATGATATATCATTTTGATTTGATATATGAGCTGCTTACATATTTTGGTTGTTAACATTTATTGGTCATATCATTTGCAAGTATTTTCTCTCCTTCTATAGATTGTCCTTTTGTTTTGTTCATGGTTTCCTTTGCTGTACAAAAGCTTTAAAGTTGAATTAGGTCTCAATTTGTTTATTTTTGCCTTTGTTGCCTTTGCCTTATCAGACAGGTCTAAAAATTTTTGCTACAATTTATGTCAAAGAGTGTTCTGCCTGTGTTTTCTTCTAGGAGTATGTGGGTTTTAGTCTTACATTTACGTCTTTAATAGTGTTTTGAGTCTGTTTTTGCGTATGGTGTGAGAAAATCTTCTAATTTCATTCTTTTATGTGTAACTGTTCAGTTTTCCCAGAATTACTTATTAAAGAAACTATTTTTTCTCCATTGTACATTCTTGCCTCCCTCATTGCAGATTAATTGACCGTACGTGAGAGTCATCTTCTGGGCTCTTTATTCTGTTGCTTTGCTCTATGTGTCTATTTTTGGACCAGTACCATACTATTTTGATTAATATACTTTTCCAGTATATTCTGAAGTCAAGAAGCATGATACCTTCAGCTGTTTTATTCTTTCTCAAGATTGTTTTGGGTATTTGGGGGTCTTGTGTTTCCATACAAATTTTTAAATTGTTCTAATTCTGTGAACAAATTGAGGTTTTGATAGAGATTGTATAGAATCTGTAGATTGCCTTGGGTAGTATGGTCATCTTAGCCATATTAATTTTTCTAGTCCATGAACACAGTGTATCTTTCCATCTGTTTGTGTCATCTTCAATTTCTTTCCTCAGTGTCTTACAATGTTCTGAGTACAAGTTTTATGTGTTTTTTTTAAAAAATTAATCTCCTTAGGTAAGTTTACTCCTAGGTATTTTGATAGGGATTACATGGAAACTCTAGGTCATTTGAGTAAGATGAATATTTTTACATTAATTTTTCTATTTCTAGAATGTAGGATGTCTTTCCCTTAATTTTATCTTCTTTAATATCTTTCCCATGTCTTATAGTTTTTAGTGTGCAGACCTTTTACCTCCTTCATTAAATTTATTCCTAATTATTTTATTCTTTTTCGGTACTATTGTAAATGGGATTGTTTTCTTAATTTTCTTTTCAGAAGAAAACAGAATTATGTTTAGCATTTCTTGTTAGAGCATCTTTCTCTCGCTGATTTCCAAATTTCTTTGTCTTAGACTTCTAACATTTTAGTTATAATGTGTCTTGAGGATAATATTTGGGTTTATCCTGCTTGAGGTCCTTTGACCTTCTTGTGTCTGGATGTCCATATGTCTCTTCTCCATAGACATTGGATATTTTCAGCTCTTATGCTTTATTTCTAGGGGGATTGCAACCAAGTCGCAGGTGTGTTTTGGAATCTGCTGTCAGATCAAGGTTGTGTGCCCTGTCTCTGTAAAGACCAATAGGGGCTTATTTCCCTGTGGGTCCTGTGCTGGTAGGACTCCTTACTTACTGTGCCTAGTAGGGGCTGGTTCTGAATCAAAGGCACATCAGGGTCCGCTTCTGGGACTGAAGTCTCTGGGCCTATTATCTGAGGCATGGGTGAGCTTGACTCTCCCCAGGTCCTTTGGTATATGTTACTGATGGTAGGATGAAGCCAAGTGGGACTGTTGCCAAGTCCTCGTGGGTACAGAACTGTTTTCAGGTCTGTAGTTAGGATGAAAGTCATTGGGTCAGCCACCTGGATGCAGGCCTGCTTTCTGAAATTTACCCATTTGGTCTTGTACTCCACTGTGTTTCATAACCTCCTACCTGGATCCAAAGCCTCCCAGGAATGTCCTTTTTTGGGGGGAGGGGGCTGCCAAGTTATTGTTGCTGAAGAGGATACAAGAGGACCTCCTATTTTGCTGTCTTACTGATATTACTCTTTTCTCTCTTTTTTCTAAGCTCTGACTTTTCACTGTCAAGTCTGGTTTATTTTCAATGTTTCCTTCCAGCAATATTTTGAGTATTTTATTTTAGCACTCATGTTCCTTAATTCCATTAATTCTGTTCTCGGTTTATTCCTCTTTCAGAAATATCATCTTATTGTCTGGAAACAACACTTTCCTAAAGATACTAATTATACATTAATAATTGTACAATTCTTTAAAAATTTTTTCCTTGGATTAAATTGTCCCTTCAGGTAATTTTCTATTAATTTATCTCTGTCTTTTTTATGGTCTTTCTGATTTTCTTCAAATGTCTGTTAATCCCTCATTGTACATTTATTTTTAAAAAGTAAAGGCTGTGTTGATTAATGAGTAGGTAGGTGTATTTCCTCTGTCAGTGCAAAACTGGTTGAGGGCCGAGAGCACAGTTACCTATATGAGCAGGATTGTATATGTTAGAAACCTTCACTTTAGGTTGTGCAAGTAGGAACCATCTGACCTTTGACAGTCTTATGTTTAGGGTACCAACCTCTGTGAAAGCCCCAGCCTGCACCCATCAGATTACTCATTTTCTTTGGAGAATATTTATGTGGCTGCAACCTTCCCTGGTGGCTTAAATGATAAAGAATCTGCCTACAATGCAGGAGACCTAGGTTCAATACCTGGGCCGGGAAGATCCCCTGGGGAACAGAATGGCTACTCACTCCAGTATTCTTGCCTGAAGAATTCCATAGACAGAGGAGCCTGGAGGGCTACAGTCCATGGGGTTGCAAAGAGTTGGACACAACCGAGTGACTTAGACTAATACTTTCACTTTCAACCTTGGGGGTTGAAAGTGCATCATTGCACAATTCTCAACCAATGACCTTAATTTCTGTCCTTCTTCTTGCTCATGTTCTGGGTTTCTGCTGATTTCAGTGAGTTCTTCCATGTAGATAGCCATCTACCTTAACTGCATTCTTTGGTGCATGCTCTGAGTAGTACATTTCTGCTCTAGTGTATATCATACTTGCCTTCTATCTTTAGGAAATTTATTAGAAACATTAGTCTACTGGTATTCTTTCCTACAAAATCTCAGCACTTTGGGGAGTGTGATCCCTTTCTAATTGCTACTACAATCTATTTTAAGATTAGGAAGATAAACGTGCATTCAGCCTTACATTTTGAACTAGAAGAAATTTATTCATTTAATTTCATAGTTGGTGGAGTATCTCTTTAATTTTTTCAACAGTATGTAGAGGTTATATTTTATAAAACCGCTTGAACTTCAGCATATATTTCTGTTTCCACATAAGTAAGAATTCTTAGTTGGGTATAAAATTCAGGACATGTTGCTCTGTATCCTATTTCAGAAGAGAATTTGAGGCCAGCCTAGATGTTCTTCCTTACAATTGTAAGACACTGTCTATCATGTGTCTCTGCTTAACAGTACATGTGAGATTTTTAAACCTCTCTTGATTGTTCAAAAATGTTAGCATGGTAATACTAGGTATGGCTCTCTTTTTAAATTATCCTGGAAGGAAATTATGCTCACCTCTATGAACTTGGCATGTAGTAGGTACACATTAATATTAAGTGATGGATGAGTAAACCATTCAGGTTCTGCTCACTTTACGGTTTTCTTTTATTATGTTTTTGGTATTCTGTTGGTATTTGGTATTCTTTTTCTGTTATTTTGGTTTCATTCTCATGATCTGCTACAGTGCTTTATCTTTTTGTCTTTGATTTGATAAATACATTTTTGTTACTTATTGTTTCCATTGTGGGTTCAAATTCTCTTACTGCATTCTAATATCTTTGCATCTTTCCTCGAGTTATTTTCATCTCACTCTGCCACCCATCTTGATCTTCCTTCTTATGGTTTTCTGTACTGTTCCACAAAGGCTGTCTCTAGACCATCTAATAAGGATGCCCATTTAATCATTTTATGTGATTTTATTAATAAATCATTTTCAAAGGTACCTATTCCCCTACCAAAAGTCTTAGTATTACTTTCCCTTTATCATATTTTACCCTTCTGTTTTCTCACCTTCAAAAGGATCTAAATCAATTCATAATTTATCTACAGAAAGATCACACCTTGGCTTTACAGTCTGTCCACTTTGGTGCTGACCACATCTCCTTCTCAGAGGTGGTTGTGTGCACCCTGCCCTAATGCCAAATCTGGTTTTATTGGGGTTTATTCTATGGCACTTCTTGTCTTGAGCTGGGATGCTCCTCTTCCTTTTATATTTAACCTGGTAGGCACTGGGTACATTTCCACTGAGTTTCTAGTTTTTTTCTGTCATATCCTTGATGTTTCAGTTGAGGTACTTTCATTATTCACAATTTAATTTACTCATGGTATCTTCCCCATTCCAAACTCCTATATCTTCTCCTGAGCTGTTATTTAGGAGTTATAGTCTTCAATTGTGTGTGTAAAATGACCACTAACTTAATATGTACAACCATACACATAGTAGCGTTATTTACATAGTAGCCTAGAGTCATGGAACAGCAGATTGGTTCCAAATAGGAAAAGGAGGACGTAAAGGCTGTATATTGTCACCCTGCTTATTTAACTTCTATGCAGAGTACATCATGAGAAATGCTGGACTGGAAGAAACACAAGCTGGAATCAAGATTGCTGGGAGAAATATCAATAAACTCAGATATGCAGATGACACCACCCNTGATATTAAATGGTTTGCCTTGGAGACGAACAGAGATCATTCTGTCGTTTTTGAGATTGCATCCAAGTAACTAACACAATCGGCTATATTTTACTGTACTGTAATAGGTTTATAACACTTTTCACACAAAAGATATATAAAAATAACAAGTAAATACAGAAAATAACCATTTTTAATCTTATGGTATAGCACCTTGCAAAGTACAGTAGTAAAGTCCAGTAGGTAGCATACATGGGCACGT
Organism: Neotragus moschatus; assembly: GCA_006410615.1. NCBI lineage: Eukaryota > Metazoa > Chordata > Mammalia > Artiodactyla > Bovidae > Neotragus > Neotragus moschatus. The sequence goes on from SJYA01000382.1 coordinate 1,013,273, forward strand.
TTGCATGTTTGAAAGTGCACAACTTGAAGGTTCCTCTGTAGGGGACTTACTGTACATGTGACTCAGAGGGGCTGAGATAGGGTGAGAAGGGAGATACTTTACTGTTTGTAACTGTTTAGATTTCGCTTTCTTTTTTTTTTATTATAGTAAAATATATATAAAACATGAAGTTGTGACTTTAACCGTTATTAAGTATACAATCCGGTAGCATTAATTACAATTTATAATGTATAGAACCATCACCACTGTTTCCAAAATATTTTCTATTATCCCAAACTGAAACTCTATTCAGCAATAGTCACATCTCCCCTCCTCTCAGCACTTGGTAGTTTCTTGTCTACTTACTGTCTCAGTGAATTTTCCCATTCTAGATATTTCATTGAAAGGAAATGATGCAGCATGTGTCTTTCAGCCCTCCTCCTCTTTTATCTGCAACCTGGAAATATATTAATAAGACGCACAGCCATCATCTACTGTAGCATGACTTCAGTTATCCAAGTCATGCTGAGTTGTACCATCTTGTTATTGTTTGATTTCACAAAATAAAATTGCTTATAAGAAGTGCAGCCCCATTTCCTCTAGCAGAGGTCTCTGTTCTAGACTGTAAGCCCCGTGTAGGCAAATGCTTCACTTTTACATGTCTGGACAAGTTTGTGTGCTCAGCCATGTTTGTGGTATAGACACTTAAATCAACACAGGAAAACAAAAGAGGGGGACACAGCTCTGCTTTTTGCTAAGGTTTAACAATGGGGACCCAGAGGGACTGGTACTCAGAAGGTGGTTAATAGTCTTGAGAGATATAGCAGAGAAAATACCCAAGGAAATATGTGGACCTCAGCACAACAGTATTTGCATCTAAGCCATGAAATAACAAGGCAATCAGAAAGGCCCTTAGTGGTCCCTTACAAGGCAGAATGTTGACAGGAGGTGTCAGCAAGGACAAGTGTTAATGATGTGACCGGTTAGAACAACAGCTTCCATTCCATGATGTCTGTCCTCGGCTGGAAACTTCCGTACTGTGTCTCTTTTTGTTGTGGCTGTCTTGTGGTGTAAGTACTATTTACGCATCTTTGAAGCGATCAAGGTGAATCTTAGGGAGAATGAGTTGCCTAGTGTTACTCATCAATCCAGAAAGTGTTGGCATTGGGATTAGAGTCAAAGCACGTCTGGCTCCAAAGCCCAGTTTTTTTCCACTATGAGAAAAGCTGTTGGTCTCATTTGGAGTATGGGATGGGCCCAGAGAGAGAAAAAATGACAGCCCAAGAATGGAGTTAATAAAACAGCATAGACATATTTCTTGAAAAAACTGGCCCAAGGTGCCCCAGAAGGGCCAAAGAAATATTGGATATCAGAGTGAAGAATATTAGGAAAAATAAAACAAAAAAGAAAATATAACTTTGCCCACAGTGAGGCTCGAAGAATGATTATGAGCGCAGTGCTATTATTAACACTTGCAGGGTGAGGACTTGTAACAGCACCCACTCCTATGTGTTCCTTGTCATCATGTAATACAGAGCAACACGGATTATTAAAAATAGTTCTGAAGCCTTTGGTAGTTCAGATACTTTTTTCCTTTTGGGTCACTCAAGCTAACACTATAGCAGAAGAAAACTTGTCAGTTTGTTACAAAATGCACAACGCATTTACCCTGGGATGTTTTAAAAAACGAAGGTATCTGTACTTAGAGGCTGTTAGTTACTATAAAGCAAGGTCTACAAGAGTTGGTTTTTCCATCAGGGGAATCAGATTTCTTACTGTGCTATCAGCCTCCCCATCACATCATTTTTAAAAGTGGCCATAAAATGTTTCTCTCTACTATGGAGAAAGAAAGGAGCAAGGCGGAAAACTTTATTAGGGAAAAGTAATACAGTTTGAAAGAATCTTGTAAACCAAAATCTGTTTAGGGAACTTAATTTTGGGCTTTACAAGGCAACCATGTCTTTGCAAATAAACACACAGCTCTCCAATTCACATGCTGGACAGAAAGAGCATTGATGTGGTTAGGCTGTACTGGCTTTAGAGCACAGTTGGAAATTTTGGAAGGGAAGGGTGGTAGTTAAGTCCACCTCCCTCCTACTGTGACCCACAATGGTGCAGAACTGAGAACTAGGAATATGGGTGAGAGCCGTCTGAGAAGGATGTTCATTAACTGTTCACCATGTGTGGCTGCTGCAGGCATTGGGGCTGAGTGCATCTTGTCGGGGGGAAGGGTGCACTGGGTCTTTGTCATGACCCATGGACTTTCTGTCGTTGCAGCCTGTGGGCTTCTCTTGTTGGGGCGCAAGTGTTCTGGAACACATGAGCTTGGTAGTTTCAGCTCATAGGCTTAGTTGGCCCAAGCCACGTGGGATCTTAATTCCCTGATCAGGGATGGCATCACATTCCTTGCATTGGAAGGTGGATTCTTAACCACTGGACCACCAGGGAAGTCCCCCATAACATGTCTTAATGTCTCTTTTTTACATATCCCCTATTCACATTTTGGATAAATAACAGCCTGTTGATTTCCAATTAATAAGTGACTTTGACTTGTTTTTTCCCTCACCACCATAAAAGTAATATATGTACATTCATGATAGAAACATGGAAAATACAGAAAAGCAGAGGGGAGGAGAAAACAATTACAGCCTTTGAAAAAATAACCATATTGGTTTCTTTTGTGTTTTATTGGGTGCATATTAAAAAACATAATTATACTCATATACATATAATGTCTGTACTGATTTAAACATCTATTTTTCTGAGTATGCAAGTGATATCAATGCTTTAAGAAAACTTAAAAAGTATAAAAGTGTAAAGAAAAAAATGATTACACAGAATTTCACCATATTAGTATTCATTTTATTGTGTTTTAAGATGTATTCATTTCAAAGTTTAAAATATGGTAAATGCAGGGACATTTGTAACTATTAGGTGGAAGATGATAAAAAGAGACATTGAAGAAGATGATAGCTGCTATAAACTAGTTTCTTACTTCGTTTTTATCCTTTGGAAAAACAAAAATCTCTGAGATTTAGGTCGTTCAGTAAGAGTTTTAAAGTTGCAGAAAATAATCTTTGAGTTTTTCAGCTAAGGAAATGGTTATTATGTTACTCTATGCTTTATTATATAACTGTGCTTTCAGAGAAGAGGGAAGAAAAAATACTTCTGTGATTCTCCCTGCACAACATCTTAGTCATGTAAATCAGTTCAATTCAGTCACTCAGTCGTGTCCAACTCTTTGTGATGCCATGGATTGCAGCATGCCAGGCTTCCCTGTCCATCACCAACTCCCAGAGCTTGCTCGAACTCATGTCCATCGAGTTGGTGATGCCATCCAACCATATTATCCTCTGTTGTCCCCTTTTCCTCCTACCTTTGATTTTTCCAAGCATCAAGGTCTTTTCAAATGAGTCAGTTCTTCGCAGCAGGTGGCTAGAGTATTGGAGTTTCAGCTTCAGCATCAGTCCTTCCAGTAAATATTCAGGACTCATTTCCTTTAGGATTGACTGGTTTGATCTCCTTGCAGTCCAAGGGATCTCAAGAGCCTTCTCTAACACCACATTTCAAAAGCATCAATTCTTTGGCACTCAACTTTTATTATAGTCCACCTCTCACATCCATACATGAATACTGGAAAAACCATACCTGTGACTAGACGGACTTTTGTTGGCAAAGTAATGTCTCTGCATTTTAATATGCTGTCTGGGTTGGTCAGTTTTTCATCCAAGGAGCAAGCGTCTTTTAATTTCATGACTACAGTCACCATCTGCAGTGATTTTGGAGCCCAAGAAAATAAAGTCTGTCACTGTTTCCATTGTTTCCCTATCTATTTGTCATGCAGTGATGGGATTGGATGTCATGATCTTAGTTTTCCGAACGTTGAGCTTTAAGCCAACTTTTCATTCTCCTCTTTCACTTTCATCAAGAGGCTCTTCAGTTCTTCTTCACTTTCTGCCATAAGAGTGGTGGTATCTGCATATCTGAGGTTATTGATATTTCTCCCAGCAATCTTGATTCCAGCTGCTTGTGTTTCATCAAGCCTGGCATTTCTCATGATGTACTCTGCATGTAAGTTAAAAAAGCAGGGTGACAATATACAGCTTTGACATACTCCTTTCCTGATTTGGAACCAGTCTGTTGTTCCATGTCTAGTTCTAACTGTTGCTTCTTGACCTGCATACAGATTTCTCAGGAGGCAGGTAAGGTGTTCTGGTATTCGCATCTCTTGTAGAATTTTCCAGTTTGTTGTGATCCACACAGTCAAAGGCTTTGGAATCAATAAAGCAGCTGCTGCTGCTAAGTCGCTTCAGTCATGTACGACTCTGCGACCCCAGAGACGGCAGCCCACCAGGCTCCCCCCGTCCCTGGGATTCTCCAAGCAAGAACACTGGGGTGGGTTGCCGTTTCCTTCTCCAGTGCATGAAAGTGAAAATTGAAAGTGAAGTCGCTCAGTCAAAGTAGATGTTTTTTCTGTGACTCCCTTGCTTTTACAATGATCCAGCGAATATTGGCAATTTGATCTGGTTCCTCTGCCTTTTCTAAATCCATCTTGAACATCACGGTTCATGTACTGTTGGAGAATTTTGAGCATTTCTTTGCTAGTGTGTGAGATAAGTGCAATTGTGCAGTAGCTTGAACCTTCTTTGATATTGCTCTTCTTTGGGATTGGAATGAAAACTGACCTTTTCCAGGCTTGTTGTCACTGCTGAATTTTCCAAATTTCCTGGCGCTTTGAGTGCAGCGCTTTCACAAAATCATCTTTTAGAATTTGAAATAGCTCAACTGGAATTCCATCACCTCCACTAGCTTTGTTCATAGTGATGCTTCCTAAGGCACACTTGACTTCTCATTCCAGGATGTCTGGCTCAAGGTGAATGATCACACCATCATGGTTATCTGGGTTATGAAGATCTTTTCTGTATGGTTCTTCTGTGTATTCTTGCCACCTCTTCTTAATACCTTCTGCTTCTGTTAGGTTCATACCATTTCTGTCCTTTTTTGTGCCCATCTTTGCATGAAATGTTCCCTTGGTATCTCTAATTTTCTTGAAGAGATCTCTAGTCTTTCCCATTCTATTGTTTTCCTCTTTTTCTTCGCATTGATCACTGAGGAGGTCTTTCTTATCTCTCATTGCTATTCTTTGGAACTTTGCATTCAGATGGGTATATCTTTCCTTTTCTCCTTCATCTTTCACTTCTCTTATTTTCTCAGCTCTTTGTAAGGCCTCCTCAGACAACCATTTTGCCTTTTTGTATTTATTTTTCTTGGGGATGGTTTTAATCATGCATTGCCTTCTGTTCAATGTTATAAACCTTCTTCCATAGTTCTTCAGGCACTCTCTCTTTCAGATCTAATCCCTTGAATCTATTTGTCATTTCCACTGTATAATCATAAGGACTTTGTTTTAGGTCATACCTGAATGGTCTAGTGGTTTTTCCCTACTTTCTTCAATTTAAGTGTGAATTTGGCAATAAAGAGTTCATGATTTGAGCCACAGTCAGCTCCCAGTCTTGTTTTTGCTGAAAATATAGAGCTTCTCCATCTTGGCTGCAAAGAATGTAATCAATCTGATTTCGGTATTGGCCATCTGGTGATGTCCATGTGTAGAATCGTCTCTTGTGTTGTTGGAGGAGGGTGTTTGCTATGACCAGTGCATTCTCTTGACAAAACTCTGTTAGCCTTTTCCCTGCTTCATTTTGTACTCCAAGGCCAAATTTGCCTGTTACTCCAGGTATTTCTTGATTTCCTACTTTTGATTCCAATCCCCTATGATGCAAAGAACATCTTTTTTTTGGGTGTTAGTTCTAGAAGGTCTTGTAGGTCTTCATAGAACCCTTCAATGTCAGCTTCTTTGGCATAAGTGGTTGGGGTATAGACTTGGATCACCCTTATATTGAATGGTTTGCCTTGGAAACAAACAGAGATCATTCTGTTGTTTTTGAGATTGCACCCAAGTACTGCATTTTGGACTCTTTTGTTGACTATGATGGCTACTCCATTTCTTCTAAGGGATTCTTGCCACAGTAGTAGATATAATGGTCATCTGAATTAAATTCGCCCATTCCAGTCCATTTTAGTTCACTGATTTCTAAAATGTCCTTGTTCACTCTTGCCATCACCTGTTTGATCACTTCCAATTTACCTTGATTCATGGACCTAACATTCCAGATTCCTATGCAACATTGTTCTTTACAGCATTAGACTTTACTTCCATCACCATTCACATCCACAGCTGGGAGCTGTTTTCGCCTTGGTTCTGTCTCTTCATTCTTTCTGGAGTTACTTCTCCACTCTTCTCCAGCAGCATATTGGGCACCTAATGACCTGGGGAATGCATCTTTCAGTGTCATTTCTTTTTGCCTTTTCATACTTTTTATGGGGTTCTCAAGGCAAGAATACTGAAGTTGTTTGCCATTCCCTTCTCCAGGAACCATGTTTTGTCAGAACTCTCAACATTGACCTGTCCATATAGGGTGGCCCTGCATGGCATGCCCATAATTTCATTGAGTTAGATTAGTTAATCACATGTGGTCCATGTGATTCTTGGAGGAAATACTGAAATATAATAGTATAGGTTATTTTAAGTGGTAAGAAAACATGGTGAAAGCTTTCATTTGAACTCTGGATTAAAGAACAGAACTCAGTGAACATGCTTTCTGACACTGGTTAAGACAGAGAAAGCAGCCAAGGTTAGCATTGAAGGGTCATCTATATCCTGGGATGTGGAATACATCTTATAACATAAAAATCCAACAGATGTTCTTATTTGAGTTCTAGACTAAGATAGGACTAGTAAATCATTTTATACAACTGACACATTTTTGATCTTTTAAATGTGATTCTTTCCTTGGTTCCTGAAGCATATTGTTAAGTGGCTTCTTTTCCCACAGAAGAATATGTGATAGTATATTTTATATGTGAGAGATACCTTGACTGGGTATAAAATTCTCATCTGTGCTCCCCTAAAAGTCAGTAATCATTAAATAATTTAAAAATTGTAATTCTAATATTAAGTGCATAGTAAACTCACCAAGTTAAACATTTCTTTTGTTCTTTGCCTTTAGATACACCCTAGCAGGTACAATTGTAGTTTTGTATTCAAAGGAATTTTGAATATGCTTTTCTCTGTGTGGCTACCAATTTTATAGGCAGTTTAATTCATTCTGTTTCTGTGTATGATTTCATGACTAATTTTTATTTAATGTTTAAATATGTAGATTACTTACAAATATTCAAAAATCAAGAGTATATGCAAAAATATATTTAGGGAAGTTTCTATCTCTTTTTTCTCTATACATTGTCACTACCATCTATAGATATTAGCTTTTTTTAAAATATTTCTTTGAAAAACAAGCAAGTTATCCTCTTTCTCATATAAAAGATGTCAAACTGTATAGTATTTTGTACTTTTACATTTTTTTTTTTTACTAAGTATTTTCTTGAAGTTACTCCATATTAATTCATGGAGATCTTGGTTTTGCTATGTGGCTTTCTGTTGTGTATTATAAGCTATTCACCAGCTCCCTACTGAGAGACATCTGGGTTTCCAGTTTGCATCAGTCATAAATGCCCTTGTGTGTGGGTTGTTTCATATTTGTGGAGGTTTGTCTTAAAGGTATTTGTCATTGTATTTTTGTTCAGTTGTTCTCTGTCTTGGGGAGAAGCTCATGATTTGGTTTTCTCAGTTCAGCTTTATTAANGTGGCTTTCTGTTGTGTATTATAAGCTATTCACCAGCTCCCTACTGAGAGACATCTGGGTTTCCAGTTTGCATCAGTCATAAATGCCCTTGTGTGTGGGTTGTTTCATATTTGTGGAGGTTTGTCTTAAAGGTATTTGTCATTGTATTTTTGTTCAGTTGTTCTCTGTCTTGGGGAGAAGCTCATGATTTGGTTTTCTCAGTTCAGCTTTATTAACTTTTAAATACAATTAAAGTCCTTTTGTATATTGGTATTAGGTTGATATCAGTTTACACGTTAATATTTCTGCCTCTTTGTTTTGATTCTAAGTATACAGGCAGTTCTCTCCTTTTACATATAATACATTCTTGAAAATTTGTACAAGAATTGCATGTTGGAAAGCCAGATAATAGACTTATTTGATATAGAGGAGGAAGGGGTTCCATTCCCAGAGAGTTAAAAGGTGATAAGATCCCTAATTAAAACTCCATTTTAAAAAACATAATTATTTATGACTTATTGCTAACATTTGGTACATGTTCTTTAATTGTGTTCTTTTCCTTCTCAGTTAATTGAATATAAAATTGACCTGCCTAAGTCCAATGAGAATCAGATTAAGCAGGAAGATTCTTTGTCTTCTGGCTGCTTAATGATTTCTGTCTTTGTCTCAGTTGTATTGTTTAACATGAACTATACTTCTTATCACTCTCCTCATTCACTTTCATCAAGAGGCTTTTGAGTTCCTGTTCACTTTCTGCCATAAGGGTGGTGTCATCTGCATATCTGAGGTTATTGATATTACTCCTGCCAAACTTGATTCCAGCTTTTGCTTCTTCCAGCCCAGCATTTCTCATGATGTACTCTCCATACAGGTTGAATAAGCNGAACTCCGGGAGTTGGTGATGGATAGGGAGGCCTGGCGTGCTGTGATTCATGGGGTCGCAAAGAGTCGGGCACGACTGAGCGACTGAACTGACTGACTGATACTTCTTATTACTTGTATCAGCACTTTCCTTTTTCTGTTTTTTATTCATTTTTAGAAAATAATAGGACAAAATATAATAAGCATCGAAATACTGGCACAAACATCTCTGGACTAAAACAGAACAGTTCGCTTTTGGGTAACATCAGTGTGTGATAGCTTGAATTGATCATTCCTCAGCTGTTGAGTGAAAGTGTTGAATGAAAGCATAGCAAAAGAGGTTTGTGTGACAATACGTGTGAATGTATAGGCTGTTTGGAGGATGAACATAAAAGTTAAGCCTTCTCTGTATTTCCTGAGAAGTAGGGAGAGGCTGTTCAAGAAGTTGCTAGGTCAGTGCCATTTAACCTCCAATTAAAATAAATAAATTTATATTAAAAAAAGGAAAAAAAAGAAAAAATGAAACTCTTGGAAAAAAAAAGGTCAAAGATGAAAAAAAATAAAAAAAATAAAAGTGAATGATAAAAATGCAGAGAAGAATGTGTAGGCAGTCTCCAGATTATGGTCCAAGGTATACGCTAATTATACTACAAAGTTGTCCTTTGTACTACTCACAGAATTTTTATAAGGCAAATGATTTTGCCTCTGTATCTTGTGTGTTAATCATGGCCTGTGAATGACATTGAAATATACAGAATTAACTCTGGGTAATACTTGAAGGAATAATTCTTCTGGCTTCAGGTAGCCTAGATGGACTGGTAGCAAACACTTGCTTATTTTGTGGGGCAGTGATGTGTGGTCTGAAGGAGGTGATTCAGTGAGGCTCCTCTGGATGTGGCATGGTTCTCTAAAAAATCCTAGGCTTAATGAAAAGAGTAAATAATGTAGGTAAGGAGGACCCTAACCCTGTGGACAGGTAACTAGGGCATTGATGTAAGCATAGCTTATATAACAAAGATGTATGTGATACAGTCACTGGATTCCTGATCTTATTCCCCGTACCTTTCTGACTAAAGAACAAGAGAAAATTTTGGGGTATGTCTAAGAAATAGTCTTTATTTTGCTCCACGTTCTCTACTGTATAGATACTACTTTCCCCTTTGTAATTGATGAGTAATTTGTGGGGAGATACTTTGTGCCCATATATGTATCCCATTTCTCATCAAACTTTCGAGATTTACCATCATTGGTGATTTGTTTTTGCCTCAATTCTTGCCATGATGGTTTTACTAATTGTTTACTTACTGGTCAACATTGTGTTAAAAAGAAGAGCCTTTCCTTTTTCATGTTTATTTCTTTAATTTCTTTATTATCTGGATAGACTCAGGGATTCTTATTTTATTCAGTGGGTTATAATACATCAATATTTTTACTTATTTTGACATTAAGCTTGCCACAAATTTAGCCAGTATTAAATCATTCAACTTGTCTCCTGTGCTCTTTTAACATGGTGTCATCACTCTTTGTGNTTTTCATGTTTATTTCTTTAATTTCTTTATTATCTGGATAGACTCAGGGATTCTTATTTTATTCAGTGGGTTATAATACATCAATATTTTTACTTATTTTGACATTAAGCTTGCCACAAATTTAGCCAGTATTAAATCATTCAACTTGTCTCCTGTGCTCTTTTAACATGGTGTCATCACTCTTTGTGGAGAAGGCAATGGCACCCCACTCCAGTACTCTTGCCTGGAAACTCCCATGGACGGAGGAGCTTGGTGGGCTGCAGTCCATGGGGTTGCTAGGAGTCGAACATGACTGAGCAACTTCACTTTCACTTTCATGCATTGGAGAAGGAAATGGCAACCCACTCCAGTGTTCTTTCCTGGAGAATCCCAGGGATGGGGGAGGCTGGAGGGCTGCTCTCTATGGGGTCACACAGAGTTGGACACAACTGAAGCAACTTAGCAGGAGCAGCATCATTCTTCGACCACTTCCTCACTTTTGGGGGCATGGAGGATGTTTCATGATTGTCTTATATTTTCCCTGCCATAGCTCTAGAATCAGCCTTTCTTCAAAGGAGCATGGTTACTTTTAGAAGGCAATGATATTTATAAACCATGACTTGGAGGTGATTTGTTTGTTTTTTGTTTCGCAATACATGGATACTATCTAGGAATTGAAAAAAAAAGTCTGTCATAGATATTGTGTTGGTTCATTCTGGCTGCTATAACAAAATACCATAGAGAGTGGCTTATCAAGAGTCAGAATTTATGGCTCACAGTTCTAGAGGCTGGAAGTTCAAGATAAGGGTGCCAGCAAGGTCAGGTTCTGGTGATGAGTCTCATCCAGCTTACAGACTGGGGACTTATTTTATCTTTGTGTAGTGGAAGGGGCTAGGGAGCCCATTGGGAGCCTCTTTTTAAAGAATGCTAAAGCCCATTTTTGAGGGCTTTACCCTCATGACCTAATCACATCCCAAAGGCCCCACTTCTTAATACTATCACTTTGCAAGTTAGATTTTCAACATTTGAACATCAGATCGAAGCAGGTGGTCTGAATTTGAGTCCCCCAGAATCTGACCTTGAGCCAAGAATTCAAGGGCAAGTTGTTGATTGGACAAGGCGATATTAGGTGGGGGTGAGGAGAGACAGAAAGAATGCTATCCAGCTGGTTACCGTAGTGGGTCACTTTGAAAAATGGTGCAAACACATACTTCAAAACAACCCTGGTCAAAGGGAGGGAAAGCTGGAGTGTTTTATCTCCCTGCTACTGGTCATTGTCCAGGACTGCTGTGTGGGGTGGGGTGGTGGGAGGGCAAGGCTGGGGAGCAGAGGAGGCAGTCACATTCCCAGACCCCTGTAGTCTGGGAAGATGGCTGGACGTCAAGCTGGCTTGCACAGACAGGTGTGGTGAGGGGAGTGGCATGTGGGCATCAATAGTGTTCACCACAAGGTCCTGGAACCCCCAGGAGAGGGGAGGAAAGCAGACTAAGAAATGGAGAAAAGCTTTGGGTCAGACCCTCTGAAGGACGGCACTCTCAGAGGTTGGGCGGGTCTCCTGACTTGGGTAGAAACTTTTAAATGAGGAGCCTGAGGATTTTCCACACAAAGAGCACCCTGGCTTGGCTATGACCACTCCTGTTCCCTCCTCGTAAGCTCCCAGGCCACATGCTTGGCCTCATCCACTCTTGGCTTCATCTGTCTATCCCTAGTTGTTCTGCTGGACAAGTGACTCTGCAAAGGGTGGTACTAGGATATCAGGGGGTAGATACAGGAGGGGTACTAAAATGGGCTGGAAAATAGGAAGAAGGGGGTACTTATCACCTCACCTTCAGCACCTCAGTGGTGTTAGTATCCTGAACCTGGCTGCATCTAGCTACTCCCACTGCTCCTCGCTGGTCCTTGTGGCCATGACCTTGCACGTGGATCTCTGCAATGGGCCGTAACCTCTCTGCCACCTCCACTTTCCCCATTATTCTCTACACAGCAGGCTAGATATGTGACCATCATATTCAGAACCCAACAGTGCCTTTCTCTTCCACCCAGGAGGAAATCCAGAATCCCTCCTGAGGCCGACAGGCCCCCATGTACCCTGGTGTCTCCTTACCTTTCCTCTCTTCCCTGCCTTTCTGCTCCTCACTGATTCTAGAACACATCAGCTTGCTCGCTTGTTGTCCCCTCTCCTCAGGATGCTTCTCCATCGGAGTCACATGGCTCCCTCCATCCCTTCTCCTCTCTTCTTATCCCCAGTGTTACCTCTCTCCCAACCTCCACATCTGATCATCAGCCCATCCCTTTAACTCTCTTTTGCTTCAAAGCCCTGTGGAAATAAATGAAGCCCATCCAAAGGAGAATAAGCAAAGGCTACTTATTCAGAATTTGCTCCAGCATGAGAGTCAGCCAGCATCCCTTGCATTTGACAGAGACTCAAAGGCAGGCAGAGTAGTGGGCAAGCTTTACATGGGAAAGGGGAAGGCTTTCCCCAGGTTATACCCTCACTGGAAACTGTTGTATTGGGGAGGCTTTAGGTAGGCTAACTAGAAGGGGGCTCCTATGTCAGTGATTAGGGGTGCATACTTAGCCTTCTCTGGTTGGAAGCAGAGGAAAATGTTAGGGAAGCTTCCAGTTATTAATCAAGCCCTCTCCACTTGGGGTCAACTGTTACAAGGGTTATTGTCTGGCTTCCTAAACTATCATTGGAGATAGTGATCTGACCTCCTGCAAGTCTGATTATATAAGGCTGGCTTCCTGGGTTGGTTTCTTGGGCAGCTTGCTGCAAATTGTGGGTCAGAATTCTATTATATATATATATATATATATATATATATATATATTCTGCTGTAATCTATTTGTATGTTCAGTCTCTAAGCATTCACTGTTTACCTAACATGGTGCATGTTTGTTTTTCTAGTTAGGGCCTGTCTTACAGGATAAAGAGAGCTTGGTGGCGGCAAGGAGCTTATCCTGTTGCCACTGCATCTCCAGCTCCTCAGGCTCTACCAGGCACAAGGTGGGTGCCCAATAAAGGTGAGGTGAGTGAGGGAATGATGGTGCCCGATCCTTCCTCTATATAAGTTTATAGAAACAGAACCTTCTGCTTTCTCCTTTTCTTTCCTTATGGGCTGACACTTTTGACCAGGCCAACCACCATTTGCAGAAAAGATCCGGGTGGAGTAGCCTGAGTTTTGGATTCAGGGGATGAGACTTATATGTCTGTAGGAGTGAGGTAAGTGAAAGAACAAACTGATTGGGTGAGTGGGAACGACAGAACACAGAGTCTTTGTCCTGTGGAAAGATGGCCGCCTTGACTCGGTGCCTTCCAGTCTGTATCATGTTGGAATGTGGGCCTGCTGTTTCTAGAATATATGCACTGTCAAAAAGAACTTGAATTTTATACAAATACATCTAGCATTTAAATGTTAGCCACCAGACTTCCCTGGTGGTCCAGTGGTTAAGAATCTCCCTACTCATGCAGGGGACACAGGTTTGATCTATGGTCTGGGAAGCCCGTGAGCCACAACCACTGAGCCTGTGTGCTGCGGCTACTGAAGCCCACGCATTTTAGAGCCTGTGCTCTGCAGCGAGAGAAGACACGGCAGTGAGACACCCTTGTACCACAACAAAGAGTAGCCCCTGCTCAACTCAACTAGAGAAAGCCTGTGCACAGCAATGAAGACCCAGCGCCGTCATAAATTTAAAAAATAATCAATAAAAAAATTTAAAAAGTGATAGTCACTAATAAAGTATTATATACTGGGATGAGAGGAGGAAAGTGGGGAAAACGAGATGGTTCTGTGGGCTGCATTCAGTCCCAAGGCAGCCAGGCTTGGCCTGTGCTCTGCCATGATGGAGACTGGAGGTTAAGGTTAAGATGGCTAGTGTGAACCCCCAAGTCCAGCCATTAGACACTACAAACTGGGTCTCAGCATATTCGTTGCCTCTGAGTGATTTTCTTCATTAGGAGTCATCTGTAGACATGAGGAGGGTGATTGCACGAGGCCATTTTGGCATTGAGTTGATTGTAAGTGAAGCTGCAGGAGCCATCTTTCTGATTATAATTGAGATTCCAGATGAATTAATAATGAGGCTATATGATGGGGAAAAGGAGGGACCTTTTTCTTGTTTATGTTAAAAAAAAGTTTTAGGTGCTTTCACTTAAAAAAAAAAGTGATTTCTCAAAACTTTAAATCATTGATTGATACTGGGAGTAATTAAACTTATTTCACCAGAATATAATCCTTTAGGAAATCCTTTTCCTAAGTACCATTCATTACAGTTTGCAAAGGATTTAAAGGTAAGAATTCTGGACAATGCTGATTATAAAACAAAGAGAAGAAAGGGAGTGTGGAAGAGTTATTGGTTGTTATTTTCACAGCTATCACTTAAGAGTCCAGCAAAAATTGCATTCACAATGGGTTTTTTCCCTCCAATTCCAGGAAAATGCCAAAATGCACACCAGCGAGGCTGATGTTATTTAAGATGCTATTATCCTTGGTGAAACCTAAGCACAACAAAAAAGCTATCTAGTTTCTTTGGAAATGGGAAATACACTGAATTTGGCTAAAGGTAGCATTTTGCCAAATTTTGTGGTCATAGCAATCCCCATATTTATTTGAAATTGCTTAAAACTTTATCCTCCCCCACCCCAGCTCTGATTGAGGTAATTAGAACCCACAGGGAATCATGTGGATAATGGTGGGAACAAGGAAGTATAAATATGCAATGCAATTAGTGCCTGCTCTTTTTCTGTGTGATGCAGTCTGGGAGCTTGCAAAGGTTGGAACAATAGGATCCATTGATACTCAAGTTGCTATGGAAGTCCATAATTATGATATAATATCTTGCCAGCCTTTTTCAGGCACAAAGGTAGAATGGAATATGAGTAAATAAAATCCAGCAATTTTCTCCATCCATAATTCTTTATATCAATAACTTCTTTTCTTTTCTTTTTTCCCCAAAGAAGATAGAAACTTACTCAAACATTTTATGTACCGTTGGAAGACTTCATCTCTAAGGGAACAAATTTGGTTTGCAATTAGTGAAATGAGAGGTGGTGTTATTACAAGTTGAAGAAAGCTATTCCACGATACCCTCTTCCTGCCACGTGCAGAAGTCCTTGACTTTTGCTTGCTACTGCTGGGCAAACTCATTCTAGGAGTAAACTTGGATTTAGTCAATTATTCCTTAATTTGTTTGGACTATACTCCGGCTAGGCCAACTTCATGAGCATGGGACCATGAAGTCTCGTGTTCTTCTGGACCTTCTGTTCTCAGTCATTCAGTCATGTCTGACTCTTTGCAACCCCATGGACTATAGCCTGTCAGGCTTCTTGTCCATGGGATTTCACAGGCAAGATTCTGAAGTGGGTTGCCGTTTCCTCCTCCATGGGATCTTTCCAACTGGAGGATTGAACCTGCATCTCCTGCATTGGCAGGAGGATTCTTTACCACCGAGTCACTTGGGAAGCCCCAAAGTCTCTTATAGTTGCATTTAGAACTAGCACAATGCAGTACAAAGATGAACAACATTCTTACTAATAATTTAAATTTAGATTTCTCTTTATTTAGAATGACATTACATAGCAAATAAAAAAACACTGTGACAAGTGAGAGAGAGACCACAGAACAAAGGAAAAAGCTTCATATTTTAGTATCCTTAATATCATAGTTTTTTCTGCTTTTTGAACAAGGGGGTGTAATTTGCATTTTGCATTGGGCCTCATAAATTGTGTAGCCGTTGCTGTACCAAGGCACAGATAACTGTAATTCAGAGATTCATTCACTCATTCAACAATTGTTTATTGAACATGAACTTGGTACTACATGTGCCAGGTATAGGAGATTCAAAAACAAACTAACAAACAAACCAAACCCAACCAAAACAAAGGAACTGGTTTCTGACTCTTGGGCCTTAGCATCTGGTTTGGGGAGAAACACCTGCCATTAAGGCATGTAGATATTTAAGCCAATGTTGGTGCTGGCAAAAAGAAATGAAGTGTCTAGCAGTGCGCTGGAGATTGGACAACAGAAGGAGGAAACTCTCTGCAGTGACTACATCTGTAGTTGTTGTGCAGAGTTTTCATGAGAGAGAATAAACTAAGACCTTTTACATGGGAAAGAAAAGAGGAGTATTGAGGCCTGAATCTGTGGCCAGGAGTGAACCCCGTTTTTCCTGGTGATAGGAAGAGCCTGGAAGGAATTTGCAGAGGCATTATTTCAGATTGTATCTGAGTGTTCAAATTTGTAAGATATTTTAGAAACACTCTTTTTGTTAAGACAAAACCAAGTAATTAGAACTAGGCACACAGAGATTCAAGGCTTTCTCATCTTTTACTCCAACTTTATACATTATGAGAGAGGCCCTGCAGTTACCTTTTGTCAAATCTAAGAGAGGAACAGTATTCTGCTAGTAACTGTCAAAAGTAGGACTGAAACCCACATCATCTGATGGCAAATTCTTCTCTACTACATTCCAATTATCTACCCCTTCACAATTCTTAATTCAACAACTGTTCTTACTTTCCTTTTCTAATATTAAGAAATTAGAAAGTGATAGTATTCTTGCCTGGAGAATCCCATGAACAGAGGAGGCTGGCAGGCCACAACCCATAGGGTCACGAAGAATCAGACAGGACTGAAGTGACTAAGCACGCACACATGAATAGTATTGTGCAGAAGATTTTTGTCTTTTGCTCCATTTCAAAACTTATGTAAGGGGGCTTTTAAAAAGTGAAAATTTCTGGGGCAATTAGATTATAATTTACCTTATAAAAAACAATTTCTCCTTAACTACTTTCACTCTGAGTGAGGAATGCCTGTGTTCTGGAGCCTGCCTTCTGGTGTGGAAGAAGGATAGGCTTGTAGTCAGGCCTGGGAGTAATCTGAGTCTGCCTTTGAAGAGCCATATGCCTTTGGAACTGTAGTCATCCTCCTTGAGCCCCCAACCCCCCATCTGTATAACAGGCACAGTATTGACTGCTTTGTAGTGATTTTGGAGAGTTTGATGAGATGAGCTGGTAGAATACCCCACAGATGTTTAGTTGCTCAGCGAATGCTGTTTCCTTCTCTTAAAAGACAAAACATTTCCTATTCTCTTTACCTCTTTTAAAGTTTCTCTCTTGTGAAATTGATCCTTTTATATCAATGGCATATTTTATCTGCATTTGAACTTGAGAAATTTCTAAGACTTATAACTTTCTGTTAATATATTGATAAAGAGAGGAAAATGTGACTTTTCAGTTTTAGTATTTTCCTTCCATTTCTACTTTATATCCCAATGGTGAAATCCTAGAATACTAAAAATTTTAGAGGGGGTTGAGTCATCTAGTTGAGGAATTTAAAAGAGATGAGGCACTTTGAGTATAACCATAATAGCTGTCATTTAAGAAGGCTTCTAGACTAGGTCCTAGTCTCTGCATTTGACCATATTTAATTTTGTTAAATCTCACAAAGAGTCTTTGAGGGAAGTCTGTTATTGTGTCCATTTCACAAATAAGGAAGAAGAAACAAGGAGTTAAGTAACTCATCCTAGGTCACTTGGGCTGGCCCAGGTATGCCCCAACCGTTATGCTAAACTGCCTTAATCACAAGGCATTTCAGACCCCCTGATTTTACGGGTGAATGAGATCTGGAAAGAGTAATTGACTTGCCCAGTCTCACCCAGCTGCTTCAACGAAGGGGCAGGACTGGAGCCCCAGGATGCTGAGCCTGGGATCATGACCCCCCAGGGCAAAGTTCTCTCTACTCCCCGCCAGAATTACTGGCAGGACAGGCTCATGAGAGGCTCAAACTGGGAACCAGCCAAGCTAGAACTAGATAATAGTATTTCTATTCCTGTGCCTTTCATTAAAGATGCATGATTTTTGTAATTCTTTCCTTTAACAGTAATTGCTATGTTTTGTCTTTCAGAAACCTGGACAGGAGGAGATAAGCCAGTATATCTGCCTGTTGAGCCTACAGTTAAAAATAATTACAGGGAACATGGTGATGCTTCGGAAACTGTTAGGTGATATGACATTTTTCAAATCATACTTTTTTTTACATTATTCGGTTCTAGTTTGGAAGAATTATGTTCAGAGAGAAAGAAGAGTAGGAAAAGGAAAGTCAGACACTCAGTCATTTCTTTCATGGAAAGTACCTGTCCATTATTATAAAAAGGTGGATGTAGATGAAATTTGGATCTACTGGTTACCTATTACTTATGTTACTTATTACAACAAGTCAGAATTACTTATTGACTATGTATACCCTTTTCTAAAAAGAACTTGATGTTTACAACAAGATTACTAAGCCATTTTTGTGATGCAGCTGTAAGCTGAAGGGGAGACCAAGAGGCCCGCTGTGAGGGTTAGTGCTGTACCTGTGGTTGAACAAAACCTTGTGTTTTGGTGGTTCAAGTTTCGTCATTCTTATTCTCCAGAAAGGAAGGAACATAGCAATAGTGTCTACAGGAGGCAGTGTGTGTTTATTTTTTAATTTGAGTATAGTTGCTTTACGATATTATGTTAGTTTCTGTTGTACAACAAAGTGAATCAGCTATATGTACACATATATCCCTTTTTCTTTGGATTTCCTTCACACTTAGGTCAGCCCAGAGCACTGAGTAGAAATCCCTGTGCTATACAGAAGATTCTCATTAGTTATCTATTTTGTACATAGTTAATCCCACGGACGGAGGAGCCTGACTGCAGTCTATGGGGTCGTGAAGAGTTGGACACGACTGAGCGACTTCACTTTCACTTTTCACTTTCATGTGCTGGAGAAGGAAATGGCAACCCACCCCAGTGTTCTTGCCTGGAGGATCCCAGGGACGGGGGAGCCTGGTGGGCTGCCGTCTGTGGGGTCACACAGAGTCGGGCATGACTGAAGCGACTTAGCAGCAGAAGCGGCAGCAGCGGTGTAAATATGTCAGTCCCAGTCTCCCAGTTCATCCCACCTCCCCTCTTCCCTCTTTGGTATCTATGTTTGTTCTCTACATCTGTGTCTCTCTGTTTTGCCAATACATTCATCTGTACCATTTTTCTAGATTCGACACATCTACAATGTTGTACAATATTTATTTTTCTCTTTCTGACTTAACTTCACCCTGTATGATAGTCTCTAGGTCCATCCACGTCTCTGAAAATGGCAAAATTGCATTCCTTTTTTCAAAATACCTGAGTAATATTCCATTGTATATATGTATTGTGTGTGTGTGTGTGTGTGTGTGCTCAGTTGTGTTCAATTCTTTGTGACCCCATGGATTGTAGTTGGCCAGGCTCCTCTGTCCATGGAATTTTCCAGGCAAGAATACTGCCTCAGGTTGCCATTTCCATCACCAGGGCCTCTCCCTGACCCAGGGCTCGAACCTGGGTCTCTTGTGTCTCTTGCATTGGCAGGCAGATGCTTCCCCACTGTGCCACCTGGGAAGGCTGTACGTATGTACTACATCTCCCTCATCCCTTCCTCTGTCCATGGACACTTAGGCTGCTTCCACGTCTTGGCTATTGTAAACAGTACTGCAGTGAACATTGGGGTGCATGGATCCTTTTGAATTATGGTTTTCTTTGGGTATAGGCTCAGGAGTAGAATTAGAGGATCATTTGGTAGTTCTATTTTTAGTTTTTCAAGGAACCTCCATACTGTTCTCCATTGTAGCTGTACGAATTTACATCTTTACCAGCAGTATGTAAGTGTTCCCTTTGCTCCACACCCTTGAGCAAAGTTTATTTTAACGAAATTCAAAGAGTAGTTTCTCCTAAAGAGTGTGATATAGGAAATAATAACCAGTAACAGAACAGCTGCTGTATTAGTAGTCCGAGTTTGCCAGAGAAAGCAAACTAATAGGAAACCTCTTCATCTATCTCTGTGTCTGTTTGTAACAAGAAGTTTTTGTAAGGAATGGGCTCATGTGAATTTGGAGGCTGACAGGTCCCAAGGACTGCTGGCACCGCAAGTTAAAGGCCTAGGAGAGCTGATGGTGTGGTTCCAGTTTGAGTCTGAAGGTGTGACAACCAGGAGAGCTGATGGTGTAAAATTCTAACCTAAGCCCAAAGGCAGAAGACCCACGTCCCAGTTCAGCATCAGGCAGAGAGAATTCTCCATTGCTCAGCCTTTTCATTCTATGCAGGCCTCCCGTGGATTGGGTGATGCTCTCTCACACTGGGGAGGGTAGTCTTATTGATGGAAATGCTAACCCCATCTGGGAACACTCTCACAAACACACCCAGAAGAATGTTTCACCAAATATCTGGTGCCTTGTGGCCTAGTCAAGTTGACACATCAGATTAACCATCACCATTCCCCCTCTTTTTTCACACACAATCTAATGCAGTTGTCTAATTCATGACACAGGTAAGAATCAGAATTTTGTACTAGCATAAATCTATATTCCATCAAGAGTTCAACTTATAATTTGCTTACAATAAATATTCCCTGAAGGAAAATGAGCCTGTTTTGGTGAACACAAAGATAGGCTATCGGGGTTTTGGATGGTAGTTGCAACCTTACCTCAGCCTCATTCCCAAAGGTCTGCATTGTGATTTGATTGCACAATATTGAGACAAATTCACAGATAATTACCTATATAATATAACATTTTTTTTTTTTGTAGCTTGACTTGATATAACAGAATACATTTCCATGAAATGCTTTTGGAAGCTAGAAAGAGGAAAGTAGGGAATGTTTGTTTTAATGTTAAATCATTGTTGACATTGGCTCATGTCTGACTTAGAAGAATCAGAGAAAAGTATTAATGCTAAGGACTGAGGACGAGCTGTAGAGACTCCACATTATTTGTCATTATGGTGCAGCTGTCATGCTTGGATCTAGATTGAAAAGCTGAGCCTGGACAGCCTGGCATTGCTATAGCACGCATGTGAACAGCAGCTCCCCTGTAGTTCCTCATATGCAATTTTGTATCCACAGGTCTGGATTTAGTACAGGGTAAAACTACTCACTTTCTGATGAATAATATGTTTATTACTGTTAGTAGGTCACAGTTAGGTACTACTCCTTATATGTGCTGGGTAACTTTTTGAGTGGGGGTACCTCCCTCTCCTTCTATAGACACACACGTACAGACACACACACACCTTGGATGGTTTAAACGACAAATGTTTCCCTTCTCCCAGGTTGGAGGCTGTGTCTAGGAGCACAGCTGCACTTTCTGAGGGCTTCCTGGAGGAGTCTGTCCCAGGCCCCCCTCCATGGCTTGTGGGTGGCATGTTCTCCCTGTGTCCTCATGTTGTCTTTCTTCTGCACATGCCTGTGTCCAGATGTCCTTTTCTTACAGGGACACTTGTCATATTGCATTAGGGCCCAACCTTCAAAACTCCATTTTAACATGATTACCTCTGTATAGACTCTGTCCCTAAACAAGGTCTCTAAACATTCTGAAGTCCTGGGGGTTAGGACTTCAGTGTATGAATCTAGGAACAATTCAACCGATATTTATCCTGTATGTCCTGCGTTGGCCAAAAAGTTTGTTTGGGTTTTTCTGTGACATCATATGGAAAACCTCCAATGATCTTTCTGGCCAATCCGATAAGACTATGTACATATAATTATATACAGATGTAGTTATACACACATATAACTATATGCATAGTTATAATTATGTATATGTATAGAGGTATAGTATATACCTATATATAATATATATAGTATAGTTATATGCATGTATATAGGTATAGTATATACACAGTATATATACAGGCATGTGTTTGTGGAGTGTGTGTATGTAGTAGGTATACCTCAGAGGTTTTGTGGGTTTGGTTCCAGACCACCACAGTAAAGCAAATATTTCAATAAAGTGTCACACAAATGTTTTGGTTTTCCAATGTATATTATGTTTAACAGTAGTCTAAGTGTACAATAGCATTGTGTCTAAAAAGAACATGTGTACACCTTAATTAAAAACCGCTTTATTGCTAAAAAATGCTAACCATCATCTAAGGCTTCAGCAAGTTGTAATCTTTTTGCAATAGTAACACTGAAGATCATCGACCACAGATAACCATGGCAGATGTAATAATAATGAAGGAGTTTGAAACATTGTGAGAATTACTGAAATGTGACACAGAATAGCAAAGTGAGCAAATGATGTTAGAAAAATGCTGTCAGTAGATTTGCTTGACACAGCGTTGCCATAAATCTTGAATTTGTAAAAAATTCAGTGTCTGTGAAGCACAATAAATGGAGGTATGCCTGTACACACATGTATGTGTAATGTATGTACATACATGCAAATTCATTTAATCAGGCCTATGAGGTAGGTTCTGGGTTTACTGTCCTTTTAAATATAAGGAAACTGAAGCACAAAGCCCAGTCTCTCACAGCTGCCAAGTTCAGGAGCTGAGGTTTGAACTCAGCCTCTGGCCCCTGGCACTGTGTCCAGTCACACAACAGTGAGTTTTCCTGGCAGCATAAAGTAACATGTTGATGGACTGCAAAGGGTTAACATTTGGGATGTAGGCTCTTAAAAACTTTTTAAAAAGCTAGCTTACTGAACTGTGGCATGATGTGGAAACAACACGTGAAAGGCAGTTCTACAGCCCTCCAGAAACAGCATCTGGTTTAGAAAACTCGTGTACTTGAGATGTTTATCTGAAGTTGGAGAAGATTTGTACCGAGCAAGCAGGCAGTAAGCAGCCAGAGGCTTGTGGGCTGGGTCTCTGTTTCCCTCTCCTGGCCTGCTTGTGTTGGCTCAGGTTCAGCTGATTCTCTGGTACACACACAACTGTAGGTAATCCTGAAAATCAGAGGCTATAAGTAGTTATGGCTGGTCCAAAGTGTGAAGATCCCACATGGTGGGATGTGGTAGGGTGAGATCACAGCCGCGGGTGTGGGAGCACAGATGTAGCCTTGCTCATGGGCTTTCATCTCCGTGTCTTCCATCCATGGATGGCTGGTCCCTCAAAAGGCTCCCAGGGAGATGTGGCAGAAAGAGGAAGTCACTAAGGATCTGACACTTCGGTCCATCCTTTGCTTTCCCATTGTCTCTCTGATCTAGAACAAACTATGTGACCTCTCTTTTCTTTGGTTTCCTCCTGTGCAAATTGATACTGGTTGACTAAATCATCTTTCCTTTTCTGTTTTTTAAAAAATAGTTACTTATTCATTTGGCTGCACCAGGTCTTAGTTGCAGCATGTAGGATCTTTGATCTTCATTGTGGCATTCAAACTCTTAGGTATGGCACATGGGATCTAGTTCCCTGATCACGGATTGAACCTGGGCCCCCTGCATTGGGAGCAAGGAGTCTTAGCCACTGGGCCACCAGGGAAGTCCTCCCTTTCTGTTTATGGGTCTCTGTGGAGGGTCTTCCATGCGGTAGGCACGGTGGGGTATAGGAGTCTGAAATGCAAGGGGTCTGGTGGTTCAGAGCTTGGTCTCTGAAGCCAGTCTTATGAGTTTAAATCTCAGTGCAGCAGCTGACAAACTGCTCCCTGGGCAAGTTAATTTCTCTCTCTAGGCCTCTGTTTCCTCATCTATAAAACAGGAATCATAAAAATAATAACCATCTTAACAAGTCAATGCTTGTAAAAATTTAGAGCTAAGATTGTCTCATCCACACTCTGTGTTTACTAAATAATAAGCCATCTTTGGCTTTCCCCCCCTATTTTGTATGTGTATCTGTTTTTTCAAAAGCCATTTCTGTCTAGCTTTAAAGTATTTACCCTGCTGTTATGTGGTTGGGTAAACATATAGTGATAAAATTAGATATAATTGCTAAATCAATACTATCATATTTTAGGAAGTGATATGAGCTGAGGGGTCTGGAAGAGTCAGGAGGACTAAGAGATTCAGATGACAGAGGGAAAAAGGTCCTGGGGTTCATTGTGTGCTGCCAGGCACTCAACTAAGGACTTCACACATATTTCCTCTTGGTCTTTAAAATCCTGGGCAGTCAATCCTGTTTCCCCCATTTTCCAGCTGAGAAAATTGAGACTTTAGAGAGGTCAGGTTTGGCACTAAAGTTTCTAAATGACAAAGCCAGGATTCCTGGGGGCTGTGAGTCCAGGAGGTGGCCAGGTGGGCTGTCCGGAAGTGTTCTTGTGGTCAGAATAGTGACAGGACCGCAGTGGCCCAGACACGAGCTGGCTTCTTGCACCTCCCCTTTCAGAGTCCTCTGTGGTCTCAGGGGTCCCTTGACAGGTGCCCTGCTGGAGTGCTCCTTTAGATTTTGCTCATTATTGTAGCAGTACTCTAGTGTCAATATTTTATAGTCTGATTTGATTACACTTTCTTCTCAAGGCCTTAAAAGGAGAGCATAATTTAAAAGATGAATAAATAAATGGTTTAGCTCCGTGTGTTGTTAACCACACTTAATGCTTATAGAGTTTTCCTTGAAGAGCAAGAATGATGCTCTCTGTTCATGGATTTCTGAAATCAATTATGTTTTTGTTAATTGGATTTTGTTCCCCCTTCTTTTGGCCTTCCTCTGATACAGAAAATAAAATCTGGGGGTTCGGGCTCTCCTTCTGATGGATGGCACCCAGGGGCAATACAAGCATTTTTCACTCATCTCTTTGTTTTTCCAGAATTCTCCAAATGGCCATTTATAAGTCTAAGGGACCCAGGGTCAACTTCTATTTATGTGACAGATTCCTCATGTTGGTTTATTTCACTTCAAAAATCTAACCCCGTGGAAATATTTCAGGATGTTGACCTTTAAGCACTGTGGATAAAATCCTGCTTCTTCTCCATGCTTACCAGCAAAAACAACCACTGCAATTATAACCATAGCTGCTACTCACTGAATGTTTTATACATTCCAGGCACCCTGTGAAGGGCCTTTCATACATACTCTCATTTACTTCTCCCAGATGAGGAGACCAAGGCTTAGGGAAGGCAAAGAGCATGCTTAGTGACACATTTCTAGCTAGATATTTGTGACTAGTGAACTCCAACCTAGTCCTGCAATGCCAAATTCCTCAATGTTCTTTAAATGCAGATCTAGCGATGAATGGTCTTGTCTTCTCCACCAGTCTTGGAGCATACTGTTGTGTGTTTGAGATTCACAAAGTAAAGCAAGCAGACCCATCTCAGCTCAGCAACTTTGGAACACTTATTCCCAGAACGAGCAAACTGGGGTGCAGTGCCACACAACCTGACCCGCTAAAGGGCCAGTGGGGCCTGGGGCTTTAAGTTTCACAGCGTAAGGAACCACCTGAAACCATGGATTCTTATACATTGCCTTCCTGCTCAGTCACCTTTTTCAGGTGCCTGGTGTTTCCAGGTAGGGTGATGGTTGACAGGACCTTGTTTGCCTGAATTCCTTCATTTTAGCACAGAATGTCTATCATCCTGGGAAACCTCTCAGTCTTGGGCAAAATGAAACTAGTGCTCCTCCTGCCTCTAAGGAAGAGTTCAAAATCCCCAGCCTGGCTTTCGGCATCTCACTGTCAATCCCATCAGGCTACTGCTCTTTTGTGCCGGGAGCTCTGTCAGTGCCCAGCTCGCCGGCTAGAAGCTGCCTTCCGATAGACACTGTCTCCCTGTCTAAATTCCAGTCACGATTCCCCGAGTCCTCTTCTCCACTAGGCTACAACCTTGGCCTGTAAAGACCTGAACAAACACTAACATGGTTTCTAACAGCTCAAGGCTGCATCCCTAGGATGACCCCTAGCCTCCCTTAAAGTGCCTGCCTAAGAAAATTCAAGGCGCTAAAATAATTTACTTTCTGTTCCAGCCAACACCTGAAGTTAGGGCCACTGCCTCCCAGGCCCTGTGGGAGAGCAGGAGCCCGCCTATAATAAGCTCCAGTTAGCAAACCCTAGATGGTTTCACATGGGCCAACCCCCTTCCAGCTGGCTGTCATTTTCGTTATTGAATTCCGCCTATCCCCACCTTCAGCAACACTCTCCTTATTCACTCATCCTCCCTTTAAAATACCCAGGCAGCTCTGTACACATCAGAGTTGAGTTCAGTTCCTGCTGGACCCTGTTCCATTAGTATATTGCTGATTAAAATCTGTCCTTACCATTCTAACTAGTATCAGGCTTTGTTTGTCTTTGACACTTTCTGTATCTTGTGTTGCCTTCAATGCCTGTCTCCACCTCCTCCCCTCTTAACCCCTTTCCATTCCCCCCTCGTCTGCTTCCATGCCCCCATACACGCAGGATCTTCCCTCTGAGGTCCTGCTTGGTCCCCATGCACCTGCATTGCCTGCTTCACTCTATTCACCCACTTCCAGTTCTTGGTCACCTCCTTTTTTGATGACCTGTATCACTTGATGTGGTGCTTCTCCCTGGGGAAATAAGATATGCCCAATCATATTTCTGTCTATGAAGAGATCTTGTTTCTGCTTCTGATTTGGGCCTCTTGAGGATAAGAACAATATCTCATGCTTCTTTGTGTACTCAGGCCTCAAGAAGGCTCGTACGATGGGCAGCCCAAAGTGGGTGTTGTCAGTGATGTTGTAGAATAAGCAACTGTCCAGTCATGGCATTACCTGTCTTCCCTTAGAAAACAATGGCTCTACTTTTGAAAAGCTCTCAGTCCACTGGGAGATATATGATATATATTATTGCTTGGATGCACAGGGTAATGAAGCAGCTAAAAGTATAACCTTTGGAGTCCCATTGGCCTAGAATTCCTTGCTCTTAATTCACCTTTGGAAAAAATCATGGGCAAGTTTATATTCACTTTCATCACTTATGAAACAAGCATATCACATTCCTCACTGGGTGACTGTGATCATGAGCATTACATGTCATAACAGTACCTACCACACAGTAAGTATCAGTAAATGGAATCAGTGAAGTCAATACACCAATCACACAAAACATACCATGGATAGAGTTAAACAAGTGTAGGGTTGAAGGGGAGGAAAGGAAAGGGATGAAACAATAAGGAACAAGCCAGGTGCCCGGAGCTTTGAGTCGGGTATCTGGAAAGACTTCTTGGGTGGCAAAAGGAGAGAGAAAAATGCTTTACACTTATCGATCTTCTATCTTGTGCACTGCATTTCATTGACTTCTCAGAACAGTGCTGTAAGACATATATTTACCCCATAATTTACAGGTATTGACACTTTTCTGTGGTCACAGAGTTTATAAGAGGCAAAGCTGAGATGGACCTGAAACTATCTTACTCCAGATTCGTGTTTTCCTCACGTTGCCAACCCCTGCCTTGCCCAGTTACAAGTGTGTGTGCTTGCATTGAGTGGGTTCATTAAAAACTTAGAACCTTCTTGGGAGCTAACAACCGTTGCTCTATCTGCTCTGATTAAAAATATGTGGGACTGGGTTAAGACACTGGCTTTATCTGTAAAGTTCCTCTGCTGCTGTTGCTGCTAAGTCGCTTCAGTCGTGTCCGACTCTGTGCAACCCCATAGACGGCAGCCCACCAGGCTCCCCCGTCCCTGGG
Organism: Neotragus moschatus; assembly: GCA_006410615.1. Classification (NCBI taxonomy): domain Eukaryota; kingdom Metazoa; phylum Chordata; class Mammalia; order Artiodactyla; family Bovidae; genus Neotragus; species Neotragus moschatus. Next base: position 1,040,649 of record SJYA01000382.1, read on the forward strand.
ATTCTCTAGGCAAGAACACTGATGTGGGTTGCCATTTCCTTCTCCAATGCATGAAAATGAAAAGTGAAAGTGAAGTCGCTCAGTCGTGTCCGACTCTTCGCGATCCAATGGACTGCAGCCTACCAGGCTCCTCCATCCATGGGATTTTCCAGGCAAGTTCCTCTAACCTGTCTTAAATATATTGGCTTGGCAAATATAGGATATCTTGGACTGTAAGGAATAGAAATCTTACCTAAAGTAGTTTAAACAATGAGGAAGTGTACTGTTTCTTGTGCTAGAGGACAGGAAATAGGGCAGGCTCCAGGCACAGAACCTAAAAGCCTTGGGACTGCAGCTCTGTCCCCTGCTTACCCTTGTCTGTGTATAGGCTCTGTCCTCAGAAGGGCTGCCCTAACAGTCTAGACAAGTGCCTTCTTTGTTCTTTGTGAGTGAAATAAAACTCATTTCTTCCATTATGGACTAAGTATTCCTCTCTTCAATCCATTCAGATTGTGGATCCAACCCTGGCCCAATAGCAGCCAACAGGGGAAATACTCGATACTGATTGGCTCAAGTCAAGGTACCTGAACCAATCACTGGCAAGAAGGATAGGATGACTATGATTGGCTGATACTAATAGGACTCATAACTGTTGTCATGGTTGTTCCTTAGACGATCAGGAGAGAGGACTAAAACTCTTAATATGTTACATCTCCTACATCAATCAGAATGGATGCTTTCTATAAAAAGCTGTAAGTCTATCTGTTTTAGACTACCTGATTATCAATCTTATCAGTATCAGTACCCAGCTGTAATGTGGGTTTTCCTAAGAAGAAGACAGGGAGCACAGATCCTGGGAAGGCAGTGCACAGTGACTCCTAGTCTATTGTGTGTTTAACTGGATATTAGGCTTAATGGACGGTGAAGGTAGTCTCCCACCCCGTTTTTCTAATCTTGACAAGTCTGTAACAGTGGCCTCGGCAATTAAGCAATCTTACTTTTAACCTGCTCTGTTAAGATTAGCCTTCTCTAAAATGTGAGCATAAATGTGACATGTGACTTGACCTAGCCCAAGTTCAACTCCCTGCTGTGTAGGGACCTGATAGCAAGTCAGCCTAAGCTGCATCTAGGTTTAGTGCCAGGGCAGAATACAACTCTGCTGACCACACGAAGTGAGGAAACCTAGACTCTGCAGAGAGGGACCTCCCACCCCAAGTGAAAGCTTTAAAAATCCTTAACCAGTCTTTTCTTCAGTTTACTCAGTTTGTACAAATCCTGACTAATTGGGAACAAAGGCAGCTTAAATCAGCTTACAGATCTGATTACAGAAGATTTCAAGAGATGTGCAGTTATAACATTTTCAAGTGTGGGCAGTAACTCAGATTATAGAGAGATGCCTTGTAAAGCCCCTAATATGTATATAGATAAAGATGATTTGTAATGAGCTTATCAATTATTTGTATTTAATTCCTTGCTTTGAAAGTGCTTCTGGTGGCTTAACACCTGGTGTTCTGCCAATTACTTTAACCTTTTCCCCCAGAAATCTTGTTTGCACTATTGATTTGGACTATCAGTGCAGACTCTGAAATAATAAGGTTTTGGCCTATTCCTGATTTTACAAAGAAGATTGAAATCTTATGTGTTCATCAGGTTGATTTTTTATTGGACACACAAAAGGGTGTTTTGTCTTTGGGTACCAGTTATTTGCAGTCAGCTGAAAAGAAGATTTATTTTTTTGCTATTTTTTTTTTAAGGGACTATGTGGAAACCTGATCCCTAGAAAATGTTAAATGGAAGTGGAGAGGGGCAGTTTGCATACACTGAATGTGAAGAGTCAAATCAATCCAGGGAAATGAGCTGTCTCTAGGCTGGCAAGGCAGGCAAGTTAAAGGAGCGCTGGATCACTAGAAGACCTGTATTCTGTTCCTTGCTTAATACTAGTTGGCTGTGTGACCTTGGACAAGTCACTTAACTTCTCTAAGCCTTAGTTCATCCAGGGTTTCACTACTCCAGCAATGGCAAACACTCCTAGTTACAGGTGCAAGACAGAAAATACATGTGGTTAAAGAGGACTTGGGGAAAAAAGCAAAACAATGAAACAGAAAGCCGACAGAGCATCAACGTCAATGTGATGGTGGGGGGCAGTCGGAGATGGCGGGGACTGAAACTGAACATGGCCTTGTGGGACAGCCTACTAGTCAACTTCAAGCCGAATGCAGATCTCATATGACCAGATCTTCTGATATTTTTGAGTTGAAAAAAAATCCAGATTTTTATGTAAAATCTTTCAGTCTTTAAGTATACTGCGTGTAACAATAAACCTGTGGGAACTGCCATGCTGAACACCATGAGGTTTTCCCGTCATTCAACTTGGGGGTGCTAATTTGCAACTTTCAGACAAGAAGAACTCAGAAATCCATTGCAGGTGCAGAGTGCGATGGCCTTCTGAGTATTGAGTAGATAACTCCTTAGAGTCACACCAGCGTCAAGGCAGAAGTCTTAGAGGGTTTCTGGTTTGCCTCTCGGGTACCATCCCTGGCAGTTGTTGCCTAACCTCTGTTTAGGTTGTCCACAAGCCAAACTGTCTGGAAACGGACCGTGTTTGAAGTTCTTTCTTGTCTTGAAAAGAAACCCCTCACTCACCAATTTGTCTTCTGGGTTCTAATTCTGTCATCTGGAGCAGCACAGAGGACGTCTTTGTCCTTGGGGCTTTAGACCTCTATAAGCCAGCCATCCTGCAACACAAGAGAGAGCAGCTTCTTGGGCAGTCAGGGCTTTGAAAGGTCTTAGAGGACAGAACCCTGGATAAATTAGAGATGTTTTGTGGAAAAGAATCCAGTTGGCACCCCTTCCAGCATTCCTTGTGCTGAGGTTAAGTTTCCCGCATTTGGGGAGGGGGTTGCTGGGTGGTGTGGACTGGAAAGCCACATAGCCCTTTAGGAGGTTTGAAGGATGTAGGCTGTCTTTCAGAGGGTCACCACTGGGGGCTCTTTGTTCTGTAGGAGGGTCAAGCTGGGAGTATTGTTCTGTCCTCGAAGGGTTGTCCTGTGACCTATGTCCACTTCTCACCTTGCTATAACCATTACACACTTTCTCTGCACACGGGGCTGACCTGGAATCACTTTCTTCTGCAGCTCCTTCCCAGGCTTTGTGATAGGAGAGCAGAGGAGGGCTTTGGGTGGGTTGGACAGGGGTGGGGAAGTGTCTGCTATTTGCCTCTGCAGGCGTACAGTTCAGGGGCCATTGGGAGCCTGTAACTGGATGTGGGGCAGATCATAAAGACATGCAGAAGGGCTCAACTGCTGTTCAGAGCTGTTCTGTGAGGGGTGAAATGCTTCTTTCGAAATGTGACTACATTATTGTAGTGTCTTCATGACATATTATGGGAATAAGCTTTCACATGCTCTGTGATTCAACCCATAAGTCCAGAACAGGGAAATTAACTAGGTGTAATAAATAATATAGAATCTGGTGAATATTTAGGATCTGGTAATGATGATAAATCAGGTTTGAAATGCTCCTTGAGGAGACTGTGAGATTCTAAGAAATGAAGCCAGGAAGATTGATTAGAACCCATTGCTGTTCAGAAAATCTCCTGCAAAAAAATACAGGGAGGTATTGCTAGACTAATAGGAAAGGTGAATACAATCCACCTTTGCCTCTAAAAACCAAATGGGAGTAATCAGCAAATGCCGTTGCTCTTAGGGGTGAATGCACAAGGGAGCAAGGTGCACCCCGTGATGTGGGAGTGGAGAGGGTTGTTGATCTGATCTGTGACAGCAAAGAGAACACATTAGATTTTCTCTATGGTCCTTACTTTCTTTAAAGCCTTATTTATTCATTCATTTATTTGTTTGCTTATTTATCTCCCCAATTTTAAAGGAAGAGCCCTATTGAAGAAATAAAAGTTATGTTTTTAAGGGTATGTGCCACCAAATCTTGTTCTTTTTAGGGAGTCTCATACTTGGTTTTCAGCTCTTTCTGTAAAGTTTCATATCCTACATTTTGTACAGCTGTACCATGATGAGTTTACATTTCATGTTTTGATGATGAATCACACTATTCTCCCCAAATTTGGCTCCACTTATTGGGTGAATTTAGCAGTAACATAAAATAATCCTTTTGGAAGTTATCTTGGGAGAGAATACCCCTAAAACTATGGTAGTAAAAAGAAGAAAAATCTAGACTGTGAATGGAGGAAACAAAGACTTGGGGAAGAGCAGCAGCTGATAGTCAGCACACCAGGGGTGATTTGTGCTGTAGCAGGAAGACAATGGACTTGGATCAGATTCAGCTGTGTGACTGTGGGCAAGTTGCTTAACTCCTCTGAGCCTCAGTTTCCATGTGGATGAAATGGAGGAGAACACATCTGTATCTCATGGAAATTAAAGGAGAAAATGTGTGTCCAAGCCTAGCGCTCAGTGTGGCACAGGCTCATTCCCATCTCCTGACTGGGTGGTCTTCTGTTTTTACATATTCCTGATTCAGTCCCTTGCATGTATTGAACACTTGATAATTGCTGGTTAATGTACAGAGTCAGGCAGTAGAGGGCTTCCTGGGTAGTGCTATGATAAAGGATCTGCCTGGCCGTGCAGAAGATATAAGAGATGCAGTTTCAATTCCTGAGCCTGGAAGATCCCTTGGAGTAGAAGATGGCAACCCATTCCAGTATTCTTGCTGGGAGAATCCCATGGACAGAGGAGCCTGGCAGGCTACTGTCCACGGGGCTGCAAAGAGTCGGACATGACCAAGCGACTGAGCACACACAGGCATTCAGCATCTTCCAAAATCTGGGAGGCAGAAAATCTGCCTCAACCCTGCTCTCTGATCTCTCTTTTGGAACCTGGGGTAAACAAAGCCTGGATGAGCACCACACTACAGGGAAGGCGTCTGGTGTGAGACAGACCCTTCCTCTTCTCCCAGGCACATGTACGCACAAGCATCACATGCTGGGAGGACCTCAGGGCATGTTCCAGTTCCTTCCCTTCCTCTGCCCCAACTTCCTAGAGTCAAGAGAGGTGATGGTTCCAAATGAAAGACTAGTAATGTAAAAAGTTTTCTTAAAAGGGAGAAGGACAAATTTATATCTCGTGGGAATTAAAAGGGAAAATGTATGACAGTGACTCACTTTCTGTCATTTCAATGTGAAGTATGGATAGAAATGTCAATTCTGTGTAAATAAATTATTTGATTAGACAGGACATCAGTGTGCCCAGTGGTTAGACTTGCCAAGAGATCCAAGGCAAGCTGGTAAGGTTTTCCCTCATTTACTGGGCAATAAATAATGCAGAAGCTCATCAGATTTGTCCACTGACAGATTTGAAAGAATTTGATCCCCTAAAGCTAGGGAAGTGGTGAAGGAGAAAAAAATATTGCCACGAAGCTGGCTTCACTGCTTGAGAAATCTGAAGCTGCAAAAACCACGCTGAAATCATATTACAGATCTGTCTTCAGCTGGAGAAGGAAATTGAAAGAGAAGCTTCCCTCTCAGATTTGACTGTGTTATTAATCAGCTTTCATACTGGGCGGTCTGTTTAAAGATTCGCCATTAAGACTATTGTGCATTAACAAGGTCCTTCCCCAATGGGCCATCCGTCCTGTGATTCCATTGTTTGACAGGAAGTGGATCATCCTAAAAAGAAGTCTTGGGGTGAACAGTGGTGTGTCACTGCTAGGCTTTCTAAAAATATGCGTGCTGTCTTCAATTGGCTGGAAATTGTAGCTGATTGAGGACGGGGTATTTTAAGGCAGGTAAATATGCAGTTAAGATGTCCCTACTATCCCTGAAAGGGGACAGACAACTGCCTTTGGAATATGAATCCCCATATCACAGCCCTAAAATATTTCTACTAGCTACTTCTTTGAGGTATGAAAGGATGAAACTGCAATCATTTATTAATGTTGAATTAATTTCATTGCTTAGACTAGCTCTCCCCTCACCCCCACTCTGCCCCTCATCCCTTCCTCTTTCTTTCCTCCCTTCCTACTAATACATGTCAGGCAAACTTCTAGGCTCAGGAGACACATCATTGAACTCCACAGAAAAATTTCCTACCCTTGTATTGTGGTGCTTGAATTCCTCTGTCCATGCATGCGAGCATGTGTGTGTGTGGTGTGTGTGTGTATAGGAGGACTCAGATACTAAGGCAGATAAATATATGTGCATTTATGTATACATAATTGTACAGTCTTTTGTCATTCAGACGCTGATCCTGTGACCAGCTGCGTGTGTCAAGTCATTTCAGTCATGGCCGACTCTTTGCAGCCCCATGGACTGTAGCCCACAAGTCTCCTCTGTCCATGAGATTCACCAGGTAAGAATACTAGAGTGGGATGCCATGCCCTCCTCCAGGGGATCTTCCTGACCCAGGGATTGAACCCACATTTCTTATGTCTCCTGCATTGGCAGGTGGATTCTTTATCACTCATGCTACCTGGGAAGCCCAGATATTAGAAAAGTTAACTGCTGCTGCTGCTAAGTCGCTTCAGTCATGGCCGACTCTGTGCGACCCCATAGACGGCAGCCCCACCAGGCTCCCCCATCCCTGGGATTCTCCAGGCAAGAACACTGGAGTGGGTTGCCATTTCCTTCTCCAGTGCATGAAAGTGAAAAGTGAAAGGGAAGTCGCTCAGTGGTGGCTGACTCTTCGCGACCCCATGGACTGCAGCCCACCAGGCTCCTCCGTCCATGGGATTTGCCAGGCAAGAGTACTGGAGTGGGGTGCCATTGCCTTCTCCAGAAAAGTTAGCAGAAGCATTTAAGACTCCAAAGATTTTTCCAGAAGCTCCCCACTACCTCACAGAGTGGTAAGAGGGGTCAGATTACAAAGTGTCTGCTGTTTGATTCCGTGAGTGTGATCTTGGGCCACCTGTGAGTGGGAGACTCAGATGGTAGCCTGGGGCAGGAGGCAGCTGTTACTCGAGCTCCTGGGGAACTGAAGGGCCCCCAGGGGACAGGCAGGTCTTCCATATCGAGAAGATTGTAGGGATTCATTTGACCAGCTCCTTGAGGCTCAGCCTCACGTTGGTTTGGGTCGGTGGTTCTCAAGATGGGGGCCAGCCTAGGGTCCACCACTCTGTGTCAGGATCACTCGGTAGGCTGGATATCTATCGCCGGGGAAATTTCTTTTCCCATGAGAAAGTTATTTTTATTTCTATTTCATAGATAAAGCAACTGAGGTCCAAAGAAGTTACCCAAGTTTATAGTAGTGAATGACAGAGCCAGGTGTTTTTCACAAGTTAATTTTGTGTTTTAGTCCATTACACATGAGGATGGGATTTTGATCCTTTTTCCCTGGCAAGAACCAGCAGAATTCACCTGGTGTTCAGTCAGCTTGGGCTTCTATAGCAAAAAGCCATAGACTGGGTGGTTTAAACAATAAGCATTTATTTCTCACAGTCCTGGAAGCTGAGAGTATAAGAGCAGGGTGCCAGCAGAGTTTGTTCTACACTCCTTTGGGTTGTAGAGTGCTGAATTCTCAATGTATCCTCCCATGGCTGAAAAAAAGACTAGTTATGTTTCTGGCCTCTTTTTATGTAAGGGTGCTAATCCCATTCGTGAGGATTCTGCCCTAATGACCTTATCACCTCCAGAAGAGCCACTTCCAAATCCCATCACACCGGGGATTCAGTTTCAACATGTGAATATTGGGGGGCCACTAACAGTGGTTATACTCACTTTCTATTGTGGTATAACAAAGTACCACAAATTTAGCAGCTTCAGACAACCTGCATTTTTTTTATCTCTCAGTTTCTGTGAGTCAGGAGTCCGGGCAGGGCTCAGCGGGATCCTCTTCTTGGTTTCAGACTTACTTTACTTAGTATAATAATTTCTAGTAGCATTCATGTTGCTTCAAGTGGCATTATTTCATTCTTTTTTTAATGGCTGAGTAGCAGTCCATTGGTATTTTTGTACCACGTCTTTTTTCTATTTGTTTGCTGATGGACATTAAGATTCTTTCCCTGTCTTGGCTAGTAGGAGTAGTGATGCTGTGAACATAGGAGTGCATCTATCTTCTTGAATAGTTTTGTCTGGATATGTGCCCAGGAGTGGGATTACTGGATCATATGGCAGTTCTATTTTTAGGTTTCTGAGGAACCTCTGTACTATTTTCCATAGTGGCTGCATCACTCCGCTTGGTTTCTCATGAGGCTGCAATCAAGATGTTGACTGCCAGGCTGTGAAAGAATCCACATCTAGGTTCACTCAGGTAAGTGTGGTTGTCAGGCTAAGGATCACAACTTCTTGCTGATGGAGCCCAGAGGCTGCCTCAGCTCCTAGAAGCCACTGGCAGTTCGTTGACACTAGGGCTTTGCCTACATGTCCACTTACATCATCAAGCCAGCAACGAATGTCTCTAGAGCACATCTTCAATCCAGTCTTCACATAACCTATTCATCTCTGTCATGTTCTACTGGCTGAGGGTTGTCACTGGTCCTGCCCACCCTGAAGAGATTATGCAAAATTGTGAATACCAAGAAGGCGTCAGGGGAACCACATCTAGTTTGCTTGTTCTAAATACAGTTTGCTGAGCTCACCTGGAGATGACCCAATCAGAATTTCTGGGGTGGGGCCCAGGACTCTGCATTGCAGTGACTCCCCAGGCGCTTCCTGGTTGGAGAAGCCATACTGCCCAGCAGGGGCACCCGGCGTTCCTTCTTGCTAGTGCTCCTGAGGCTCCTCCAAGCCAGGCCTAGGGCTGGTTTGCTGTTTTTCAGTCACTCAGTTATGTGCAACTCTTTGCAACCCCATGGGCTGTAACCCACCAGGCTCCTCTCTCCATGAGATTCTCCAGGCAAGAATACTGGAGTGGGTTGCCATGCCCTCCATAGCAGAATGCTACTCAGCAATATCGAGAACAAACCATTGATACACAACTTGGACAAACAGCCAGGGCATTATTTTTGAGCAAAAAAAACACATAGCCAATCCCAAGAAGCTATTATTGTGGAGTCCATTTATAAACAATCAGAACATGATGATAATTGAAATGGAAGACAGATTTAGTGGTTGTTAGGTATTAAGGGAGATGGATATGGTCATAAAGGTTGAGGGATCCTTTGGTGTTGGAGCTGTACATTTTCTTTACTGTCATGATGGACATGTGAATCTACATGGGATGAAACTGTACACACACAAACTGTGTACACCCATGGTGGATTCATTCTGATGTATGGCAAAACCAATACAGTATTGTAAAGTAATTAGCCTTCAATTAAAATAAATAAATGTGTATTAAAAAAAAGAAATTGTACACACACAAAAAAAGAGTACAAGTAACATTGGGAAATTGTACTAAGACTGGTGGATTACATGACTGTCAATATCCTGGTTGTGATAGTAGAGTGTAGTTTTGCAAAATGTTACCTTTGGGAGAAGCTTTGAAAAGTTTACAGGGATCTCTCGATAGTATTCCTTACAATGCATGTGAATTTACAATTACTGCAATAAGTTTTTTAATTAATAAAATGGGCCTGGACTTCAACTTTCTCATCTCATCCATGCTGTCCCTCGTATCTGAAAGAGATCTTTGTTAAGAGTTATTTTTCTTCTTCTTCTACAGTTCCTTTGGGGAGGAAGTCTTACTTTCAGTTAAGTTATTCTCTTCTTTTTATAGCAATCTTCCTACTTAGGTGACTACCATTCTTGGGCAAGAGCTTTGATGAGACTAAACCTAGAAAGTTGAGGTATGGAGTTCCTTGGTGTGGAGTGAAGGGGGAATGAGTAGAATCCAGCCTCTTATTCTAGGGTCACACCTGTAAATGCAATAGATCAGAAGCATAGTCAAGACGCTAAAGGCATGCGCCAGCATAGCTTTCCCTCACCTGTTGTTGTTCAGTTGTTAAGTTGTGTCCAAGTCTTTGCAGCTCCATGGACTGCAGCATGCCAGGCTCCTCTGTCCTCCAGTGTCTCTGGGAGTTTGCTCAAATTCATATGCATTGAATCAGCGATGCTATCTAACCATCTCGTCCTCTGGCACCCTCTCTTCCTTTTGACTTCAGTCCTTCTCAGCATCAGGGTTTCCCCCCAATATGTTGGCCAAAGGATTTCAGCTTCAGCTTCAGCATCAGTCCTTCCAGTGAATATTCAGGGTTGATTTCCTTTAGGATCGACTTTAGGTTTCATCTCCTAAACCAAGAGACTCTCAAGTCTTCTGCAGCACCACAGTTTGAAAGCATCAATTCTCTGGCTCTCAGCCTTCTTTATGGTCTAACTCTCGCATCTGTATATGCCTACTGGAAAAACTGTAACTTTCACTATCCAGACTTCTGTCAGCAAAGTGATGCCTCTCCTTTTTAATACACTGTCTAGTGTTGTCATAACTTTCCTTTGAAGGATAAAGGATGTTTTAATTTCACAGTTGCAGGCACTCTCACTGTCTGCAGTGATTTTTGGAGCCCAAGAAAATAAAATCTGTCATTGCTTCCACTTTTTGTCCTTCTATTTGCATGAAGTGATGAGATCTTAGTTTTTTAAATGTTAAATTTAAGTCACCTTTTTCATTCTCCTCTATCACCCTCATCAAGAGGCTGTTTAGTTCCTCTTCACTTTCTGCCATTAGAGTGGTATAATCTGTGTATCTCAGGTTGTTGATATTTCTCCTGGAACTCTTGATTCCAGATTGTGATTCATCCAGCCCAGCATTTTTCATGGTGTATTCTACATAGAAGTTAAATAAGCAGAGTGACAATATACAGCCTTCTTGTACTCCTTTCTCAATTTTGAACGAGTCCATTGTCACAGTTCCAGTTAAAACTGTTGCTTCTTGACCCACATGCAGGTTTCTCAGGAGACAGGTAAGGTGGTCTGGTACTTCCATCTCTTTAAGAATTTCCCACAATTTGTTGTGATTCACAAAGTCAAAGGCTTTAGCGAAGTCAATGAAGCAGAAGTAGATGTTTTGTCTGAAATTCCCTTGCTTTCTCAGTGATCCAATGAATGTTGGCAATTTGATTTCTGGTTCCTCTGCTTTTTCTAAATGCAACTTGTACATCAGTAAGTTTTCGACTCACATAATGCTGAAGCCTAGCTTGAAGGATTTGGAACATAACCTTGCTAGCATGTGAAATAAACACAAACTGTACTAATTGGAACACTTTTTGGCATTGTCCTTCATTGGGATTGGAATGAAAATCAACCAGTCTTGTGGCCACTGCTGAGTTTTCCAAATTTGCTGCCATATTGAGTATAGCACTTTAACAGCATCATATTTTAGGATTTGAAATAGCTCAGCTGCAACTCCATCACTTTCAATACCTTTGTTCATAGTAATGCTTCCTAATGCCCACTTGACTTCGCACTCCAAGATGTCCAACTCGAGGTGAGTGATCACACCATCATGGTTATGTGTGTCATTAAGACTTTTTTTTGTATCATTCTTCTGTGTATTCTTGCCACCTTTTAAATCTCTTCTGCGTCTGTTATATCCTTACTGTTAAACTGTCCTTTATCATGCCCATCCTTGCATGAAATATTTCCTCCCATGATAACTCCAGTTTTCTTGAAGAAATCTCTAGTCTTTCCCATTCTGTTGTTTTCCTCTATTTCTTTGCATTGTTCATTTAAGAAGGCCTTATCTCTCCTTGCTGTTCTCTGGGACTCTATTCAGTTGGGAATGTCTTTCCCTTTCTCCCTTGCCTTTCACTTCTCTTCTTTTCTCAGCTATTTGTAAAGCCTACTCAGGCAACCACTTTGTTGTTGTTTAGTCCCTAAGTGATGACTGACTCTTTGTGACCCCATGGACTGTAGCCCCCCCCCCCCCAGGCTTCTCTGTCCATGGGATATCCTAGGCAAGAATACTAGAGTGGGTTGCCATTTCCTCTCCCTGAGATCTTCCCAATCCAGGTATTGAATTGGTGTCTCCTGCATTGGCAGGTGAATTCTGTATCACTGAGCCACCATGGAAAACTGAAAACCACTTTGTCTTCCTGCATTCTTTTTTCTTTGGGATGGTTTTGGTTATTGCCTCCTGTACAATGTTATGAACCTCTGTCCATAGTTCTTCAGGCAGTCTGTCATATCTAATCTCGTGAATCTATTTGTCACCTCCACTGTATAACCATAAGGGATTTGATTTAGGTCATACTTGGATGGCCTAGTGGTTTTCCCTGCTGCTGCTACTGCTGCTAAGTCACTTCAGTCGTGTCTGACTCTGTGCGACCCCGTAGATGGCAGCCCACCAGGCCCCCCCGTCCTTGAGATTCTCCAGGCAAGAACGCTGGAGTGGGTTGCCATTTCCTTCTCCAATGCATGAAAGTGAAAGTGAAGTTGCTCAGTTGCTCAGTCGAATCTGCCTCTTAGCGACCTCATGGATTGCAGCCTACTAGGCTCCTCTGTCCATGGGATTTTCCAGGCAAGAGTACTGGAGTGGGTTGCCATTGCCTTCTCCAGTGGTTTTCCCTACTTTCTTCTATTTCAGCCTAAATTTTGAAATAAGGCGCTCATGACCCGAGCTATAGTCAGCTCCAGGTCTTGTTTTTGCTGAGTGTATAGAGCTTCTCCATCTTCAGCTGCAATGGTTTGATTTTGGTATTGGCCATCTGGTGATGTCCATGGATAGAGTCATCTCTTGAGTTGTTGGAAAAGAGTGTTTGCTATGACCAGCATGTTTTCTCAACAAAATTCTGTTAGCCTTTGCCCCGCTTCATTTTGTTATCCAAGGCCAAACTTGCCTGCTACTCCAGGTATCTCTTGACTTGCTCCTTTTGCATTTCAGTTCCCTGTGATGAAAAGGGCATTTTTTTCAGGAGTTAATTCTAGAAGGTCTTGTAGATCTTCATAGAATTGGTCAACTTCAGCTTCTTCAGCATCAGTGGGTGGGGCATAGACTTGCATTACTGTAATGCTAAATGGTTTGCCTTGGAAATGAACCAAGATCATTCTGTTTTTGAGGTTGCATCCCAGTACTGCATTTTGGATTCTTTTGTTGACTCTGAGGGTTATTCCATTTCTTCTAAGGGATTCTTGCCCATAGTAGTAGATATAATAGTCATCTGAATTAAATAATAAATTCACCCATTCTTTTCCATTTTAGTTCGCTGATTCCTAAGATGTCAATATCCAATCTCATCATCTCCTACTTGACCACATCCAATTTACCTTAATTCATGGACCTAAAATTCCAGGCTTTTATGCAATATCATTCTTTAGAGCATTGGACTTTAGTTTCGCCACCAGACACATCCACAACTGAACATTGTTTCCACTTTGGTTCAGCCACTTCATTCTTTCTGGAACAATTAGTAATTGCTGTCTACTCAGTAGCATATTACTGTGATATTGAATGGTTTGCCTTGGAAACAAACAGAGATCATTCTGTTGTTTTTGAGATTGCATCCAAGTACTGCATTTCGGACTCTTTTGTTGACCATGATGGCTACTCCATTTCTTCTAAGGGATTCCTGCCCACAGTAATAGATATAATGGTCATCTGAGTTAAATTCACCAATTCCAGTCCATTTTAGTTCTCTGATTCCTAGAATGTCAACGTTCACTCTTGCCATTTCCTGTTTGATCACTTCCAATTTGCCTTGATTTATGGACCTGACATTCCAAGTTCCTATGCAATATTTCTCTTTACAGCATTGGAACTTGCTTCTATCACCAGTCACATCCACAACTGGGTATTGCTTTTGCTTTGGCTCCATCCCTTCATTCTTTCTGGAGTTATTTCTTCACTGATCTCCAGTAGCTAACAGAAACAGAAGATGTTAAGAAGAGGAGACAAAAATATACAGAAGAACTGCACAAAAAAGATCTTCAAGACCAAGATAATCACTATGGTGTGATCATTCACATAGAGCAAGACATCCTGGAATGTAAAGTCAAGTGGGCCTTAGAAAGCATCACTACGAACAAAGCTAGTGGAGGTGATGGAATTCCAGCTGAGCTATTTCAAATTCTGAAAGATGATGCTGTGAAAGTGCTGCACCCAATATGCCAGCAAATATGGAAAATCAGCAGTGGCCACAGGACTGGAAATGATCAGTTTTCATTCCAATCCCAAAGAAAGGCAATGCCAAAGAATGCTCAAACTACTGCACGATTGCACTCATCTCACATGCTAGTAAAGTAATGCTCAAAATTCTCCAAGCCAGGCTTCAGCAATATGTGACCCATGAACTTCCAGATGTTCAAGCTGGTTTTAGAAAAGGCAGAAGAACTAGAGATCAAATTGCCAATATCTGCTGGATTGTGGAAAAAGCAAGAGAGTTCCAGGAAAACATCTATTTCTGCTTTATTGACTATGCCAAAGCCTTTGACTGTGTGGATCACAATAAACTGTGGAAAATTCTGAAAGAGATGGGAATACCAGACCACCTGACCTGCCTCTTGAGAAACCTGTATGCAAGTCAGGAAGGAACAGTTAGAATTGGACATGGAACAACAGACTGGTTCCAAATAGGAAAAGGAGTATGTCAAGGCTATATATTGTCACACTGCTTATTTAACTTATATGCAGAGTACATCATGAGAAACAATAGGCTGGAAGAAGCACAAGCTGAAATTAAGATTGCTGGGAGAAATATCAATAAGCTCAGATATGCAGATGACACCACCCTTATGGCAGAAAGTGAAGGGGAACTCAAAAGCCTCTTGGTGAAAGTGAAAGAGGAGAGTGAAAAAGTTGGCTTAAAGCTCAACATTCAGAAAATGAAGATCATGCCATCTGGTCCCATCACTTATGGGAAATAGATGGGGAAACAGCGGAAATAGTCTCAGACTTTATTTTTTGGGCTCCAAAATCACTGCAGATGGTGATTGCAGCCATGAAATTAAAAGACGCTTACTCCTTGGAAGGAAAATTATGACCAACCTAGATAGCATATTAAAAAGCAGAGACATTACTTTGCCAACAGAGGTCCGTCTAGTCAAGGCTATGGTTTTTCCAGTGGTCATGTATGGATGTGAGAGTTGGACTGTGAAGAAAGCTGAGTGCCAAAGAATTGGTGCTTTCGAACTATAGTGTTGGAGAAGACGCTTGAGAGTCCCTTGGACTGCAAGGAGATCTAACCAGCCCATCCTAAAGGAGATCAGTCCTGGGTGTTTATTGGAAGGACTGATGTTGAAGCTGAAACTCCAATACTTTGGCCACCTCATGCAAAGAGTTGACTCATTGGAAAAGACTCTGATGCTGGGAGGGATTGGGGATAGGAGGAGAAGAGGACGACAGCTGATGAGATAGCTGGATGGCATCACTGACTCAATGGACATGAATTTGAATGAACCTTGGGAATTTTGATGGACAGAGAGGCCTGGCGTGCTGCGATTCATGGGGTCACAAAGAGTTGGACACGACTGAGCAACTGAACTGAACAGTAGCATATTGCCTACCTTTTGACCTGGGAACTCATTTTCCGGTATCATATCTTTTTGCCTTTTTATACTGTTCATAGGGTTCTTGTGGCAAGAATACTAGAATGGGTTCCATTTCCTCCTTCAGTGGACCATGTTTGGTTAGAACTCTTCATAATGACCCATCTATCTTGGGTGGCCCTGCACAGCATGGCTCATTGCTTCATTGAATTATGCAAGCCTCTTTTCCACTCACTACCCACTGACAAATTAGAAACTTGCATCGTTATCATGAGAGACTCACTTCTACTGAAGCATCATCCTACTGTGAGGCTCTAAGACTAGTGGCTTAGGTTTCAGTCTCACTAGTTCAATCAGGAAATTGCGGAGCAGCAATCTTTCCTATTTATCTCTCTGCCTTCTAGCACAGGGCTGCCCAATAAATATTTTTGAATGAATGAATGAACAAATATTAAGCCTGACTTTATTATCATCCAGTTTCACTTGGAGGAGTCAAATAGGAAGACACAGTGGTTCTCTGAGAAGATGTTACATGGCTGTTCCTGTCAGCTTTCATTTCTCAAGGCAGGAATCAGTGTCAATATGATATAGATAATTTTTTTCTGCCTGATTTGCATGTTAGGGGTATGTTCTGGTTGAACAGTTCTAACAGGTTAAGAGGAATCTTGGGCTAGGTTTGAGGAAGAGGTAGACTTAGCCTTTTGAGTCATGGCAAGTTGTTCCCCCTTGTTTTTTAATATTGGAAAAAGTGCTCTATAATAAAATTGGATCACGGATTAGAGCAGGAGTCCTTGTTGGACTGGCGTCCTCACCATTCTACTCAGGTCCACTCTGCCTCCCCACCCCTTTTTCCAAACTAACATCTAAGATATTTTGCACTTTCTTTCTGATTGATAGATTGAAACCACTCCTCATCTCATCTTTTCTGTAAAGCCATTTCTGCTTGCAACAAATCACTTCATTCCTTCACAATTTCAAGTTTCACTGCATGCATTCTGGAATAAAATACTTTTGAGTGAAGAATATCAACAGAGACATCAAACGGCCTATTATACAGAGGAAGGAGGGTGATTTGGGGGGCCCCTAAGACTGTGTGCTGCAAACATCAGAGTTTAGATCAATGGCTAGATTAGTCTTGTGTCTTATCTGTGAGCAATCTGTCTAACTAGGCAATTGCACCCTGTGTGTTTTGGCCTCAGCAGGAGAGTAGGCCATTAGGGCTCTTTACTTTGATGACCACTAGAACGAATGCTACTGTGGGCTATCAAGTTGGTCTTGGGGAACCAGCTTCTAGCTTAAAAGGTACCCTTAGGGGATGAGGAGGGAATATACTTGTTTGCCTTCTAGATTTATGGAGAGTACTGTTAATGTTATTGTAGAATGGTGATGGTAGAGCCTACGGTTGAAATATTTGGAACCAGAGACAAAGAGAGGGCAGTTGCTGGACTCCAGTGGGGAGCAGAAAAGAGAGCTGGCTCGAGCTGCAGATCTGGAAGAAAATGTTGTCATCTGAATCAACGCCATATCTTACAAATACATATGTAAGTTATA
Organism: Neotragus moschatus; assembly: GCA_006410615.1. NCBI lineage: Eukaryota > Metazoa > Chordata > Mammalia > Artiodactyla > Bovidae > Neotragus > Neotragus moschatus. The sequence continues at coordinate 1,057,495 of SJYA01000382.1, forward strand.
TAAAACCCCAGCATCCAGAATCATTAAAATAGGTATATGAAGCTTCTATAGTCTCTTTTGAAAAATATCCAAGGGTGGAGAGGGGAGAAAATCGGGCCAGAAAATCTTAAAATTGTTTTTTTTTTAATTTTTAAAAATGTTATTGAAGCATAGTTAATTTTCAATGTTATGTTAATTTCTGCTGTACTGCAAACGGATTCAGTTATACACACATATATTCATTTTATATTCCTTTCTATTAGGACTTCCCTGGTGGCTCAGATGGTAAAGTGTCTGCCTGCAATGCAGGAGACCCACGTTCTATCCCTGTGTTGGGAAGATCCTCTGGAGAAGGAAATGGCAACCCACTCCAGTACTCTTGCCTGGAAAATCTCATGAATGGAGGAACCTGGTGGGCTACAGTCCATGGAGTCACAAAGAGTTGGACACAACTGAGCGATTTTCTTTATTTATTCCTTTCTATTATGTTTATCACAGGATATTGAATATAGTTCCTGTGCTATACCATAGGTGTTTATCCGTTCTATATAATAGTTTGCATCTGGTAATCCCAAGCTCACAGTCTTTCCCTTCCCGGCCTTTCCTACCCCTTGACAACCACAATTCTGTTCTCTGTGTCTATGAATCTGTTTCTGCTTTGTAGGTATGTTCGTTTGTGTCACACTTTAGATTCCACATATACATGATATCATATGGTATTTGCCTTTCTTTGTCTGACTTAATTTCACTTACTGTGGTAACCTCTAGGTCTACCCATGTTGCTGGAAATTGTCCAGAAAATTTTGTTCTTTGCTCTCTGTAAATTCCCACAGGCTTCCTGTGACACTCAACCTGAAGAAGTTTTCTTTCCACTAGTCTCTCTAGCGAGCGTCTCTTTACAGGGCATGGTTTGCGATGTAAGACAGAAGGGGGAAAGATTGCAACTTGGACAATTTAAACTATGTTTTATCTTTATGACACATACTGTGCTTTATTTTAAGGGTATGTAGACTACTGCTATGATTAATATACTAGAAATCTGTTCAGTGGGTCACTGAGTTCATAGAAGCTTTTCATTTGCATTTTCCCAGTAGGTATTAAAAGGCAAGTACTATCAAGTAGGTGGTCTAGGAAATTTTCAGTCAAAACAAAGATTTTATTCTCAAAAGAGATGGAGGCATCTATTGGTTGAATTGTGCCACTTTTATTTTTTTTTTTAATAGCTGTCTGAAGTGTGTTGCAGTGCTTTAAACATATTTTAACTATTTTTTTTTTTTCTCCCGATTTGGCTTAATCAGTACCAGGGTAAATGGTCTCATTCTGTGGTGTAGTTGTAACACGAAGTGATTGATTAACTGGAAAAAATCTCTAGTGAAATGGTGGCTCTAGGCAATGATTATCAATGGCTATACAAACTCTAGGTTAAAGTTCATGCAGAGACTTTTTAGTGGGTGAATCAAGTTGACATGATCTAAACTCATTGATTATCACAAAAAGTGCAACAATCAGACATTTTTTTCCTCCCCATGTTAGGCAGTAGGTCATCACAGCATTGTTTATAGCATCTTGTTGCTAAAAATATTGAACTTAAATATAACCAAACCTCTGTATCTACCTATCCACTTATAGGAAATACAGAGGAAAGTTGGTAACACCACAGGAGGCATTCAATCACTGGACATAAATAGCATGGGGAAGAACGGGAGAGAAAACGGTTTTGGATTAAAAGAGATTTACAAGACTAATGAAGCAAATGCTCTTTGTAAACTTGGTTTGGATCCTGATTTCAACAAATTAACTATAAAAATACATTTTTGAGACAATCAGAGAAGTACAAGGGAGGTTATATGGAGATAATAAGAAATTCTTGTTAGTTTTGTTGAATAAGATAATGGCTTTGTGGTGAAGTTAAGAAGAAAAAAAACAAAACCCAACCATTCATACATCCATGCTGGAGTACTTATGGGTGAAATGATAGGCAATCTGGGTTTTGAAAACCAATACGAGAAAAGGTGGAAGGTAGAGATGAAATAAAAATGGCAGAATTGTTGGTAATTACTGAAGATGAGAGTACGTGTTTGGAGTTCATAGTCTAGTCCTTCTACTTTATATATGTGAAAATTTCCATAATGAATGGTTAATGAAACTGAAACACGTTTTAGTATTTGTTTGAAGGCCTCAGAGAAATGAGGCAGAGGTCACAAATAATGGAATAAACTATGCCTCTAACTGATGCAGCCACTTTTCTTTTTTCATTAAGGATGTGTTTTGTGGGTGTTTGTGGGATTAGGAGGTGGGAATGCTATAGACGCAGGTTCGAGCTGTCTTATTTGAAGGGAACAGGAATCCGGAGAAGAAGGTGATAATTGCTGATCGTTGGAGGAAATGTAGAAAGGACAGCACTAGTTTACCTGTCTGGAGACTGTTCGGTGCTGTGGTGTGAATGTTTGTTTTCCCCTCACATTCACATGTTGAATTCTATTGCACAATGTGATGGTAATACAAGTTGGGGCCTTTGGGAAGTGATTAGATGATGAGGGTGGAGATTCATGAATGGGATTAGGCTTAATTAATGCGATAGAGCTTCCTAGGCCCTCCTGCCATGTGAAGATGCAACAAGAAGTCTGTGACCTAGAAGAAAGCCCTATTCTGACCATACTGGCATCCTGATCTCAGACTGCTAGCCTCCAGAACTGTGTTTATTCTTTATAAGCCACCCCGTCTGTTTTTTGCTGCTGCTGTTGTTGTTTTTGGCTGCATTGGGTCTTTTGAGGGGCATGCAGGCTCTTCATTGCCTTACAAGGGCTTTCCTCTTGTTGCGGAGCATAGACTGTAGAGTGCTCAGACTCAGTAGTTGCGGCACGTGGGTTTCTCTAGTTGCAGCATGCAGACCTATTCGCCATGTGGCCTGTTCCACTACCAGGATTGGTTCTGCATCTCCTGCATTGGAAGGTGGATTCTTAACCACTGAACCATCAGAGAAGTTCCTAGTCTGTGGTATTTTGTTATAGCAGCTAGAAGATACAAATATACTGGGCCATGTTTAATTCAAATATGCTTCATTTTCCTGCTGAACTTGAGACCAGGGACTGTCTCAGCTATTGGCCTATCCTTTGTGCCTGCTAGGATATCTGGGAAAAGATTGGGCCCTTAATAAATATTGACTTGATGGATGATTAAACTTCAATTGATTGGCACCCCCCTTTTGTATGGGTGACCTAGATAAGGCTTTAACAAATAACCAACGCAATGAGTAAGTTGTTCTAAAACAAATTCTTAGTGTTGGTGAGAAAATGGTCACTATTAGGTGTGAGGAATATTATGCCAAATAAATACCAAGCATCTTCATTACAGCTAGGCACTGGGTGATTTTGGAGATGGAGTCACTGTACCTGCTTTGCAGCCTCATGAATTCTCATTATCATCTCCCTGGTTATAACGAGCAAGAATACTGCTAAAACTACTACTTTCTTAGGGACAATATTACCCACGTGGAGACACAAGATTACCTGCAAACGAGGAGACAAAAGAGGCTTCAATAAAATTACTTCCTATCAAGTGTAATAAACATGTACCATAAGTTATTATTAAGGACCTTTGAGGCAGGCCACATTAATGAGATATGGAGACACCTAAATTAGATTTCAAGTAAAAAAAAAGAGAGAGAGAGCGATAGCAAGAATAAAGATGAATGTAAAAGAGAAGAGGAAAATGGAAAATGAAGAAAACAAAAAGGAGCAGGTCTGATGAAAATTGCCCTGCCATTCTGTGGCAAGAGTGAAAGCAAATCTAATGACTTTCTCTGCTTTCAGTTTTAAAAATAAGACACATTTCTCAGATATGAAATGTGGCCCATTATCTGTCAATGGTGTTCTGAGTTGTCTTCAGGCAGCAAATATATGCCATAAAATAAACTTTAAACTCCCCACCGCCTCCTTTTTTTTAGGGGTGGCACAAATCTAGCCTGTTTGGAAAATTGGTTCTTCATGACAGTTTTCTGCTCTTGCAAGAAAAATTCGTTGATGAGTGTGATGTGTGTGTATGCCTGTATGTATGCTGTGCTCATGGATTTTATGATGAACCCTTTTTTCACATGTCAACATCTTTGAAACCAAGGTGTGTGTCGAAGTTTAATTGGCAGCATCTTTTCTGTCTTGATGGCTCACAAAATAACGCTGCATATTATAATTGACCACATCTTATGCTGTGAATTTGATTTATTTAGTGGCAGGGTAGGGTGGAGAAAAAGGAAAAGGACAGAAGTAGGAGAAAATGTGATGTTACTTTGTAGTAATGGCATAATTTAGAAAAAATTCTTTTTTACGTCAATTCCTAATATTTGTATGACTGGGGATAAAAATGGCATTTGCTTATATTCTTTGGATGAATCCATGAAAATTGTTAAACTCTTCCTTCTGAACTTGTTTCTCCCAGCCTTTCTGCCTCTCCTACATGCATAATTTTAACTTGGTTCGAGGTCCACATTTACATCTTTCTAAAATGTGCCCATGACTTAGATCAACTGTTAGTTTGAGAAGAATCAACCATGAAAAAATCTAAAGAGAGCATCAGGTCTGTACTCTAAGGCAGGACAAAAATGTCCTTAATATCTTAGAGAGCTCTAGTAAGGCCAGATATATTGATGTGTGCACAAGCTGTGCTTCTGCTTCTGTTTCTCATTTCTGGCTTTCTGGGCACAAGCTCACACTAGATGCTAAGCTACTGAAGGCTTCAGCCCTGCAACTATGAAATAAAGGGGCATTGGTTATTTCCTATAGGAGGGAGTTGCTTTCAAGCTTTCAAAGCAGTTCCTTTGATTCCTCTCTGCAGTTGTAGGTCCTGAGGATTCCCACTTAGAGGTGAGGGCATTAACTCTCATGGGCACAGTGGGTGTGCCATTCGTCACACAGACGGGGAGAAAGCGCAGCTGAAAAACCAGTGCCTCCCCAGCTCAGGAGCCTTGAATATTTTCTCACGCTGGATCAGGCATCTCTTCATCTGGTTTTGATTTTGTGATACAGCTGAGCTCAGATCAGTGGGTCTTAGACCATGGTTCTGGTTGGATCAGCAAGGTGACACTGCTCGAGGCTATGGGGCAGAGAGTAAAGACATGTATCTGAATATTGGCTGCTGATAATCAAGCAGTGAGTTTGGAATATAGCTGGCAGAAAGCAGTAGCATGCAGTCTCTGGTGCTATCTTTCACCCAAACAGGTAGAAATTCAGTGAAAAATACTCATCAAGTCAGTTGAGCCAGATTAGGATAGGCAAGGTTTAAAAGTTCTGAGCATATACTCCTTGAACACAGAAGAAGTGGTGTGATGTTTGCCTGCCTCCTATGCAAATGTTTTTTATGCATCTGTATAGTTACCAGTTTCATCAGACCCAATCTTTCCTTGCCAGAAACCAAACAAAATGTCATCTCTCTTTTGGAGAGATTTCGTCCTTGACAAATACATAATTTCACTTACCCAGTGAGAGAAATGTTGACACTGACAGGAAGATAGTACCTTTTACCTTCAAAACTGTTTTATAGGAAACAGTCTAAGCTAAAAGAGCTTTTTCTTCCATTTTCTCAGTTTAATCGGCAATAATTACTCCGTTTGCTGCTCTGCCATATCAACCTACACCCAAAGTACTTGAGACTGATCTGATCTGTGTCTGGTTTAAAATGAAAATTCTGTATTCCTGGGCCAGATTTTAGAGTTGGGGCATCTATGGGGATTTGAGGCAAGGTTTAGGGTCCTGGTAAGGTTAACCCTGTAGCTGTGAGGGGGTGGAGGTGTGTGAAATCTCAGTGCCAGGAGAGCTGCCTCTCAGCATCATCACCACATTGGACAAGGTCACTTCAGGGAAAAGAGCCATCCCAGGTCCCAAACAAGGATGTCTATGAGAAAAGCAAGAGCAGTAAGTTTGGCTGGAAAGAGCCAAAGAGAGGAATAAGGGAATTGGCTACCCGTATATGTTCCCAGCTAGAGGCAGTTGCCTTTGTGGTTTGGAGTGTACCTTAGGAATCACACTGCCTACCTTTAAATCCTGCTTCTCCCCCTTACTTGACTCTGTGACCTTTGTGAGCTAAGAACTCTCTCTGAGCCTTAGTTCTCTCATCTGTGAAATGAAGATTATAAGGATGTCTATGAAATGAAGATTATAATATGTCACTGGAGGCTTTAATGATCATGCATATAAATCAGTTAGCTTAGGTCCTGTCACATAGTAAGTGCTCAATAAATGTTACATGAACTTTTTTATTTCTTCATCAATCATATTGGTCTTTCTCATCAGACTGTGAACTCTTCTGGAATGAGAATTCTTATTTGTTACTTTACTCTCTGGTATCTTTCTTCCCTTCTGAGCAATCTTAGCAGAGCCCTTAAGATGGCATTTCTCCATGCTTCCTTCAACTCCTCTTCTCCTATTTCCCTTAAAACATCACTGGCCGCTCTTGCTCAGTTTTCTTTGCTTCCTCTTCTTCCTGAACTTTTATCTCTCTAAACACCAGCTTCTTCCCTGGGCTTCTCCATCTTTATTCATTCTCTCAACTCCCAACATTGATATCTCCTGAACTGGCCTCTCTTCTGAGTTCCAGACTCACAGAGGAGGATTGTTACTAGATATTTCCCACTGGATGTCTCCTGGATAAGTCCAATTTCAGAAACCAGGAGCCCAAAATCAAAACTTGTTCATCTTCCCTTGCCAGAGCATCTCCCGGATGACTCTGTTATTCATGTAACTTCTCCAGCAGAAACTAGATAGTGCCATCCATCTTCACTAGCCCTGTTTGATCTGTGAGCAAGTCCTTTTGCTTCAGCCTCCAGACAATCTCAGGGCCAGCCACTTTCATCCACCTCTGTTGGCACCACTCTAATCCAGGCCATCTTGGTCTCTTTTCTAGAATACTACAGCAGCCTCCTAACTGTTCTCCCTGTCTCTACTGTTGGCCTGCAAGAGTCCATCTTACATGTGCAGCCAGAGAAATCTTTTAAAGACATTATTCCTTTAATTGAAATCCATCATGACTTCCTTTGCACATAGCACAAGACCCAGAGTCTCTGAAGAACGCACAAAACTCTGCAGAATGGGGCTCCGCCTGTTTCTCAAGTAGCCTGTCCACCCCTGCTTTCTGCACTCACCACTATCCAGTCACATGAACCTGTTTCCTACTCTGTATCTTTTAATGAATTGTTTCTGATACTTGTAATCCCTTTCCACCACCTTCCATGTGTGTGCTCTCATTCAACAGAGCTTGTCCTGAGTACCAGTGTGGGCCATGTGGGCCACCCTTCCCCTAGTTCTCTCTGTTCCAGTCTCCTCTTTATTTCCTTCATGCATTGCATGCATACTAAGTTGCTTGAGCCATGTCTCCTTGCCACCTCATGGACTGTAGCCTGCCAGGCTGCTCTGTCCATGGGATTCTTCAGGCAAGAATACTTGAGTGAGTTGCCATGCCCTCCTACAGGGATCTTCCTGACTCAGGGATCAAACCTGTATCTCTTATGTCTCCTGCATAGGGAAGAGATTTCTTTGCCACTAGTTCCACTTGGAAAGCCCTCATTTCCTTCATAGAACATTTCAATTTGCAATTTGTAATTCTTTTATTTAATTGTTTTGTGTCCTTTTCCCCCAGGGCACAGGGATCACTTCTGGGTCTTTCACCATGGTTTCCCCAAACCATAGTGCCTGGCACATTAGTTAGACTCTGTAAATACCTAGTGAAGGAATGAATCCAACAAAGTGCTAGATAGCCGTGTACTGAGTGAATGAGCAAAGCTACTGACATCTAAAATCTTGTGACTCTTTTTAGGGGTGATGGCATTGTTCCTAGGAGATCAGGTGTTAAGCCTGATGGCCACAGCATGGGGCAGGGGAAAGACTGGGGACATTGGTGCAGAAAGACAGAGCTTGGCTTGGAGCTCTGCCTCTTATGAGCTGCGTGATATAGGAAGTGTTTCTTAACCATGTTCAGCTTTCATTTCCTCATCTGTAAAATGGGGATTAGACATCCTTACCTCAAAGGGTGTTATGTATGTGAATCCCCTGGCATAAAGCTAGCATGGGATCAGCACTCAACATCTAGCCACTCACTTCTTTCCTTCTACTAACAAAACTGGAGCTGCAGGCATCCGTGAGCTGATGAGAAAGGCCATTTTGGAGAAGAGAGAACTTCCAGGAACCAGCTCCCTTCCCCACTTACCCCCAGGTCATATTACATGAGGAATCTCAGACCAGCCATTGCAGGAAGCAGACTCTAGCAGTGGAAGTTGCCAATCATTGTGGGACATACAAGATAAGTCATTGCCTTTGCTTATCCTTCCTTGGGTTTGCCGACTTTGAATTGAAGATTCTCAGATACTTCTGTTCAGAATATGACCATATTTTGGAGTGAAATCCAGTGTCATTTTTTTTTTTCCCCTAATTTTCTCATCTTTGTTTCCCAATACCCTCCTGATTCCTACCTTCATCACTAAAAACTCTGCTTGGACATATACTAGAGTCCTCCAAGAGCTCCTGACACTATTTCATTAGGTGGCATTGTCTCATTTGTCTAAAAATCTGCTCTCTGCTCTTCATTCATCAGCAGAAGGTTTGAACTTTTCCTGGGGTCCTGACAGTTCCTGCTCACTTGACTTCTGGACTTCTTCCTTTCCCTTTTCCATAGCCTCCTTGGCCCTTTTCCTACCATCTTTCTGGTTTTCTCTCCATCTCTCCTTATATTCACTGTCTCTTACCTGATTGTTCCCTTCATCTTTTACTTACTCCACGGTTCTCCTTGAGTAGCATAACTGGTAGAGAAGATACTTGGGTCCCCCTTGTCACCACCCTGGGTCTGCTTGAGATTTCAGCCATGGCTTATGGAGGACAGCTTTGGGTCCACTTTGCTTCTGGGCCTCAGAGCCTTCTCCATTGCCAAGGCAGCCTGGAAGGAAAGGGGAGTTATCATCCCAGAGGCAACTCTCAACCACGAGGGAGGAACCTTGGGTCTTGGTGACTCACTGGATTTGGCATTTGAGTGATGAGGATAGGGATAGGCTAACTGCCAGGTTGTTGAGTTGGGGGAGATTGGGAAAGTCCCTGGGATGGAGCCAGTTGTCAAGATAGAGGATAGAGGCAACATATCAAGTGAGGGCAAGCAACCCCAGGGCAGGAATCACTTTATTTAACTTTGTATTCCCAACATTTAGCATAGCACCAGCATCTAAGTGCTCACAAAATATTTACCCAAATAGGAAACCCATTTCTTCCTGTGTCAGTGTCTTTAGGGAAAGCTGTTTGATTGGTATGGCTTTCTTTAGAAAGCCAGGAGCCACTACCCAGACTCTGTAATATTATCCTGAGATATTGACAGATTTTTCTCTTCTAATATTTGTTCCATTGTAGCACAAAACATCAGTATGAGAGTCATAAACCTGCTATTTCCTTGTCATTTATCAAGCCACTTTGGAAGTCATTTGCTTTGGGCAGGATTAATCTTCTGGAAGATCAGTATTGCATAGTATTTTGGTACGCATCCTAAGTGATTCAGCAAACGTAAATTGTTTAGCATTTATATATCACTTATATTCTCCAGGAGTGCAACATTAGTTAATTCTCATGATACTTAGAGATAAGAGTCAAATCCTAGTCATGATTTGTATATGTTTCAAGTTTATAAGTGTTCTCTGCCTGCCTTTTTTGTCAGTAGCTATTTCACTTTTGAGCACCAGGACTTCTATTTAATTTTGTTTATCACATTCTTCTTGAACTGGTAAAAATGTGACAGCCTTTGTTTGATGCTCAAAAGCTGTTTGAATAGTTTGGGGCTCAGAGATGATCTCAAAGGTCCTATCCTGCTGGGAGTTAGAGGTTGTTCTTGGAGTTGGAGGCTGATTTCATTGTCGGGGATAAAGCAGGAAGTTGCTTCATGAATGGCGGAGTTGTCCCGGGTTCTAGCTGCTCCCATCCCTGGGGAAACATCTACTAGGCTTCACAGAGACACAGCCCCTTGAGTGGAGAAAGTGTGAGCATTAACCCAGGAGTGAATGCTAGTACGCTACCATGCTAGTATGCTGCCAGAGATGCTTGCCTGAGACATCAAGGAGAATGCCCTGGAAGTCATGTGCCCCTCAAGGCAACTACAGGGAGCCTTGGCTGCCTCACTGAGGGTCAGCATACTGGAAGGCTGGGAGACAGCTGACTGCTGCCTGGAAATTCAGCGCACCACCTAGAACAAGGCACAGTAGCAGAGGCCACAGACATTAGATCAACCCAGGTATAGAACAGGGAGGCCTGTCTTCCTCTTGCTGGTCCAGGTTGTGGCTATAGCTGGCGTGAACCATTCCAACACAGACCAGAATAGATATGAACCCCAGGAGAAGGAGGTGGGGGCTGACTAGGTGGACACTACTCCATTTTAATACCATGAAGAATCCCTTTGTATCCAGACGCTTCCCAGAAGTTTGAGGAGTGAACTTTGAGTCTAAGTCAATCTTTACCCCCAAAAGTAAGCCTTAAATTAGAAGAGGCCAAGTTATCTTATGCTGAAGGAGTAAACATTTTCTACAATCAGCAGAAATGATCAGCAGAATGTCAAGAGCTAAGCTGAGATGGGTTACAACTCAATTTTTAAATATCAGTTTTGCTGATTTTATAGACTCTCATGATGATCAAATATTCCATCAATTACTTGTTATTATCCCAGCAGATGAGGAAATTGAACCTCAGGGTAGTAAATAACTCACTTGAAGGCACCCAACTAATAAAGCAGGTGCTGTTTTCTAAGCCAGGTCTGACCCCGGTCTATCTGATTTCAGGTCTGTCTATCCCAGGTCTCCCTGACCTCAGACCTCCAGTCTGATATTTGCTCTTATCCTTTACCCTAATGGATTATTAGTGCTTCCTAAACTTTTGTACCAAAGTGTTTGTTAGGTATAGAGCATGGCTGCATAGCCATTGGGTGATGGAGAGTGGGTGTACGAGGGTGAGGACTGGTTAGAGGATTCATCAGAGACCAAAGGCAATATGGAATTTCTTTGAATCTCCTTCTTTTTTTTTTTTTTCAAAAAATTATATTTGCTATGAAAAACTCATCCATTTTGTATTCTGCCACATATTTACTTTAGAAGTAAATTTAAATTATGTAACATTTAGAAAAATGAGTTTTCTCAGATAAGCCATGCTTATCCTCTGGCTCCAAGTATAATTTGACAACCTTGGTGAACCCTCCAGGGTACATGCATCCTAATTTGTGAACCAGTGGGTTGTCTCAGGCAGATACAAGGTGGCAAGACAAAGGATTCATGTGATAAAAGATGACTAAAGCAAAATAGAAAACATTTGGACCGTAGTATGAGTAAACAAAGAAAGAAAGTATATGAGAGAAAGAGAGAGGGAAGGAGAGAAAGACAGAGACTGAGATAAAGACTGAGAGCTAGAGAGAACAGGCAGAAGGGGTGGACTGAGACAGAGGGGGGATATTGATTGTTGGTTGATTGGCCCAGAAGGTTAGCTCAGGGTGTCAATGGAAGTTATTGGTTTTTGTGCCCACTGGCCTGTGTGACTGATTAACTTTGTAGGTTAGAGCTGGAGGTGGCTGGGACTGAAGCTGTTAGTTGGATCATCACCCCGTCCTGGTCATGTCTGGGGGGGCGTGGATCTCTGGATGAACTGGGTGAGAGGACCTGTCCTCAAGAGACGTGGAGCTAGGAATTGAATTCTGCCTGAAGATGTGTTCTGGTCTTTAGAATTGCTGTCNCAGCCTGGGACTCTCGGCCGCTTTCTCTTGGACGTGGGGTGGCTCGTCTGGTCCGCGCCTAGTGAGCCGGCGGCTCGCAGCCGCCTGCGCTCAGTCCCTAGAGTATAGTTGCTTTACAACATTGTGTTAGTTTTCGCTGTGCATCAAAGTGAATCAACTATATGTAAACATATATCCCCTCCTTTTGGATTTCCTTCCCATTTAGGTCAAAGGTCTTTAGATAAAAATTTTTTTTAATCTCAAGAACTTTTCTCTTGTCCTGAGTTGATGAATCAGTACATGGAATCCTGACAGAGGTCTCATCTCATCTTACTAAATTGGGTTTTAATTTCCTTTTCTTGCCTCTTTTTGTCTTCACCTTCCAGAGGCTCCCAGTATAATCCAGTGCTTTGTCTGGACATTGAGTTCCATACGGCCTGTTTATCTCCAGGCCTCTGCTGAGCTAGAAAGGTACTCAGAAATGGTGTCATGCCCTCCAAAAGATAGGCAGAGTCTATGCATTCAAGCTTTGATTTTTGCCTCAGGCATGAGCCAGAGCAAGAGAGGATATAAATTAAAAAGGACCCATCACATATTCATTATTTCATTCCTTGTACTTTCACCATCAGTTGAAAAGAATACGTTTATTTTCTTCTGAATACTTTTCTGCCTTTCTCATTTTCTTCAGTGAGCATATATTCATTCATTCTCCCCTTTACTAAGCACCTACTGAAGTCCTTAAAGAGTTATAGGCATGTGCTGGATACTGAGGAAACAATAAGTCAAAAGAAATTCCTTTCCTGAAGGATCTTTTCATCAGTCGAGCAATTCGTTTCTCCTTTTGTTTTTTTCTTTTTTAGGGGATTTCATTTAAGTGAGTGATTGCTACATGCCAGGCATTGCACCAAGCATTTTACTTACATGATCATTTAATCCTCACAAGAATTGCATGGTGTAGAAATAATGAGTCTCATTAAAAGATGAAGACTCCAAAGCTTAGAGAAGATAAGCAACTTTGCTGAAAGCCATGAAGTAGCAGGGCCAGGGTTGGAACTTAGACTAGCTTATATTTCTCATCATATATATTTGGTGTCCTTGCCCCATCTTTTTGACCTCAAGCAAGGCCCTGTGACAGACTTTGACCAGTGAGAGGGGAGTGAAAGAGATGTGCGTTCTGAGCAGGAACTTTAAGATCATTATGCTGTTTGTTCTCTGCCACGAGGACAGTTCTGGATAGAGGCTGCTCAGTAAGCCTAGGCTCCAGAGTGAAGGTGACAGAGACATGGTCAGTGCCCATCCATAGTGGGCATGGAGAGTGAGTTTATTGCTGCTGGAAGCTGCTAAAATTGTGGGGTCATTTGCTTTGTGGCATGACCTTGTGACTCACACAGGGGCTTTAAACCATTATAGCAGAGCAGAGTAACTTCTTTTATATTATTTCTATACTTAGAAATAAAAACACTAGAATTGGGAGAAGGCATTATCTGTGAAGGATTTTTCAGTGTAAAATGTTTATATTGACATAAAAAAAGTTGTTGTTGTTGTTTTTTCTCATATGCCCTGTCTGCCACCACTTCCCCACTATTCAAGTCTTCTGTAACCAGGGATGTTGAGCAGTTATCCCTGGGACTCATCCTGCATCTTGCTGTCTTGCTTTCCTTGCTGATGCCTCTTCCTGGAATGTTTTGTAGTTGAATTCAATCCCACAAGCATTTGTTGAGCATCTTTGAGATATCTGTTATCCTGCTCTTCTGAAGTCCCAAACTCCTACCTCCTTCCTGAAGCTACTCCTGATGACTTCAGCTCATGTGAACTGTTTCTTTCTCCCCTAGACTCTAATACCATACATATATTATATGTTATCCAAAACTGTTTACTATCATTTTTAATTGAAATAAATTCATATAACATAAAATCTACCATTTTAACCTCTTTAGGTGGACAGCTCAGTGATTTTTAGTGTTTACAGTGTTGTGCAGCCCTCACCACTGTCTACTTCCAGAGTGTTTCCATTGCTCCTAGATAAACCTCATACCATTAAGTAATCACTCCCCACTCTTCCTTATCCCCAACGCTTGGAAACTGCTAATCTACTTTGCTTTTCATTTATAGATTTGCTTATTCTGGATATTTCCCATAAAAGGAAGCATAGAATTTGTGGCCTTTGTATCTAGCTTATTTCCAGTAGCTTAATTTTGTCAAGATTCTTCCATGATGCAGTATATATTAGTATTTCACTCCTTAGAATTGAATAACATTTCATTATATAGATATACTACATTTTGTTTATCCATTCATCTGTTGATGGACAGTTGAGTTGTTTCCACCTTTTGGCTATTGTGAACACTAGTGTGTGAGTTTTCGTGTGGACATATGTTTTGATTTTTTCATATATACATAGAAGTGGAATTACTGAGTCATCTGGTAACTCTAGCTTTTCAAGTCTCTGCTTTTTTTTAAATTTTCTCTAAGAAATTGTGAGCTCCTAAGAGCAGGAGTCTTCTAATTCTCTTTATCTGTGCTGCTACAAACATTCATTCCTTTGGCAAATGTTTGTTGTGTTGAGTGCCTATTTAGTGCCTGGTATTTCCCTAGGTGTTGCAGGCTGATTATTACAGAGTTCAAGCCTATAATCTGAGATGCCAAATGGTCTGACTTCCCATCCAGCAGAAAAATTTTGTATCTAGGTCATCTGGTCTTTGTATAAACATCTATCCTCAAACCATTCAGCTCAGCTTCCTTAAAATTAATTTCCATTGCATTTTGTGATAGCAGAAATGGTGTACGGGTACTACAGAAAGTTTGAAGTTCAAGAAGATACTAAAAAAGAAACCAAAGATTACTGTTAGCATATTACTAAAATTCCTCCCAGACATTTTTTCAGTCTGATACGTGCAACACATATAATTGCACTCATCTTGTATTTATCAGCGACCTCTTGTGCACTTTCTCATCACTTCATCATTATCAGCCCTGGCTCTGTAGGCTTCAGCCAGTTTCCCACAGTGTGCACCTGAGGCACACAGGTGGCCTTTTGTACGTCTTGCTTGTCTGACGTGGTGCTGGCGGGGTGTGGTATATCTAAGGAAACTACCGGATATATGCAACCTGAACCTTTGACCAAAGAGGCATGACCCTTGTTTCTTGGGCTTCTCAAAAGAGAACAATTAGATTCCTCTTGCAGTGGCCAATGGGATATTTCACCTTCATTTTCTCTTTCCCTTCTCTGCTGTTCAGTCCTCCTACTCCTTCATTCTTGCTTCCTGGGATCATCTTCCTGAATAAACCACCCACACATCAAACTTTGTTGTCAGCGTTGCTTTTGAGGGAACACAGGCTAAGGCAGTGTATGTGTGGTATCGAACAGAGATTTTATTTAAGCGTTATGTCATGAGTTTAAGATGAAGATATATATATAATTTATATTTATATTAATTATAATGTATAAATATGCACATATGTATATATAGGTCTAAGTTTTATGTGTATGTATGTGTGTATATATATATATATTCCTTCATTCCTGCTGTCTTCTATGATCTCTCTGTATTAGAGGGGAATGTTCCAGAATCCTTCACTGTCTAGGTTCTGGTTTAGACTCTGTCAATGAGAGGACTCACACATGACTGGAAAACAGGGAGGAGCAGAAGGTAGTATTGCTCCTCTAGAGCCGATGAGCAAGGGTGTATAGGTGAATGTGAAGTTCTGCATCATATGGTGGTTGTGAAGTTTCATAGCAGCTTCTACAGAATCACATGCAGCTGCAAGAAATAATACAGAGAAATCTTGCATATATTTTACCATTTCCCCCGATGGTAATGTTTTGCAAGATCATAGTATAATATCACAACTAAGATATTGACATTAACAAAACTGCCCAGTGCTATTCAACATCTCCCAGTTCTATCTGCACTAATTCATATGTATTTAGTTCTATATTTTTGTTGTTTAGTTGTTAGGTCGTGTCCAACTCTTTTGTGACCCCATGGCCTATAACCTGCCAGGCGCCTCTGTCCATAGGATTTCTCAGGCAAGAATACTAGGGTAGATTGCTATTTCCTTTTCTCCAGGGGATCTTCCCCACATCCAGGGATCCAACCCACTTCTCCTACATTGAGAGGGCGATTCTTTACCACTGAGACGTCTGGGAAGCTGATTTAATTCCATACAATTCATTAAAATTTAGAATATACAATTCAGTGGTTTTGGTATATTCATGGAGTTTTGCATTCTTCACTCCTTTCTAATTCTAAAACATTTTAAACAATTCCAAAAGAAACTCTACCCATTGGCAGTCACTCCCCATCCCTCTCTCCAGGTCTATGGATTTGCCTATTCTGGACATATCATACAGATAGACTCCTCAGTGTGTGATTCTTTTTGAATGGACTCACACACTGATTAATCTTTTGCAACTGACTTTTTTTCACTCAGTGTAATTCCCTGGAAATTCATCCAAGCTGTTGAGTGTATCCAGAGTTCCTTTCTTTTTATTGCTGACTAATGTTCTGTGGTCTAATGCAGTATGATTTGTTTAAGTAGTCACCCACTGAAGGACATCTGGATTGTTTCCAGTGTTTGGCTATTTGAATAATGGTTGGAATGCTCTCTGTGGTGAGATTTGTTCTATTCCAGTCCTGGTTTCACCACTTGCTATAGCATCCACTTCAGTTGATATGGTCCTCCAAACTTTTCTCTTTTCTTGAATGATAGCTCCTGTCCTTCAGCTGCTACTTAGGTGATTTTTTTTTCCATTCTGTTTTCATCCTGGCCAATCTCTGCTCAAAGTTCTCCAGTTTGACAATGTCTGTCTCAAGATGCCATACCCAGATCTGAGCATTCCACTTCAGATAAATTTTGACAAAAAAATTTTGACAAAAAGTGCAAAAAAAGTGGGTCTTAACCTGAACTGTTCTGCACACCATCAGTATTAGCCAAGTTTCCAATGACTTTCCAACTGCGTTAACCCCCCAGTCATTATTAAACTTATAAAAGCAAAATTTCATCATTTTCTCATGAGCCCACTATTAAATTGAACTCTTCCATCCTACACTTCTGCATGTAATTTAATGATCATTATCTGTTCCTGGGATAGATCCTTTGATTAATGTATAGGGGCACTATTTATTCATGTTAATGCTTTTCATTTTAAATTCTGTCTTATAAAACTATTACTGTAATATATATTTTCCACTAAAAATTTTCCTGCATTTCTTTTGCTTTTACTTTATTTTCAGATTTCCCAGTATTATTTGTGGGTTATTCTTGCATACAGTACATTGCTACATTTTTTTAAAAAATGCTCTTTGATACTCTGAATTTTAACAGGAAGGTTTATTAATTTATATTTAATGAAAAAACATATAATTGGACTCTTTAAGTCATCTATTTTGGGCTTTTGTCATTTCTTACTTTCTACTTTCTTTTTTGCTTTGTTTTAGAAGTTCCCACTCTTTTTTCTCCTGTTTAAAAATTATAAATTACACTTCTAGGTTCTAAATGCTTATCCTCAATAATGTTAACATTTCTTAATTTCTTAAAGCCTACATTTTTAAAATATCTTTATCCCATTCCTATTCTTCATTTCTTCTGTTCTTTCTTCAACCCCAGGGCAGAGCTTTATACTTTTCTAATTAACAATAATCTTATTAGTTTAAACTCATTCTGCCAGGCTGCTGAGAGCCTGTGAAGTCCCTATCCCTGTCCTCTAAGTCCTCTTTCTGTTTTGTGTCACCTTCTATTTTAATATGCATGAGTTTATCAAAGTCATTAACAAAGAACTTAAGCAGTCAGAGCTGGGTTCAGGGCCCTACATTTCCCATTTAGGAATTCCATGCCTTGGGAATGGAGAGGTGAGGAGTCAAACATGAAATCCACTCTCCAGAATCCTATAAGCTGTTTCTGACTATATAACCAGCTTTCTGTTCCCAAACTGTTATAAGAGAATTTTGTGTTTCCCCCCAAAGTTCTTATCACATATACTCCATCATTCAAGGCTGACAGTTGATTAAAACTAATTGAGGAAAAGCTGTTCCTCTAGTTTCTCTCTCAGTCTTCTGAGTGATGGAATTGTCAATGATGCAAGGCAGAAATCCATCAGAATCTCAGCCTTCAGTTGAATGAGATGTCTGGCTGATGACTAGATGAGTCATGAGGCTATGATAGGGTGGAGGTGGGGGACTAAGTGAACAAAGAAGAGACATGTGTGCCTTTTAGCCTGGCAGGGTGGAATCAGGATAGTGGGTGGTAGAAAAGTTGGGTTCTCACCTTGGCTCCTGCTGATTCATCAGATATCAGAGACTGAAAATTCTGTGCATTTGCCCATATATAGACGTTAGATATGGCTTAGTTACCTTGGAGATTTTCCCTCACTTTTTAACCCCTTGCATTCTCTTGGCTTTACTCTTCTGTTGAAACTTTCTCCTCCTCGACAAAAGCTCCAGAGCTGTTATTATTATTATTATTATTATTGGTCCTTATTCTAGAAATCCCTGTTTTGTATTTAGCCAGGGACCCTCTGCTTTCTTCCTGAAATTCCTTTATTTTTTGGTTCTCTGTCACTGGTTTTCCTGATGTCCCCTGCCCCTTTGCTTTGCTGCTGTTTCTTGTTCACTCCCTGCTGTTTCTTAGATGTGGGCTTCCCTCAGGCACATCCCCAACTGCCCTCAGAGTGTCTTCCTTCTGCTCTTTAAAAGTCAATGTTTATACCTTTTTTTTAGATTCTACTTATAAATAATATCTTATGATATTTGTCTTTCTCTGTCTTGACTTCCTTTACTTAGTATGACAATCTCTAGGTCCATCCGTGTTTCTGCAAATGGCATTATTCCTTTCCTTTCTTGGCTGAGTAATATTCTATGGTATATATGTACAGCATCTTCTTTCTTTCTTTATTTTTTTTATTTAAAATTTTTTTATTTTTTATTTTTTTCCATCTCAGGTGTACATGAGTTCCCAATCTTGAACCCCCCTGCTACCTCCCACCCCATATCAACTCTCTGGATCATCCCCGTGCACCAGTCCCAAGCATCCTGTATCCTGTATTGAATACAGACTGATGATTCGTTTCNTTCCCAGCACCACTTGTTAAAGAGATTGCCTTTACTCCATTGTATATTCTTACCTCCTTTGTCAAAGATTAAGGCACCATCTTCTTTATATATCTATCTGTTGATGGGCATTTAGGTTGCTTCCATGTTCAGGCTATTATAAATAGTGCTGTAATGAACATTGGGGTGCAATGAGAACCTACTGTATAGCGCAGGGAAGTCTACTTAGTACTCTGTAATGACCTATATGGGAAAAGAATCTAAGAAAAGAATGGATACATGTATAACTGGTTCCTTTGCTGTAAAGAAGAAGTTAACACACTGTAAATCAACCTTATGCCAGTAAAAAAAAATTTTTTTAAGTAATGGTATGACGATGGACAAGATCCGTAAAAAAAAATCTCAACATGCCCCATAAGGAATTCTTCACATTATACCCAAAAGGAATTTATTTTTGTTTTCTCTTTTTCTTGAGAGTCCCATCATTTCCTCAGTGATGCTAACTCAAGATCCTGAGTCCTAAAGTTGGATGCTGACCTGTCTTCAGTCTTCCTGGAGTAAATGCCTGCTGATGGTGCTGGGTTGTAAGCTTTCCCATTGAAGAACTCAGGGTCTGGAGGATGGGTGTGAGGATGCCATATAATGATGGCTGCAGTCAGCAGGCTGATTTACTCTGCTAACCCAGATACAGGAGGGTGAGGAAGATGGCACATGGGGATCTCCCAGGTGCCATTTCCTGTGGCAGACTCATATAGAGCATCTCAGTTGAAGTTTATGGCCCTGTGAGGTAGCTATTATAGCCAAGGAAATGTAAGTTCTGTGGGGTCAGGGTTTTATGATTATATAATAAGTGCTGGAACCATGATTCAAAATTAGATCTTTTATTTTTTTCAAGACAATATTGTTCTCTGAGCTGTCACAGAGGAGGTGACTAAATGAACTCGTAACCATTTACAGATAAGCTTTTCTCAGTAGTTCGTATGTAGAAAAAAATTCCTAGCATAAGAGAAAGGAATATAAGTAGGCACAGAGGTTCAAAGTATGTGCCTGAGAGTTCTAAGCAGAAATAAGGAACATAAATGGGAGAGGAAGTCAGCAACATGAATGGATCTTGAGATGATCATACTGTGAAGTCTGACAGAGAAAGACAAATATCATGTGATATCACTTATACGTGAAATCTAAAAAGCAGTACAAATGAACTTCTTTACAAGACAGAAACAGACACACAGACCTGGAAAACAAACCATGGTTGCCAAAGGGGAAAGATAGAAGGAGAGGGATAAATTAGGAGGCTGAGATTAACATATACACACTACTATATGTATATGTGATGAACAACATGGACCTAGTATATAGCAGAGGGAACTCCACTCAATATTCTATAATGACCTGCATGGAAAAAAAATCTGAAAATGAATAGACTTATGTATATGTAAAATTATACAATTAAAAAAATAAGTAAGTGGAGGAGGAAGTTTAGGGAGACAGATGACATGTCAGCTTTTAGACATGTTGAGTTTGGGATGTTTACAGACTATCCACACTAGCGGGTCAGTGAATAGTAGGAAAGATGAGTTTGGAGTTTAAGAAAGAGATATTAACACACATATATGGAATTGAGAAAGACAATAGTGACTATCCTTGATACAGGCCAGGAAAGGAAACACAGATGTAAAGAACAGACCTTTGGACTCAGTGGGAGAAGGCAAGGGTGGGATGATTTGAGAGAATAGCATTGAAATATTTGCATTGCCATATGTAAAATAGATGACCAGTGTAAGCTCAATGCATGAGGCAGGGCACTCAAAGCTGGTGCTCTGGGCTGGCCTATAAGGGATAGGGTGGGAAGGGATGTGGGTGGGAGTTTCACAACGGGGAGACATACGTATACTTGTGGCTGATTCATGTTGATGTATGACAAAAACCATCACAATATTGTAAGTGATGATCCTCCAGTTAAAATAAATTAATTAATTAAAAACTAAAAGTGTGAGCAAATACTGGAAGAAAAAAAAAAGAAATAGAGAATTAGAATTTTAAATTTACGTCATCAGTTCAAGGTAGGGTGTGGAGCCATGGAGATTGTAAAATGAATGGGTGGGATGTTGAGGGGCCAAAATAGAAAATGTATGAGTAAGAAACTATAAAAAACAGGAAGATTGAGAGGAAGCTGTTAGAGAGGCAAGGGCACTGTGGGAGAGAGCAGATGATGAAAACTGGAGAACAGTATCAAGGTCAAAGCCAACAGGGTTTGCAAAAGGATAGTTTGGGATCAAGACTAAACATGACAGTTGAACCTGGCAATGTAGGAGTTCGCTGGAGAAACTGGTGAGAGCAGTTTTAATTTGGAGATGAGAGGTGGAATGTGAGTTTTTCTGGGTTGAGACATGAGCAGGAGGTAAGGAGCAGGAAAAAAAGGGCGGGGCCGCTCTTTTAGGGTACGAATGTCTTCATTCTTCTCTCTGTGGTGTCTCCTCCCACCTTCAAGACCCAGCTCAAAAGCAGTCTTATCTGCGAAATTTCCCCTTATATCTGGTCCTTCCCACCTCCATTGTTACCATGACCACCATCTGGTTTGTGTTTGTTGATTAATTGCAGCTACTAGGACTAGATTTCAGCTCCTTGAGGTGAGAGACCCTCTTCTCAGTGTCACCCATGATACCCAGCCTTGAATACAGTGGGTGCTCATGAAGTGCTTTGTACACAGTAAGCACTCATGAAATATTTGCTGCATTGAGTTAATTAGAGGCCAGCATCACAGAAAGCAGTATAAATTCTTATAATAATTCTGGTGAGGTATATGTTTCTGTGTGTGTGTGTATTCGTTTTTTGAAAGGAGGGACGATATGCTGAGTAAGTGAAATGGAGATAGATTTTCTGATTGGATTTTCTTCCAGGTGAATGAGTCTGTGTTCTCCAGTTAAACAGCCATATCAACTATTGTTTCAGTACTTTAAATATTTTGTCTACATGAAAGCATGAAATTTTGTTCAACTTCTGGTTTCATTCAGTTTGTTAAAGTGTTTCGACTGCTTTATCTAGCAGTTTTGGCTTTGCTGAGACGTGAACATTCAGGGGTTCCAGTCCACTGCAGAGCTCTGGCTAGACCCGAGGTCATGAAATTAAAAGGAAAAAAGAGTGTTAATTAAAAAGAATCAAGCGTTGCTGTGCAGTGTTCTGAAAAGCATTGGACTTTCAGCCAGGATATCCGATGTCGGGTCCCAAGTCAGCTCCTAATTAGTGGCAGTGCCTTACATAACTGCTTTTCTGTGTCTCAGTTCCACATCTATAATACAAGGCATTAGACAAGACGAGTCTAAGATTGCCTTCCCTATTGTAACACTTTAGGAATCTATGAAAAACCTTTCTACAGTCATACTGTACAAAATCTTTCTGCCTCGTGCTTGCTGCTTTCCAATATTCGTTTGGCAGTGGACATGGGATTACTGAAGGAGTAAAGCTCAAAATCAGTGTTTTTGCCTCCCTCCCCTCCATCTTAATCCTGCGCTGCTGTCATGATAAAGAACTAAATGCAACTTGATGCCCCTAGCTTGATTGTTGAACTGAAAGCTCTGCAGGGAAAAAGACTGTGTCTAATCTCCTCTGTGTATAAACCTAGAACAATGGTTCCGGATCCAACATGCACTTCTCAGCCTGTTTGCTTAACTGACTATTTGATTGCTTGACTGTGTTAAATCTGTATGGTGACCTGTTGAAGGTGGCAGCGTGGCTGCCGGTGGCGGCACAGGTTGGCAGGTAATTCATGATTCCTATTTGTTGCTCTTGATTTTAATTATGTATTGTATTTCTCTAAGTAGTCTACATAATAGAGAAACTTCCAAAAGCACAAGGGATATATAGAGACATGGATATTTAAGATCAAAACTAAAAACCAGCAGAAGAGAAGGAAATCCCAAGCAGTGATTCTCTGTTACATTTTTAATCACAATTTGGGCAACAACTCCTGCTGCTTCTGGCTTCCTGAATTCTGAGCAATTTCTCAACTGGGTTCTGGGAACAATGTAGGGGTGGGTGGATGGTAAGAGCCTTCTTATCTGCTGTAACAGGACTGGTAGTTCCTTTAATGTAAGGACTGGTTTGAAACGGGAATCTGAAAAAAATGATGCACACGCAGCTCAGCCATTTTATTTCAGGCTAAAAGCCTATGAATGCACGTGTCTTTCTCAGTCTTTTGACTCGGGATCCAGGCCTTACTATTCCATATGTTACTAGCCATGCCCAGTTTCTCAAGGTGGAGGGGAAATCTAAAGCAATCTGAGCACAGAATCCTAGATCCTTATAGTAATTTTCCTGGGCTTTTAAAGGGTGTCTACTTTCATCTAATTAAACACAACTTGAGAATCTTTCTATAGTTTTAAACCTAATTTTAATTTTCTTTTGTCACTCATATTACCTCAATGTTTATAATATTATTGTGGCTTAGTTGGTTAAAGTGCCTGTCTAGTAAACAGGAGATCCTGGGTTCGAATCCCAGCAGTGCCTCAATCGAGTGTTCCGGCTCTCTTTTGGGCTTCCCTGGTGGTTCAGACAGTAAAGAATCTGCCTATACTGCAGGAGACCTGGATTCTGTCTCTGTGAGGAAGATCCTCTGGAGAAGAGAGTGGCACCCCACTCCAGTATTCTTACCTGGAGAATTCCAAGGACGGAGGCTACAGTCCATGGGTTTTCAGAATTGGACACGACCGAGGAACTAATAATTTCACTTCACACTTTTGTATACTTTAACTACCTTTTAAAGCTGCTAACAGATTCAGAAACATTTAGCATGCTCTTGGCTGGCACAGGATACAGCAGGTAAGCACAAAAGTATGAGGGCTTCTGCAAGTGGCCTCTTAGTCATGTGCCTGGATTGTGCCACTGGCAACAGCTACTGTGTTTTGGAGAGTGACTGGACTGTGTTGGTTCATCTGGTGATTGTTGATCCCTTACAAGAGCATAGGCTATACCTTTGAAGTGTCTCTTCAGCCTAAAGCCAGAGGCAGTCTTGATCTTGTTGCAGGTCCTATTCTACATGCACAAAACTGTTTTCTGTCTTCTGCTCACCCTTTTCATTGAGCACACTCAGGGGTTGATTTTCTTCCCCTCACCTGCGTAGGGCAGGTACAGCTGTCTCAACTGCACTGAGATGGTTAAAACTGTCTTGACAAATCTTTATCATTGTCACACTCAGTGATAAATATTTCATTATACTTACAACTGGGAGGTATTGTGTAAGATGCTGAGAATGCAGAACATGAATTGTGGTCCCTGCTCTTGAGAAGCATGGAATCTAGTTGGAGAAGAAGCATGCTTACATGTCCCTAGGTACACACATATGGAAAGATAATAATATGTATAATATATATAAGTTACCAAATGAGTTGGAAAGATAATAAGGGCTATAGGAATTCAGATGGACTGAAAGTTACATCAGGCCAGAGACACAAACACACTGTCCTGTCACAGGGCTTCTGGGGGCCAGGCTAAGGTATTGGGGCAGGTAGGTGAGATTGTCTGAGAAGACAGGGCTCAGGTCACAGTGAGGGGCCCATGGAGTCTGTGGCCAAAAGGTAACTTAGCCCCACAAGTGGACCAAACTGAATACTCTTGGCATTGGACATTTTACCAAGGAAGGGAGTCCGAACTGTCTTGGAACTAGAAAGTGGCCCAAACCTTCCACTTGTCTCTGTCTCCTGCTCTGGTTCTAAGAAAGAGAAAGTTTATAGTTTGAGCCTTTCCCCTTGAAGAATACATGTGACCAGTGGAAGATGTGACTTTTTCTGGGTCAGTGTTTGTCTGCTCTGGGCTTCAGACAAATCTCTTGTTTCGGGAAGAGCTTAGAAGAGCTGTCTTAATCTCAGAGTGTAGTCTGGAAAGGATGGATGGAGTATATCATCCTCATAGCTTCGTTCCATGATGATTGATCCATAACTCCTGTCCTTCCAAACAGGACTCTTCCTCAGAAGCAAAAATTAACTCTTTGTCAAGCTCATCTTTTCCTAAGACAGAATAATGGTTATCTAATTAAATATTATCATCTTCACTAGTTTACCTTATTGAATAAAGCCTTTGGGCAAAACTAGAAATCAAAACCTCTTTCTAGCTGGTTCTCATTGATTCATTTACACTTTCTCTGATTCCTTTTATGTCTTAAACCAAATAAAAAACTCAATATCTAACTCTAACCAGAATGATATTATTTCTAGGTGAAGTAATCATAGCAAAATTCAGTGGAAAATGCTTTCACACAAGGTGACTCCTGGTTTTCTCTCCCTGAATCTCTCCTGAATATGATTGCAAAAAGAATATGAAGAAATTCCTCTGTTAGGAGTAATTCCAATCAGGCCTGAGATTAGGTTCTACTGAAGAATACCAGGTCTGGAAAATTGAACTTTGATTTCCTTTGTTCCACAGTTCACACAGGTAGTTCTATCAGCCCCTGTTAAGGAGGTGGGCTGGTAGCCTATGGAACCATCTGGATGAAGTGCAAAGGGGTCCATTTGCTACCTGCTCGAGTCCTCATTTCTTGTGTGTGGGATCACCAGTACTGTACGGTCCTGGTCCTGTGCAGACTTGGGGGTCACATTTCCACATAGGAGTCTGCTGTACTGCTTCCTCTTATGTGCCATCTCTGAGTTTCCCTCTTTGCCAGTAAAGGCATTCTATGTCCTGTCTTCCCTATGAGAATACAAGTCCATAACTTTCCTAGAAATGTATATACTGTCTAGAACAGAGTCTATGCAGTAAGTACCTATAGAGTGGCAACATTTCTCCATTTGTGCATATTAGTATATTCCCACTGACCCACTGTTCCTTTGTGTCAACCACACATTGGACAACAGTCAAGGTGCCATTCCCTGGTGGGGAAAGGGTTAAATGAACTATCTGCTGATGGTAACACAGGGCCCTGGTGCTGCAGGATCTGGGACTTGGACAGGTTATGGAGGTAGGTCAGCAAGGATTCTGTTACCAGAGTCAAGACTATGGGTTTAAACTCTAAATTTCCCCAGACTAAGATTAAATTCTGGGTGGGTCCCAATCTCCATGTTAGAGCCACTGACCCCAAAGTAAGAAGAGTTGAGTGCTGAGGAACAGAAATAAAGGCAGAGTCTAGTAGAGTTTTATCTCCTCAACTCTTTGTTGTTGTTCAGTCACTCAGTTGTGTCTGACTCTGCGAGCCCATGGACTGCAACATGCCAGGCCTTCCTATCCATCACCAACTCCTGGAGTTTACTCAAACTCATGTTCATTGAATCAGTGATGCCATCTGACCATCTCATCCTCTACCATCCCCTTCTCCTCCTGCCTTTGATGTTTCCCAGCATCAGGGTCTTTTCAAATGAGTCAGTTCTTCACATCAGGTGGCCAAAATATTGGACTTTCAGCTTCAATATCAGTCCTTCCAATGAGTATTCAGGACTGATTTCCTTTAGGATGGACTGGTTGGATCTCCTTGCAGTCCAAGGGACTCTCAAGAGTCTTCTCTAACACCATAGTTCAAAAAGCATCAATTCTTGGCACTCAGCTTTCTTCACAGTCCAACTCGCATATCCATACATGACTATTGGAAAAACCATAGCTTTGACTAGACGGACATTTGTTGGCAAAGTAATGTCTCTGCTTTTTAATATGCTGTCTAGGTTGATCATAACTTTTCTTTCAAGGAGCAAGCATCTTTTAATTTCATGGCTGAAGTCACCATCTGCAGTGATTTTAGAGCCCCCCAAAATGAAGTCTGTCACTGTTTCCATTGTTTCCCNTGTTGGCAAAGTAATGTCTCTGCTTTTTAATATGCTGTCTAGGTTGATCATAACTTTTCTTTCAAGGAGCAAGCATCTTTTAATTTCATGGCTGAAGTCACCATCTGCAGTGATTTTAGAGCCCCCCAAAATGAAGTCTGTCACTGTTTCCATTGTTTCCCCATCTATTTGCAATGAAGTGATAGGAGCAGATGCCCTGATCCTAGTTTTCTGAATGCTGAGTTTTAAGCCAACTTTCTCACTCTCCTCTTTCACTTTCATCAAAAGGCTCTTTAGTTCCTCTTCACTTTCGGCCATAAGGGTGGTGTCATCTGCATATCTGAGGTTATTGATATTTCTCCTGGCAATTTTGATTCCAGCTTGTGTTTCATCCAGCCCAGCATTTCCCATGATGTACTCTGTATATAAGTTAAATAAGCAGGGTGACAATTTAGAGCCCTGATGTACTCCTTTCCCGATTTGGAAACCAGTCTGTTCCATGTCCATGTCCATATCTTCAACTCTTTGGGGCAATGTGATACTTCTGAGTTAATTGGAATCAGGCACCTTTGGTCTTTGTGGGGCTGAGAAATGGTTTCATTGATAAATAGCTGAATTGTAGACAAATAATTGCATTTTAAATTTTTTTAAGAAAAATTTAAATCACCTCAATATCCTTTTTGATTGCCTCTGGAAACCAAGTACTTGATTCCTAACCCTAATCCTAGGAGAGAAAACTGGAAGAAGAGAGGATGTAACCTCCAAAGAATTAATGTCAGGCATATAAGCAGTCATACTTGCTCATGGCAGAGGGGATATCCTCGTATTTATTCCATTGAACTAGGACTTCCCAGGTGGTACTAGTGGAAAAGAACCCGACTGCCAATGCAAAAGAAACAAGAGATGCGTGTTCCATCCTTGGGGTGGGAAGATCCCCTGGAGGAGGACACAGCAACCCACTCCAGTATTCTTGCCTGGAGAATCCCATGGACCGAAGAGCCTGGTGGGCTACAGTCCATGGGTCTGCAAAGAGTTGGCCACAACTGAAGTGACTTAGCAAACAAGGAGAATACCCTTGTATTTATTCCATCAAACAGAATTTTTTGGTGTCAGCNACCCACTCCAGTATTCTTGCCTGGAGAATCCCATGGACCGAAGAGCCTGGTGGGCTACAGTCCATGGGTCTGCAAAGAGTTGGCCACAACTGAAGTGACTTAGCAAACAAGGAGAATACCCTTGTATTTATTCCATCAAACAGAATTTTTTGGTGTCAGCTGCCCTATCAATCTGCATCGATCTGCAGGAATGCAGTGACAGCTACCCCCTTTCTTTCCTCCAAAGTGTGGGGTCTTTGGGCCGGGTGAGATATACCTCCTGGCTGAGATCCCAACCCCTATCAATTTGGCTTGGATTTATTAAACTCCTTTACTAGAAAATTATGTATCACACAGACATTGAGGCCATATATAGTGAGTCCTGTCCTATATTTCTAACCTTCCTCTGTGTTTGCACCTCTCTCTGTTCAGAATTTCCATGTTTCTCTGAATTTTCAAATCACCTGCTATAAAGTGCCCATTTCTCTTCCCCAGCTGCTCCCTTGTGTTATTTATAATAGGCCCAGGAAAATAGGTTCGTTCAAATCACATAGCGATTATGTCAGAGAAGAGAGAGGTTTGGCAGTGCTGTTTGGGAGTAGAAACATTAAAAAAATAAAAAGTGCTGATCAAGGGTGGCTGCAAAAGGTGGGAAGTCCCCTGGTTTGCTGACAGGTCTGGGCCACTGTTAAATACATGACCCAAGATCTTCAGGGACTGATGACATGTGAAAGAATTGTTTAAGAATAAACAGGTTAAAATTGTTATTGTCCCTTACTTTTTACTAGGACTAAGAAAAAAATTAAGTGAATTATCTTTTGAGAAGTATGACAAAGAAGACACTTGGGGGTGATGAAAACTTTCTGCTTGATCTCGTTCAATCAATACAAGCTCCAGGGGTCTCTGTTCAATGAAAAAATTCAAAAGACCTCTAGCCTTCCCACAAGCTTTCTGAAACCCATAACATAAATTCTGTAGCCACTGATGGATTTGTTTTCTTCAGAACACTGGCATTCAGTGTGAATTCGACATTTAAAAAGACCTTGGGACAAATGCCTAGGACACAAGTGGAAAAATCCCTTGTTTATAAAAGTATTAATGATGCCAGGAATAATTCAGAAATTGCCAGGACTAAAATTCTACCTTGAAGTTGGGGATGGCTGTTTCCATATATTTGCTATTTTAGTTAGAAGATCTATGTAATTCTTTACTGCTCTGAAGCTATTGTAGTTCCATAATCGATAAAGAAGTTTCTAAGTTTATCAATGCATTTTGAAGTCTAATCGAACTAAGAACATGTCTTGTTTGTAAGCCAACAAGTCTGATGTTCAGTTTTATAACCTGTATTAATCCATCCTTCAATATGTGCCCCTGCCACCAACCTAGTTCCTTGAGCCAGTAACCTGAGTCCAACTTGGTTCCTCTCTCTCCATACATCTTGTTCCTTCTCCCTGAATATCTCTTGAATCTGTCTTCTTCTCATCAGCCTAGTGAAAATTTTCCTGGACTACTGCAAGAGCCTCTTAGTGTCCTTGCTGCTAATTTTGCTCCCCAGCTACCCTTAACCCAGGCTCCCTAAAGCAGCCTGTGCGCTCATTAACAGTGCAGACTGTATATGTCAGTCCATGTCCTAAAACATGTTGTGGTTTAAAGTCTTATATCCTCAACATGGCTTTCAAGTACCTGTGTAATCCTGCTCCTCCTTGCTTCCCCAACCTTGTCCTATTCAGTCTCTCCTTTCTAGCCAGGCTGGCTCTCCTTCGGCAACATGCCAAGTTCTTTTTTGCTTTTGCCCCTTGACCAATGTACTTTTCTCTACTAGGGACACTTTCTTATCTTCCCATCTCCTCTTTGGCTTGTTGTTCAGTCACTAAGTCATGCCTGACNCTGCTCCTCCTTGCTTCCCCAACCTTGTCCTATTCAGTCTCTCCTTTCTAGCCAGGCTGGCTCTCCTTCGGCAACATGCCAAGTTCTTTTTTGCTTTTGCCCCTTGACCAATGTACTTTTCTCTACTAGGGACACTTTCTTATCTTCCCATCTCCTCTTTGGCTTGTTGTTCAGTCACTAAGTCATGCCTGACTCTTTGTGACCTCATGGACTGCAGCACGCCAGGCTTCCCTGTCCTTCACCATCTCCCTGAGTTTGCTCAAACTCCTGTCCATTGAGTCAGTGATGCCANACACTTTCTTATCTTCCCATCTCCTCTTTGGCTTGTTGTTCAGTCACTAAGTCATGCCTGACTCTTTGTGACCTCATGGACTGCAGCACGCCAGGCTTCCCTGTCCTTCACCATCTCCCTGAGTTTGCTCAAACTCCTGTCCATTGAGTCAGTGATGCCATTCAACCATCTCATCCTCTGTCACCTCCTTTTCCTCTTGCCCTTTCCCAGCACCTCTTTGCCTATTAAACTCCTATTCAACTTAAAAATTCAGCTTAGACTTGATTTCCTCCATGAAGTCCTTCACTTCCTCCATCACTCTAGCTACTTGGGATCACTTGCTTTAAGCCTTTACAAAATACTGCACCTTGTGGTACCATAAATCTAACATTTATGTAGTACCATGAATCTAATATAGATACATGCCTATTGGGTTGTTGGCTGTGTGGGGGCAGGGGTGGGGTCTGTCTCAGTCAAAGAACCTGAAACATATCAGATGCTCAATAAATACTTACTGCATGCATGAAATGAAGTGAAGTGAAGTCTCTCAGTCGTGTCTGACTCTTTGTGACTCCATGGACTGTAGCCTACCAGGCTCCTCCGTCCATGGGATTTTGCAGGCAAGAATACTGGAGTGGATTGCCATTTCCTTCTCCAGGGGAACTTCCTGACCCAGGGCTCAAACCCAGGTCTCCCGCATTGTAGGCAGACGCTTTACCATCTGAGCCATGCATGAAAGATCATAGAAATGATTGGTCACCATCCCTTAAATGTATCTTTCCTATAGAAGAAGCCCAAGTCAACAAAGCAAGGCAGAGGCATNAACCCAGGTCTCCCGCATTGTAGGCAGACGCTTTACCATCTGAGCCATGCATGAAAGATCATAGAAATGATTGGTCACCATCCCTTAAATGTGTCTTTCCTATAGAAGAAGCCCAAGTCAACAAAGCAAGGCAGAGGCATTATCTAGTCAATATAGATCAGTTCATCGGATATGAAAATAGCTTCAATCCATGCTAACTTGACTCCCAAAGTAAATTCCCCAGGTGCAGTAAAATAAAGTACCATTAGTCTCTCTCTCCCTCTTTTTAAAAGAGTATTTTTCAAGGTCTGTGTCTTTCTTCTCTATTTTCTTTCAAACAAAAACATAGAAGGATATTTTTGTGTTATGGAAATGGGTTAGTCATATACCTCATACTATTTTGGTACTTAATCTCCTAAAAACCTATCTTTTAACACACTGAAATTTACAACCATCCCCAACCATGATCTATTTCAAAAATATTGTCAAATAAAAAAGTTCTGTTTTAAAAGATGAAAAGTTTGTTGGTCTGGAATGGTGATTCCAGCTATAGAAGTGCTCTTGGTGACTTGCCTGGGGCTGAATCTCAGCCTCTGTAGTCATGAAACTTTGCTACCATAAAAAGAACTAGGGGAGAAATGATACTGTTTCTGTTATCATGGGGTTTGCTTCAGTGAGGTGGACACCATTTCATCAGATGAAATGCCATGGATCTTGGCATCTCAAGATTAGCACCAGTTCATCTTTCTGTTGTGATTCTTGGCATTTTCAAGCAGTTGTTGTTTTGCTTTGATAGAAACATTAGCCTCATTCTTGCCATGAGCAGCATCTCCTTGGGTTTTACACAAAGGATTCAATGCAGCTCTAGCTTTCTGAATGACAGATGGAGACTTCAAATGGTTGTGTAAAAATGGCTCTCATCATGTTCCTGGAAGATTTCAGTGTTTACATTTATTACCAGCATGTACATTCAGCATCATTAGCATGTCTGAATAGCTCAATAATGAATTTAATTTACCATTTTGAGTTGAGAATGATTTGGGGGAGAAATTTTACTTAGTAAATTTATGATTGTACCACTTGATTTTGGGAAATATTTTATGTCTACATATCTGCTCTTCTTGGAAGTGTATGTATGTGTGCCCAGTTACCCAGTTGTGTCTGATTCTGTGACCCCATGGGCTGTAACCCACCAGGCTCCTCTGTCCATGGAATTTTCCAGGCAAGAATGCTGGAGTGGATTGCCATTTCCCTCTCCAGGGGATCTTCCTTGACCCAGGGATCCAACCCACGTCTCTTTTGTCTCCTACATTGGCAGGCAGATTCTTTATCACTGCACCACCTGGGAAACCCCTTTATACTAGATTTGCTGAATCAACATTTAATAAATCATCATAGTTCTCAAAACAACTTTAGCGTAAATTGCATTCATCATCTGCGTATTTTTCCTTTACATATACAGTAAAATTAGGGTTATTTAGACCATTGTTTAGTTTGTTGTTCAGTTTCTGGAGTACTGAGAGTCCCTTGTCTCTCCTTTTCTTTTCTTTTTCTCTGCCTTTTGGCCTGTTTGCATCTCCACAGAAGGAGGCATAGGAACAGAGAGTCTATCATACAGTCAGTAGATGCTTGTCGTGTATATGCCCAATGCTTGCTGTCTCTGCTTCATTGGAAGCTTGTTGTCCTCCTGTGGAGGTGGTATCCATGATAAATTGTGATCCATTCAAATGGCTTATTATCAAGGTGTGATTTGGTTCCGACTACATGAGAGGTGGAAGGTGATGAGACCTAGAAAGGAAGGGTGAGAGTGAGAAGAGGCAGCATCTGAGTTGTAAAGGCTTCAGAGGATGAAAAAATTGAACAGAAATAAGATACAGAGGGGTAGAGCATTGTAGACCTTCAAGGGATCCAGTTTTGTTTTTTTTTAATGTTTCAGTGCCATTCTCCCAAATCATCCCACCCTCTCCCTCTCCCTCAAAGTCCAAATGAGATGGATGAAACTGGAGCCGATTATACAGAGTGAAGTAAGCCAGAAAGAAAAGCACCAATACAGTATACTAACACATATATATATATGGAATTTAGAAACATGGTAATGATAACCCTGTATGCGAGACAGCAAAAGAGACACAGATGTATAGAATGGACTTTTGGACTTCGAGGGACCCAGTTTTTAGCTGAGAATTTGTGGTTGGCAAATAAAAGAAATGACTTTGGAGCCAGAGTGGGCTGGATTACAAGGGCTTTGATTGTTGATTAGGACCTGACTTTAGAGAGATGTGTAAGAGGATTTGGGGCTTTGTGTGGTAGGCTATGGGAAGACATTGATGATTTTAACCCAGTCCCTAAAAGTGAAAAGAATTAGCATGATTCCTTGTAAGGAGCTTTGGCTAAAACCTTGACAGAGCAAAAACTGAATGAAAGTTTGAAATTAAGTTTGGGGAGATTTGTCAGCTAACTTCAAAAGTTTTAATCCTTCTAGTTTTCCGAGATGACTGAGAATTAGCTTAATGTCATTTCTCTCCCTTCTTTATCTTGCCTCTTTATATGTTCACTGATGGGAGATTTGCGTTTGAAAAGTTTTATTATAGATTCTGGTAGGGAAATTGTGCATTGTTGATTAATGTATCTTTTATAATCCTGCTGTTATTGTAACACTGCTAATTTTATTAACACTTTCTCAAAGGAAAAATGAAAGTGAAATAAATGCCCATGCAACCCCTTCATTATCTTGTCTGCCCTTGCTTTACTCACTTTGCTGAAATTCTAATGGAAAAAAAGGGGGCTGCTCACTAATTTTCTTTTCATGTGACATTCCAGCACTCCTCCAGTCCATTGCTGTAATGAAAATTGGCAGCTCTTGAGAAAAAAGCAGTAACCATTCAGAAGAGAGCTCCTGCTCTGTGGACCATGAACAGAAGAGGAAGCTCTCTGGCCCAAATATGATGTCATTTTTCAAATTTTGAGAGGTAGCCCTGTTAGCCCTGTTCAAAGATTAGTCAGTCTCAGAGCAGGAGATAGTCGGGCCATCCCATCCCAAGTGTCTTGTCATCCATGATCTTGCTCCCATGAGCAGAAGTTTGAAGTTTAAAGGCCATAATCCCTCAAGAGCATTATCCTTTCTCTTTGGACTTTTATCCATTAGGGCACAAGATGCTTTAACAGCATCAACATCAAAGACTATTAGATGCTTACCTGTTTTTCTTTTTTCACTGAACATTTATTTTCTATCCATTCATTCATTCACTATGCTCTACAGCATGTAGGATCTTAGCTCCCCGACCACAGATGGAACCCATGACCCCTACAGTGAAGGTTTGGCACCCTAACCACTGGACTGGCAGGGGAGTCCCTGGAACATTTATTTGCCAGTAGTTAAAGCAAGATCAGATTGCTTCTGTATGAAGAATGACTAAGGTATGATTTTATTGTCACAGGAATCGTGTTTTGACAAACGTACCAATTTAATATTGAGCTTCAAAGGGGCTACCTTAGGTCTCTGTTTATTGCAGTGATGAGGCCGTTGATCAGAATTTGCTAACAGCTCTTCTTTGGGAATTTCTCTGAGACAGTAAAGAGTATTTCTCAGTTATTTCTCTGAGACAGTATTCTGTTTCTCTGAGACAGTATTCTGTTTCTCTGAGACACACAGAATACTTTGTGCTTACACCTCAAATAGTAGCAGTGTCTGCCACAGATTTTCACCACTTTTGTTCTGACTGGCTTTTGGCTATCCCACAAATACTCTCCACTCTCAAAGCATGAGGCTGTGTTATCACAAAGACAGTCCAGAGTGTGCTTGAGGCTGCAATGGAAGTTTCTAAAGTGGGTCCCCAAGTGATTTTTATTAACAAATGTATCAGCAGAAAAGCATCAAGATGACTAATTTGAACTGGAAAATAGGCAACTAAGTATACACATTCTTTTGCATTCATTACAGATAAGTGACCTAATAATTAACAGCTTGGGATGTGGAGCTAGACAAACTGGGTTTAAATTCTGACGCTGCTATCTGGCAATGAGAGTCTTAGAGTCCTCAGGGTAAAGGAGGTTGGGATAGGTGTTTCTGGGTCTAAGTTTACCCTGAAATGCAGCTAGACTAAGTTGAGTAGATGTGTATTTGTGTGGGCTTCCCTGGTGGCTCACTGGTAAAGAATCCATCTGCCAAAGCAAGAGACACAGGTTCAATCCCTGGGTCAAGAAAAGCCCCCAGAGAAGGACATGGCAACCCACTCCAGCATTCTTGCCTGGGAAGCCCCATGGACAGAAGAGCCTGGCAGGCTATAGTTTACGGTGTCGCAAAGAGTCAGACACGATTGAGTGAGCATGCGCTGTTACCAATGTGAAACTGTCGCGGTGGCGATCCCTCCTGCTCTCCATGGCCTGAACTTCCTGGGCGCCTTCATCGCTCGCTCTCCTCTGCTTTCTCCTTTTCCTCTGATGCCCTTCGTATCCCTCTTCAGTCTCTGTTCTCCTCCCTGTCGTCACTTCTCTCTCTCTATTCCACGGTTGCCTCTTGTGAATCTTTTCTCTCCCGTGAATGAAGAGTGGGTCTGCTTCTGGGGCCCACGGAGGGAGTGAGGATGAGCAGGTCTGTGGGATCCCCTCGGGCGCCCCCTTCAGTGCTCAGCTAGACACTTACTCGGTTTCCTTGGCGAGCAGGGCCAAGTCTGAGGCCTCTCCTGCCTGCTGTGCCCCTCCTGCCCTGCTCCTGTGACGGGAAGAAGGTGCACATCCTCCTTCTTTTGCTAGTGCCAGCTCCTCTCTCCTTAAGCGTTTACTTTTCCCATCAGTGTAAGAAAAATAAACCAACTCCAGTGAAAGTAGTTTCCTGTCCTATCTTTGGAGTTAATTTAACTTCGGGACTGTAATTCAGAGCTAGGGTATCAGGACCTACCACAGGGAAAACTTAGGATTTTTCTGAGGAAGGAGCAGTTTGAGAAGTATATTCACTATTATGATGGGAAAAAAAAGAAAATCACTCAGTCGTGTCTGATTCTTTGTGACCCCATGGACTATCCAGTCCATGGAATTCTTCAGGGCAGATT
The DNA here is from genome assembly GCA_006410615.1 of Neotragus moschatus. NCBI lineage: Eukaryota > Metazoa > Chordata > Mammalia > Artiodactyla > Bovidae > Neotragus > Neotragus moschatus. The sequence goes on from SJYA01000382.1 coordinate 1,093,076, forward strand.
ACTGGAGTGGGTAGCCTCTCCCTTCTCCAGTGGATCTTCCCAACCCAGGAATCGAACTGGAGTCTTCTGCATTTCAGGCAGATTCTTTACCAGTTGAGCTATCAGAGAAGCCCATATTATGATGGGAAGTTAAAGCCAAAAAAAAAAAAAAAAGAAAAGAAATAAGCTAGACTTACCAGCCTTGCTTTGTGCTGATATGATAGGCTTTGTCTTTGGAATGATAGGAACTATCAAGAGGAGGCTTTAGTGTTCAGGTATTAGGGTTTATCTTTGGAATGACGGGAAAGGCTACCCACAGCAGTATTCTGGCCTAGAGAATTCCATGGACGATGTCCATGATGTCACAAATAGTTGGACACAACTGAACAATTTTCACTTTCTTTATTTCTTAAAATGATGGAAATTATCAAGAGGAGGCTTTAGTGTTCAGTTCTTTCTTTTTTTATTTATTTTTGAGGAGGAAGCTACATGAGAATATTATATTCACCAAACAGGGGATATGATATGCTTAAAAAAAAAGTACAGAAACTATTGTGAAACATTGTTTATAGAGTTAGCAAAAATGACCATCACATCCCAAGCAAGACAGCCTGACTGGGAAGCTCCTAGGAGATCCATTCCTATGTTTAATGAGAAGCTAATCTAAGAGAAACTGTCTGAGATTGACAGGCCCCTTGTATTTGTTTGGGGGATTTTAATTTGATGTTAACCTGCTTATCATAGAAAATTCACAGGAGGTCTCAACCATAAAGAGTACCAATTTATACTTCAGTAAGTAGAATTAATGATCCTTGCCTGAACTGGAGATAGGAAATTGATGATAACTTCCTTTGGGTTTTTCCATTTACCTCAGTGTCATTGGCTATTTCATCATACCTCAGGAAAAATGAAACACTACTAGTTGTACTCAAAGCTATAAAAATCTCTAGTTTCCCCAAAGCAAATTTCCCAGATATTGATACTTTGTATATTCAGCTTTGCTATTATATCCTACTTACCCAATAACATACAATTATTTGACTATTATTCGTTAAAGGGCAGACAAGCATTTGGTATAAGTGTGTGCTGTAAGTGTGCTCAGTCGTGTCTGACTCTTTGTGACCCCATGAACTGTAGCCTGTCAGGCTCCTCTGTGGGATTTTCCAGTCTAGAATACTAGAGTGGGGTGCCATTTCCTCCTCCAGGGGATCTTCCTGACTCAGGGGTCAAAACTGCATCTCCTGCATTGGTAGGTGGGTTCTTTACCACTAAGCCACCTGGGATTCCCTGGTATAAGTGTAAACTCCAGGACATTAGGTTTTGATCGTAGCTCTTCTGATAGACATCGTGAGCTTCCCTTTATACAAGATATGTTGGATTATGAGGAATAAATGCGGAGAAAGCATCGTAGAATGAAACCATATTGGATTTGAACAGATATGGCTATGAATCTTGGCTCTGACATTTGATAGTCGACTTGGGTGATGTATCTAACTTGCTTTGAGCTTCAGTTTCCTCATCTATTACATAAGGCTAATAGGATTCTCTCTGCAGAGATTTTGTGAGTTTTGAAGACATACTTGGAAAGCACCTAGCAAAATACCTGATATATAGGACAGTACAGAAGCTCAGTTTTATCACTAAGTATGTTGACTGAATTCTTTAGCTAATATTGAAGTTTAACTTGTTGAATAATATGCATAATATGAAAAGTGAAAGTGAAAGTTGCTCAGTCGTGTCTGACTCTTTATAACCCCATGGACTAAAGAGTCCCATGGAATTCTCCAGGCCAGAATACTGAAGTGGGTAGCCTTTCCCTTCTCCGGGGGATCATTCCAACCCAGGGCTCAAACTCAGGTCTCCCACATTGCAGATGGATTCTTTACTAGCTGAGCCACAATGGAAGCCCAAGAATACTGGAGTGGGTAGCCTATCCCTTCTCCAGGGAATCTTCCTGACCCAGGAATGGAACTGGGCTCTCCTACATTGTAGGTGGATTCTTTTCCAGCTGAGCTACCAGGGAAACCCTTGTGTATAATATATTCATTGTTAAATACACATGCTTACGTTGATCCCAAAGCATTATCTCATGTGTCCTGAAACTCTTGTCTATTGATGTGCATAGTGATAACTACTTATTGATAAAAGTGTGTGCGTATACCCTGCTTTCACAAAAACCATAGCCACACATTCAGATACTTACGTACAGCTACACAGTAACCCACTCCTTTTGGGAGAAGACTGAATCTGTTTTCAGACATGGTGTACAAGGAGATGCAAGGTGGGACAGAGGGTCCAACACCACTTTCCACTCAGCCCATTGGTGATGATGCTGTGATACCCAAGCAAGGGCAGCTGAGAGGCGCCCCAGGAACAGTGTTTGGCCCTGTACTGTTGTCTTCGGCAGATGCAGATACAGCCTGACTGAGCTCCAGTCCTTTGGAGCCTCTGACACCACAAACACCTCTGCTTTTTAAACTGCAAAGTGGTTAGCAGGATATGAAAGGCAGGCTGACCTGATGCCAGGCAGAGCTGGTTTTGGTGAACTTGGATTTGTAACTGGTACCCACAACTATACCAAGTTTGGCTCCATGCTCTAAACATCTCCTAGTGAATAAGCTTGTTGAGAGTAGGGCCCATGTCTTCTGGCTCTGTTCTCTGTCTGGGAACTCTCTGCACTCAGGACAAACTTGATCAGGAAAGGGGAGAGGAGATGTGGTCCTGTAAGCTGGTCAGTCATTGATTGCCAACTGACTCTTACTGTCCAGTGCTGATGCTAACAGATTAGCTGCCTGGGATTCTCTTGCTAAGAACCACATGACCTTTTTCTAGCCCTTTCAATGTCAGGCAAGGGAAGAGAGACCAGAAAGATATTGATAAATTATGATTGTCTTTGTTCGTGGCAAAAGGGGTAAGATTTTATAGGGTGACCAATAAATCTATTATCAAAGATCATATGTATAAATTTTTTTCAATGAAAAACATCTTTATTGTGTTTTGCTGATCATGTAAATAATACAGATTCTTTAAAAACTGTTCACACAAAGCCAAGAAATAAAAGGATGAAAGTAGAAATCAGCTGGCATGCCATCATTCTGAGTTGGCTCCTGTTAACATTTGGTGATCTAGTGTTTCACGAAACTTTTTATGCATATAGATGCAGAAATAGCTGATTTCATACAGGTACTATCATAATACTATTTATTAAATTTGAGAGCATAACTTTTTCTGTCATTGTATTAAAATGGTAAATACATTGCATCTTGCTTTTCTCAGTATCATGTTAATAAGATTGAATCTAGATGTTTTTTGATACTCAGTACTACTGACATTTTTTCTTTTGGAGGGGCTGTCCTGTGTGTTGTAGGATGTTTAACAGCATTGCTATCTACTACCTACCAGATCACAGCAGTGCCTAGCTCTGTCTACACCCCCCCCACCCCCAGATGTCCCTGAAGAACAAAAGTTGTCCCTGGTTGAGAGCCACTGATCTGAATTCTTTTCAATAGCTGGATAATATTTCATAGTATGGATGTGCCACTTTTTATGAAATCATTCCTTTCTTGGTGCTCACTGATTTATTCTCAGTATCTTTTTTGCCTATTAAATTTATGATTTAGATGGTGCTGCCTTTGGTCCATTGTTATCATTAGAGAACTGAAAGGCTTGCTGAGGCAAACCCCATGCTTCTGCCTTTGCAGACAGCATTGGATGATCTCATCCACTTTATTCCTGAGTGAGCCCAGAGAACACCTATAAATGAGCAAAGTTGATGACTGGCTTGTGACACATTGGGAAGCCATGCCCCATCTGTCATGGGAAAGTGGTCTTCAGTCCCAGAATATGGCAGTCAGGTGGGAATAAAGGTTCAGTATCACCAAATATGGGCTTCCCAGATGGCTCAGTGGTAAAGAATCTGCCTGCCAATACAGGAGATGTAAGAGACTCAGGTTTGATCCCTAGGTTGAGTAAGAGGCTTGAGTTTGACCCCTGGGTTAGTAAGATCCCCTGGAGGAGGAAATGGCAATCCACTTCAGTATTCTTGCCAGGATAATCCCATGGACAGAAAAGCCTGATGGGCAACAGTCCATAGGGTTGCAAAGCACTGGATGTGATTGAATGACTGAGCATACCCATCACCAAATATATAATATTCAAGAGAAACTGGAAATCTATATTTTATGTTTAAAAAAGTTTCTACATTTTAAGATTGGAAGCTAATTTTTTGAAATATACTGCACAGGATAGGTAAAACTAGTCTCCTGCCCAAGTCGGGCTCACTGGTGGCCAGTCTACAACATCTGAAATAGGTGTCTATCACTGGTTGAAATCCCTGTCTTCTTGGGCTTTCAGTCCTTTGACTAGTCACTAGTGGTGAGGATCTTGTACAGCTTTTTGCCAGTGAGCATTGACCTTTGACCCACCTGGTGTACAGTGACGCTTCCTCCTACTAGGCTCCCATCTTATTTCAGAGAGACCTCAGACTCCCATTGCCTATNCAGAACCATAAGAAATACATTTCTGTTGTTTAATTCACTGTGTTCACGATGTTTTATTATGGCACCCTGAGCTAAAACCAATGCTAACTCAGAGATTACAACAACTGGAAGGAACTACTCTCCCTAGGCTAGAAGTACAGTGGAGAAGGCAGCGTTATCAGAGCGTGCAGTCATCTGAAGGAGATTGGATCCATGGAAACCTGTCCTTTGGTTGCTGGAATGGCAGAGGAGGTGCAGCCTGAGCAAGAGAGAAATGAGGAGAAACATCCTGACCTTTCCCCTCTGTCCTGTTCTCCGATCTTCCATTAGAGCCTCACACTATCGGAACAGTGTGGAACAGCTAATGTAGAGGCCTGGGAAAGCCTCAGGTCTGTGGACCGTGTGGTGCAGAGCAGGAAGGGGTAGGGTTGGATCTGAGGATGCATATATCCAGAATGCAGAAAATGCTTTGTTTGGCTGGCACAGTGTCTTTGAAATGCTCCGTGGTTTTGCCTGTGGCTGGGACATGGTCTTTCAGGCTAGGCTGGGCACAGAGCCAGCACAAGTTATTACATAGCTGCTTTACTGCCTGCTTTAATTGATAGATGGTGGGAGGCAGGTAAGGGCATTTTAAGAGTAGAGACAGGATGGGGAAAACATGGGGGCTGAAATGATAAGGCACAGATGCCAATTTCTACAGTTTTTCTAAGATAGCCTGGCCATCTAAAGTTTTAATTTCTAAAGGACATAGCCTTGACTCTTAATGTTCTGTAGTAAAATCCACAGAGTGAACAGGTTTCAAAGTGTGTCTATGTATCTTCTATCTTGTGAAAAGCTGTTTTGTGTGCATCTGAAATAGGCTGAATTAGGCAGAATGATATTCACATGGGCTCAGCCTCATTGTTCCTAAATTTTTACAGCTTTGTAGAGGGCAGTGTGCATGTAATGACCCTTGACCCTGCGTCTATTACTGCCACCAGTCTGTGAGCCCAATGCATCCAGCTAGCATCTCCTGAGTCCCATTGTGGGGAACACAGCCAATATTTCACAGTGCAGAGAGGAAATGAGGACATTTGAGAACTGTCACCAAGGCCAAGAGAAAGGATAAAGTTAGTCATTTTGGTGGGTGGGCTGGTGAGATCCAAACTGCAGGCTTTGGAGGCTTCCTGCCAGTCTGACTACAGTGCAGTGGGGNATTGTGGGGAACACAGCCAATATTTCACAGTGCAGAGAGGAAATGAGGACATTTGAGAACTGTCACCAAGGCCAAGAGAAAGGATAAGGTTAGTCATTTTGGTGGGTGGGCTGGTGAGATCCAAACTGCAGGCTTTGGAGGCTTCCTGCCAGTCTGACTACAGTGCAGTGGGGCTCGTGCAGGACCACGTCTGCCTGGAAGTGGGGGGCACCTTGGTCTAAGTTAGACAAGGTGCTGTGTGGGCGCTCCTCCAGTACGCAGACTTCAGGGAGTCTGGCCTCGTTCCTGAGCCCTCTCCTTAAAGCCATCTTTTCCCATTTGTACATTTCCAAAAGGAAAGAGAAGTAGGTGTTTCTGCTGCAGACTGGACTCCTCCTACCCTTTCTCACCAGGTGGTTCCTCTGCTTTATTTTCCCCTCCTAGTTCATGTTCCTGTTCAGTTTTTCTCATTTGTCTCTATTATTCTGGAATAGTCTCTTGCTTTGGGGTGACCTGGTTTGTCTTAAGGACAGCAGGCTATGGCAACAACTCATTCTAACCAAAATTGATTGTAGGGGCCACAGACATGGACACCTCCAGGGCAAGGTGGTCTCCAGAGAGGTTTAAGCAGTGGGGGTGAGGAGGCCCACCAAACCCACCTGGGGGCATCTCTTAGCCTGAATGGGTTACCAGCAGTGGGAGCTCAGGGCCCATGTTATTGATTTTGATATATTTCAAGAAAACTTGAAGACCTCTGTGAAAATTTTTGAAGGTGAGAAATTAATTCTAAAACTTTTAAAAACAATGTGTCAACTATAGAATCTGCTTCTATGTCAAAATCTGGCCCAGGGGCCAGCAGTTTGCCATCTTTGCCTTGTGGAGTGTTTCCTGTGCTAGGGGCTGAGGGCAATACCAAGGAGAGGGACACTGTGCATGTATCCTGAAGGGGTTTCAGTGGGGCAGTGTAACTGGAGAAACGAAGAAGTGCTATCAAGTGAAATTCCAGGAAAGGCTATGGGTTCTCCCAATGGAAGAGCTTTAAAGAAAGTATTTTCATTTATGTGATTTTAACATGAAATATTAATTCTACCTTAAACCATTGAACTTTAAAATAGAGAAAAACCTTCTCTGCTATGCTTAGGGTCAGGTGTACTGATTAAAGGTGCTGCTGCTGCTGCTGCTAAGTCGCATCAGTTGTGTCCGACTCTGTGCGACCCCAGAGATGGCAGCCCACCAGGCTCCCCCGTTCCTGGGATTCTCCAGGCAAGAACACTGGATTAGGCTGCCATTTCCTTCTCCAATGCGTGAAAGTGAAGTCGCTCAGTCGTGTCTGACCCTCAGCGACCCCATGGACTGTAGCCCACTAGGCTCCTCTGCCCATGGGATTTTCCAGGCAAGAGTACTGGGGTGGGGTGCCATTGCCTTCTTCGGATTAAAGGTGAGATCACTTTAATAATAGGCCTTTTATTACTTCATGAAATATCAGTAAATCCACGTGAGGAGATGACAGATGTACTGATTTCCACTTTGGAGTGTTATAGTGAAATTTGTGTGTAAATAGTGAAATGAGATTTTAAAGGGTCACTCTTTCTAGGCAGGATGACTAATGAGAGAGGTAATCCTTTAAGATGTGGCTACACACTCAGCAGCCTGATCATTCTACAACTTCCAAAATGTGCAGCTTGGCAAGTTGTGGCCAAACCAGGCGTGGAGAGGCATCTTGAGCAGGGCTCTGCTTGAAGGCAGTTGCAACTGGGGCAGGTGATGGGAGAGAGGCCAGAATTGGCAGGTCAACTATCTCAGTATCCCTGGACTTGGGTCTCTTCCAAGGCTCTTCACAGGTCTTATCACAGTTATCTGTGCTTTCCCTCTAGCAGGACCTGAGCATCTTGGGGCAAGTTCAGTACTGCAGTATTCTAGTGCCTCCCAGATCAAATGGTATAAAGAGACGTATTAAATGTCAGTTGAATGAATGAATAAATGGTAAATTAAGTAAAAATCTAGGCTGGTGTATGGTATTAGGGAGGTTCAACAAGAGGTGGTGGTGCTGCCGGCTGGCAGGTGGGTAGGGCACCATGAGGGGCAGTTTGGGGCTGCAGTGTGTGGAGACTCTGGCCTGTGGGTAGAAGGTAAAATCAAGAGCAGTCCCTGGCTTCAGGATGAGGGTGGACCACCATGGCAGGACTCACTCAGAGACAAAAGCTGGACTCAGGGACTGAGGAGCAGAGCACAGCTGCCAGTCAGCAGGGAGCACAGGGTAAGAATGGGTGCTCAGACATCTAAGAAATTCAAGTTCAAATCTCAGCTCTNTGTGGGCGCTCCTCCAGTACGCAGACTTCAGGGAGTCTGGCCTCGTTCCTGAGCCCTCTCCTTAAAGCCATCTTTTCCCATTTGTACATTTCCAAAAGGAAAGAGAAGTAGGTGTTTCTGCTGCAGACTGGACTCCTCCTACCCTTTCTCACCAGGTGGTTCCTCTGCTTTATTTTCCCCTCCTAGTTCATGTTCCTGTTCAGTTTTTCTCATTTGTCTCTATTATTCTGGAATAGTCTCTTGCTTTGGGGTGACCTGGTTTGTCTTAAGGACAGCAGGCTATGGCAACAACTCATTCTAACCAAAATTGATTGTAGGGGCCACAGACATGGACACCTCCAGGGCAAGGTGGTCTCCAGAGAGGTTTAAGCAGTGGGGGTGAGGAGGCCCACCAAACCCACCTGGGGGCATCTCTTAGCCTGAATGGGTTACCAGCAGTGGGAGCTCAGGGCCCATGTTATTGATTTTGATATATTTCAAGAAAACTTGAAGACCTCTGTGAAAATTTTTGAAGGTGAGAAATTAATTCTAAAACTTTTAAAAACAATGTGTCAACTATAGAATCTGCTTCTATGTCAAAATCTGGCCCAGGGGCCAGCAGTTTGCCATCTTTGCCTTGTGGAGTGTTTCCTGTGCTAGGGGCTGAGGGCAATACCAAGGAGAGGGACACTGTGCATGTATCCTGAAGGGGTTTCAGTGGGGCAGTGTAACTGGAGAAACGAAGAAGTGCTATCAAGTGAAATTCCAGGAAAGGCTATGGGTTCTCCCAATGGAAGAGCTTTAAAGAAAGTATTTTCATTTATGTGATTTTAACATGAAATATTAATTCTACCTTAAACCATTGAACTTTAAAATAGAGAAAAACCTTCTCTGCTATGCTTAGGGTCAGGTGTACTGATTAAAGGTGCTGCTGCTGCTGCTGCTAAGTCGCATCAGTTGTGTCCGACTCTGTGCGACCCCAGAGATGGCAGCCCACCAGGCTCCCCCGTTCCTGGGATTCTCCAGGCAAGAACACTGGATTAGGCTGCCATTTCCTTCTCCAATGCGTGAAAGTGAAGTCGCTCAGTCGTGTCTGACCCTCAGCGACCCCATGGACTGTAGCCCACTAGACTCCTCTGCCCATGGGATTTTCCAGGCAAGAGTACTGGGGTGGGGTGCCATTGCCTTCTTCGGATTAAAGGTGAGATCACTTTAATAATAGGCCTTTTATTACTTCATGAAATATCAGTAAATCCACGTGAGGAGATGACAGATGTACTGATTTCCACTTTGGAGTGTTATAGTGAAATTTGTGTGTAAATAGTGAAATGAGATTTTAAAGGGTCACTCTTTCTAGGCAGGATGACTAATGAGAGAGGTAATCCTTTAAGATGTGGCTACACACTCAGCAGCCTGATCATTCTACAACTTCCAAAATGTGCAGCTTGGCAAGTTGTGTCCAAACCAGGCGTGGAGAGGCATCTTGAGCAGGGCTCTGCTTGAAGGCAGTTGCAACTGGGGCAGGTGATGGGAGAGAGGCCAGAATTGGCAGGTCAACTATCTCAGTATCCCTGGACTTGGGTCTCTTCCAAGGCTCTTCACAGGTCTTATCACAGTTATCTGTGCTTTCCCTCTAGCAGGACCTGAGCATCTTGGGGCAAGTTCAGTACTGCAGTATTCTAGTGCCTCCCAGATCAAATGGTATAAAGAGACGTATTAAATGTCAGTTGAATGAATGAATAAATGGTAAATTAAGTAAAAATCTAGGCCGGTGTATGGTATTAGGGAGGTTCAACAAGAGGTGGTGGTGCTGCCGGCTGGCAGGTGGGTAGGGCACCATGAGGGGCAGTTTGGGGCTGCAGTGTGTGGAGACTCTGGCCTGTGGGTAGAAGGTAAAATCAAGAGCAGTCCCTGGCTTCAGGATGAGGGTGGGCCACCATGGCAGGACTCACTCAGAGACAAAAGCTGGACTCAGGGACTGAGGAGCAGAGCACAGCTGCCAGTCAGCAGGGAGCACAGGGTAAGAATGGGTGCTCAGACATCTAAGAAATTCAAGTTCAAATCTCAGCTCTGCTTTTTCCTCAGTGTGTGACTGGGAAAAGTCTGGGCATAGACTTCACCTCTCTGTGCCTTGGTGTCTTTCTGTCTCCTTCTTTAACATTTTTTTATTGAAGGATAATTGCTTTTGTTGTTTTCTGTCCAACCTCACCATGAATCAGCCATAGGTATACATATATCTCCCCTCCCTTTGAATCTCCCTCCCATCTCCGGACCCTCCCACCCCTCTAGGTTGATACAGAGCCCCTGTTTGAGTTTCCTGAGCCATACAGCAAATTCCTGTTGGCTATCTATTTTGCATATGTTAATGTAAGCTTCCATGTTACTCTTCCCATACATCTCATCTGCTCCTCCCCTCTCCCCATGTTCATAAGTCTCTTCTCTATATCTGTTTCTCCACTGCTGCCCTGTAAATAAATTCTTCAGTACCATTTTTCTAGATTTGGTATACATGCGTTAGAATATGTTATTTATCTTTCTCTTTCTGACTCACTTAACTCTGCATAATAGATTCTAGGCTCATCCACTGCATCAGAACTGACTCAAATGCATTCCTTTTTATGGCTGAGTAATATTCTATTGTGTATATGTACCACCACTTCTTTATCTATTCAACTCTCTGTGGACATCTAGGTTGCTTCCACGTTCTAGCTATTGTAAATAGTGCTGCAATGAACAATGACATACATGTGTCTTTTTCAATTTTGGTTTCCTCAGGGTATATGCCTAGGAGTGGGATTGCTGGGTTGTATGGTGGTTTTGTTCCTAGTTTTTAAAGAAATCTCCATACCATCTTCCGTAGTGGCTGTATCAATTTACTTTCCCACCAACAGTGTAAGAGTGTTCCCCTTTCTCCACACCCTCTCCAGCATTTATTGCTTGTAGACATGTTGATGATGGCCTTTCCAGAAGAACATCTACTTCTGCTTTATTGACTACATCAAAGCTTTTGACTGTGTGGATAACAACAAACTGTGGAAAATTCTTCAAGGGATGTAATACCAGACCACCTAACCTGCCTCCTGAGAAATCTGTATGCAGGTCAAGAAGCAACAGTTAGACTTAGACATGGAAAAAACAGTGGTTCCAAATCGGGAAAGGAGTATGTCAAAGCTGCTGATTTAACTTATATGCAGAGTACATCATGAGAAATGCTGGACTGGATGAAGCACAAGCTGGAATCAAGATTGCCAGGGGGAAATAACAATAACCTCAGATATGCAGATGACACCACCATTATGGCAGAAAGTGAAGAAGAACTAAAGAGCCTCTTGATAAAAGTGAAAGAGGAGAGTGAAAAAGTTGGCTTAAAACTAAAGCATTCAGAAAACGAATTTCATGGCATCTGCTTCCATCACTTCATGGCAAATAGATGGGGAAACAGTGGAAACGGTGACAGGCTTTAGTTTCTTGGGCTCCAAGATAACTGCGGATGGTGACTGCAGCCATGAAATTAAAAGATGCTTGCTCCTTGGAAGAAAAGTTGTGACCAACTTAGCATATTCAAAAGCAGAGACATTACTTTGCCAACAAAGGTCCATCTAGTAAAAGGTATGTTTTTTCTAATAGTCATGTATGGATGTGAGAGTTGGACTATAAAGAAAGCTGAACGCCAGAGAATTGATGCTTTTGAACTATGGTGTTGGAGAAGACTCTTGAGAGTCCCTTGCACACATTCAACCAGTCTGTCCTAAAGGAAATCAGTCCTGAATATTGATTGGAAGGACTGATGCTGAAGCTGAAATTCTAGTACTTTGTCCACCTGATGCAGAGAGCTGACTTATTTGAAAAGACCCTGATGTGGGAGGGATTTGGGGCAGGAGGAGAAGGGGATGACAGAGGATGAGATGGCTGGATGGCATCACTGACTCGATGGACATGAGCTTGAGTGAACTCTGGGAGTTGGTGATGGACAAGGAGGCCTGGAATGCTGCAGTTGCAAAGTGTCGGACATGACTGAGCGAGTGAACTGAACTAATTCTCACCATAGTAAGGTGATATCTCATTGTAGTTTTCATTTCTCTAATAATAAGCATTGTTAAGCATCTTTTCATGTGTTTGTTAGCCATCTGTATGTCTCCTTTGGAAAAATGTCAGTTTAGGTCTTTTTCCCACTTTTTGATTGGGTTGTTTGTTTTTCTGGCATTGAGTTGTATGAACTGCTTGTATATTTTGGAAATGAATCCTGTGTCAGTTGTTTCATTTGCTGTTACTTTTTCCCATTCTGAGGGTTGTCTTTTCACCTTGCTTACAGTTTCCTTTGCTGCTAAAAGCTTTTAAGTTTAATCAGGTCCCACTTGTTTACTTTTGTTTTTATTTCCATTACTCTAGGAGTCGGGTCATAGAGAATCTTGCTTTATGTCATTGAATGTTCTGCCTATGTTTTCCTCTAAGAGTTTTGTAGTTTCTGGTCTTACATTTAGGTCTTTAATCCCTTTTGAGTTTATCTTTATGTATGATGTTAGGAAGTGTTCTAATTTCATTCTTTTACATGTAGCTGTCCAGTTTTCCCAGCACCATTTATTGAAGAGGCTGTCTTTGCCCCATTTTATATTCTTGCCTCCTTTGTCAAAAATAAGGTACCCATAGGTGCATGGGTTTATTTCTGGGCTTTATATCTTGTTCCATTGATCTATATTTCTGTTTTGTGCTAGTACCATGCTGTCTTGATGACTGTAGTTTTGTTCCTCCAGCTCCATTCTTCTTTCTCAGGACCACTTTGGCTATTCAGGGTCTTTTATGTTTCCATATGAATTGTGAATTTTTTTGTTCTAGCTGTGAAAAATGTCTTTGGTAATTTGATAGGGATTGCATTGAATCTGTAGACTGCACTTGGTAGTATAGTCATTTTCACAGTATTGATTCTTCCTACCCAGGAACATGAAATATCTTTCCATTTGTTTGTCATCTTTGATTTCTTTCATTCGTGTCTTATAATTTTCTGTGTACAGTTTTTTTGTCTCTCTAGGTAAGTTTATTCCTAGAGATATTTAATTCTTTTTGTTATAATGGTGAGTGGGATTGATTCCTTAATTTCTCTTTCTGATTTTTCATTGTTAGTATATAGAAATGCAAGTGATTTCTGTGTATTGATTTTGCATCCTGCAACTTTGCTAAATTCACTGATTAGCTCTAGTAATTTTCTATTGATATCTTTAGGATTTTCTATGTACAGTATCATGTCATCTGCAAACAGTGAGAGCTTCACTTCTTTTCTGATCTGGATTCATTTTATTTCTTTTTCTTCTCTGATTGCTGTAGCTAGGACTTCCAGAACTATATTGAATAATGGTGGTGAAAGTGGATACCCTTGTCTTGTTCCTGATCTTAGGGGAAATGTTTTCAATTTTTCACCATTGAGAATAATGTCTGCTGTATGTCTTTATCTCTTAAATGGGGATATAATTAGTAGGAAGATACAATGAGATGTTCTGTATGAAGCACTTAGCATAGTGCTTGGCAGAATATCATTAACACAAATAGAGATAGGGCTTAATTAGTAACATGATCCTCAATGTTGAAATGTTCTCTCAGTAAGCAAGAGCTAGGGAACTGATATTAGGTGTTTTGAGATCTTCTTCACCCTCACCTCGACCAAAGTGTTGAGAATACATATTTCAAAAGCTTCCTAGGATATTCTGATAATTCCCTCTCCATGCTCTGTTCTAAGAAGATAACTTGCACTTTTATTTCTTTAAATCACCCCCTTATCCCAAACTGGTGTAGGTCTCAACATCATTTTAGGAGATTTTATAGGAGGTGAAGGTAAAACACCCCTAGATTATAAGAACTTAAAGGGTATTGTGGCAGATGGGGCTGATATATCCATAAGACAGAGCACACACAGGGCCTGAAGCCCACAATATTTTTAAGGGCTCATGATAGTATTTTATGTTCTTTTGCAAAAAGAAAGAAAAATGAACTTTCAAGTTGGAGAAAGCATTTTAATAAATAATTAATATAGTTATCTTTGTACTGATGTAGTCATAAAATCGGAGAAGGCAGTGGCAACCCACTCCAGTACTCTTACCTGGAAAGTCCCATGGATGGAGGAGCCTGGTAGGCTGCAGTCCATGGGGTCACTAAGAGTCAGACATGACTGAGTGACTTCACTGTCACTTTTCACTTTCATGCATTGGAGAAGGAAATGGCAGCCCACTCCAGTGTTCCTGCCTAGAGAATCTCAGGGATGGGGGAGCCTGGTGGGCTGCTGTCTCTGGGGTCTCACAGAGTCGGACATGACTGAAGCTACTTAGCAGCAGCAGCAGCAGTCATAAAATTAGCATTTTACTTTTTTATGAAAGAAGTGGCCTACAAAAGCAAGTGAGCAGGGAAGACAGAAGTCATAATGTGGTCCTGGGGACAGGGACCCCAGCAAGTCATGACACTGGTATTTCTCTGAGGGTATGGGAAGCACCTAGAAAGTAGATTAAAATGTGAGATCCTGGACCCAGATTCCAGGAAGTCAGATACAGCCTTTGGTGAGCCTAAAAGTCAACATTTTAATAGAAAGCCTGTACCTTCTGAAGCAGGTTGGAGGAGTCTTGAGAAACCCAGACCCTGCTCTAAAGTCAGTGGTGTTCCTGTACCTGGTGATATGATTGGAGGGTCCTGGGAGGATTGGACCCCACTGCCCAAATTGGCAAATCATTAAAGCATCAGTCAATCCAGTGAAAAGAGTTGATAATTCAGCTGACAAGTCCATCTGATTCTGTAACCCAAATAACTGCTGGATTGATCAGATATTTCTCTTGCCAGCTACATATTAGGATCTTTTATCTTATACCCTATAAAGAGAAATGGTTGAAGCAGCTTTTCTTTAAACTGTTATAATGTATTAGGTCATTGAAAGATGTTACTCTGCATTAAAAACCCAGCTTCATAAGGTTATTTTTATAGAATCATTACATGGAACTTCTGCATTAAATAACAGCACTTACCTTAGTAGCTGCCTGTGTTCCAGTCTCTACAAGTAAGCCGGTTTCTTTAAATATATGATTCCCTTTAATTATAGCAGTTAGTTTGAAAAGTGATAACTAAATAAAATTTTATCCTGCAAAATTTATAGAGTAAAAGCAACATTAAAATGACATTAACAGTGTAGGACAGACTCAGTGGAGGAGCAAATAGGCAGAAAATTGACAAATCCCTCACCTTAATGACTTGCAGCCTTACACTGTTAGGAGAGATGAGATTCTTATCTACATTTCCTTGCATTGGTGACTCTTGCCAATAAACTTCAGTCATCTTTTAATATTGTTTTGTAGCTACTGTTATTGCTGCATGAATGATGCCCTTTACTTTCATAGTTTTTCAGAAGAATTGTCATTAGGATTTGGGGGTGACCCACTTGAGATTAAAGGCAATATCTGTGAGTTGGTTTTGAAGCTAAAATCTAGATAAGAGACTTCTCACTTTAACAATTCTGTCTCTTTTTATAGAAAATATTTCTAATGACCCCTTCACCACCCTGAAATAAATTTTATAGATGTCTCATCTACCTGCCTGTATGCATGAAAAATCCATACGTTGCCTGTAATAAAGAGAAAATATAAAAGATAAGTAATGTATAATAAATTAATACATATTTCAAAATGTAAATGCTTTGACAGGACTATATTGGCAGACATAATGAAGTTGTCAGATGCTTACATCTTTACATAATTTTATAAAGAATCATTTTGAATGCAAAACCCTTCTTGGGTGTTCCATCAGTAACTCAGATACCCAAAAGACATTTCATAGGATTTTTTTTTTTGACAAGTCGTAATATTTTTAGAGCAACTATGGGTTCACGGAAAAATTGAGGGGAAGGTCCAGAGACTTTTCATTTACTCCTCTGCCCGCTCACATGCCAACCTCCATTATCAATGTGCCCCACCAGTATGGTACATTGGTTACAACTGATGAACCTACATTGACAAATTATATTCACCCAAAGTCTAAGGTTTACATTAGAATTCACTCTTGCTGTTGTCCCTTCTATGGTTTTACACTAATATGTAGTGACTTGTGTGCATATTATAATATCATATAGAGTATTTTCATTCCTGCCCAAATCCTCTCTGTTATTCCTAGTCATCCCTCCCCATTTCTCCCAGGCTTGGCAGCTCCTGATCTTTCCACTGTCTCCATAGTTTTGTTTTCTCCAGAATGTCACGTAGTTGGAATCCTATAGTACGTAGCCTTTTCATTTTGGCTTCTTTCACTCTGTAGTATGCATTTAAGATTTCTCCATGCCTTTTCATGGCTTGATCACTAACTTTTTAGTGGTGAATAATAATCCTTATCTGTATGTTCCACAGTTTCATTATCCATTTACCCAGTGAAGAATATCTTGGTTACTTCCAAGTTTTGCCAATTATGAAAAAAACTGCTGTAAACATCTGTGTGAAGGTTTTTCTGTGGACATTTTACCTCCTTTGGGTAATTACCAAACAGTGTGATTGCTGAATTGTATGGTAAGAGTATTTTTCATTTTAAAACAAGCCACCAAACTATTTTCCAAAGGAACTGTACCATTTTTCATTCCTATCAGCAATGTGTGAGAGTTCCTGCCGCTCCACATCTTTATCAGCATTGGTGTTACCAGTATTCTCAATTTTGATCATTCAAACAGATAATGGTATCTCATTATTGTTTGTGTTTCCTTGATGACATATGATGTGAAGAACATTTTCATATGCTTATTTGCCACCTATGTATCTTATTTGGTAAGGTATCTGTTATAGTTAGAACCGGACATGGAACAACAGACTGGTTCCAAATAGGAAAAGGGATCAAGACTATATTGTCACTCTGCTTATTTAACTTATATGCAAAATACATCATGAGAAATGCTGGACTGGAAGAAGCACAAGCTGGAATTGAGATTGCTGGGAGAAATATCGATAACCTCAGATATGCAGATGACACCACCCTTATGGCAGAAAGTGAGGAGGAACTAAAAAGCCTCTTGATGACAGTGAAAGAGGAGAGTGAAAAAGTTGGCTTAAAACTCAACATTCAGAAAACTAAGATCATGGGATCCAATACCATCACTTTGTGGCAAATAGATGGGGAAACAGTGGAAACAGTGACAGACTTTATTTTCTTGGGCTCCAAAATCACTGAAGATGGTGACTGCAGCCATGAAATTAAAAGACGCTTACTCCTTGGAAGGAAAGTTATGAGCAACCTAGATAGCATATTCAAAAGCAGAGACATTACTTTGCTGACTAAGGTCCGTCTAGTCAAGGCTATGGTTTTTCCAGTAGTCATGTATGGATGTGAGAGTTGGACTGTGAAGAAAGCTGAGTGCCGAAGAACTGGTGCTTTTGAACTGTGGTGTTGGAGAAGACTCTTGAGAGTCCCTTGGACACCAAGGAGATTCAACCAGTCCATCCTAAAGGAAATCAATCCTGAATATTCACTGGAAAGACTGATGCTGAAGCTTAAACTCCAATACTTTGGCCACCTGATGAGAAGACCTGACTCATTTGAAAAGACCCTGATGCTGGGAAAGGCTTAGGGTGGGAGGAGAATGGGGTCAACAGAGGATGAGATGGTTGGATGGCATCACAGACTCAATGGACATGAGTCTGGGTAAACTCTGGGAGTTGGTGATGGACAGGGAGACCTGGTGTGCTGCGGTTCGTGGGGTCCTAAAGAGTTGGACATGACTGAACTGATCTGTTATGGTCATCAGTCCATTTTTAACTAGGTTGTTATTGTTGAATTTTAAGAGTTCTTTGTATATTTTGGATCACAGCCCTTTATCAGATGTGTCTTTTGGAATTTTTTTCTCCTAGTGTGTCGCTTTTATTCTAATTCTTTTGACATTGTTTTTCAAAGCAGTTTTAAAATTTTAATGGAGTCCAGCTTGTCAATTATTTCGTGACTCATTCCTTCGTTACATCTGAAAAGTCATTATCATTTCTAAGGTCATCTAGGTTTTCTCCTATGTTATCTTCTAGGAGTTTTATAGTTTTGCAATTTATGTTTGGTTCTATAATCTATTTTGAGTGAGTTTTTGTGAAGGGTATGAAGTGCAAATCTAAATTCATTTCTTTTGCACTTGCGTGTCCACTAGTTCTAGTACCATTTGTTGAAGAGATTATCTCTGCTCCATTGTTTTGGTTTTGCTTCTTTGTCAAAGATCAGTTGACTTTATGGGGGCGTCTATTTCTGGACTTGCTGTTTAGTTCCATTGATCTATGTGTCTATTTTTTCACTGATACGCTATCCTTTACTGTAGTTTTATTGTAAGTCTTGAAGTTGTATAGCATCAGTCCTTCAACTTAATTCTTCCTATTCAATAGTGTATTAGTTACTCTGGATTTTTAGCCCCTCCTTATAAACTTTAGAATTGATTTTCCTGTATTCACAAAATAATTTGCTGGGATTTGATTGAGATTACTTTGAAATCCATAGAACAAGTTGAATTAAAACATGTATTCTTCATTCATTTTCTGAAGCAATGAAGGATATTTTAGCCTGCTTGGGCCACTGTTATAAAATGCCATAGACTAGGTGGCTTAAACAACAGATATCTCTCACAATTCTGGAGACTGAAAGTCAGAAATCTGAATGTCTGCTTAGTTGGATAATGGTAAAATCTCTTTCTAGCTTGCAGGTAGCTGTCTTCTTGCTGTATCTTCACATAGTGGAGAGAGAAAACATTCTCTCTCCAGAAAACAAATTCTGGTCTTTCCTTATAAGGACACTGATCCCATTGGGAGGACTCCACCAACATGACCTCAACTAAACTTAATAACTTCACTCCCCAGAGGTTCCATCTTAAAATAACAACAGAAGTTTAAGGCTTCAATATGTGAATTTGGGGGAGGTGTAATTCAATCCATAGCAAAAGACTTCTGGTAAAGTTTCAAATATAACAAAATACGTTCTTCCTTCAATTTCCCTGGTAGCTGTGTTCCTGAAAATCCAATGTAGCCAAAAATGGTGCAGAAATACTTGTGTCTCCACGAAAAACAGAATTCATTTTTAGGCTCAGATAATTTCAAGCAAGATTTCACCTTCGTTATATGAACTGCTGCCCTTAATTTCTCTTCTCATAAATGCCAGTAGCATCAAAAATGCCATAAGTTTTCAAAACTCACCCTGTTAAGAATCACTGGTATACATGGAAGACACACACACACACACACACACAAACACACATTGTCAGCATAGAACAGAAAAGAGAAGGGAGAAGGCAGTAAACACTTGTTGAATGCCAGGGCACAGATCACAAACGATGATGGAATGAGATTTTGTTCTCAAAACCCATTTTTAAAAATTGAATTTCAATGGCAATTTGCCACAATTTTTATCACTTTTTATGATCTAAAATCTACCCGGTTTTACTTATGTGTGTTATCTTCCAGTCTACTAAAGGTATTTAAGTTATTTTTGCTGGGTTGTGGACTCAGGAACTAAGTGTCCATCTATTTGTTTAATCCCTATAACTACCCTTCCAGGGAGTTCTATGCTCTCCATATCATAAATGAAGAAATCAAGACTTAAAGAGATTAAATAATGCATCACTATCACACAGCTTGTAAGTGGTAGAGTCAAGATTTAAACCTTAAAAAAGTGTTTAAATTTTAAAAATCTATACATTTTTTTCATAACACATTCACCTATGATACATCCCATGTCTGCCTGTGAACATGTAGCTCTTTGGTGTTAATGGTGGAGAAATGCCAACTACATGAGCCTTGGAAATGGTGCCCTGACTTCTGACACTGATATTTGGGTTGAGTGAGTGATGTGTCCTTGGACAGATGACATGTGATCACAGGCTTTGATTGCTCCAAGGGAGATCCCAAACATTTAACTCACATTTCTTACCTGCTGAGTTTATCCATTCCTGTTAAAGCAGCCCAGCAACACCTGTAAAGATTTTTCTCCAGTGTGCTCCTGTGGATAAATAGTTTATCAAATTAAACCTTCCAACAAAGAGTCCAAAGACATGCCACATCAATGGCCCCTCACTGAGTGTCTGGTCTTTTCTGGAATCCTGGTGAGACAGTCACTTCCATCAACACTTGAGTTTGCTGAGGGTCTTGTGGTTTAGGAGGCTTTGGAGGAACTTAGGTTTGCAAATCATTTGAGCAATTCCACTCTTCTGCTTATATCCTAAGGAATAACTCTTGGGAATTCAATAATGTACTACAAAACATGATAAACAACCCATTTCCCTGGGTTTTTCTGTAATTATCTTTGGGAAATAAATCTCATGTGTATGAGAAGGCAAGGTTATAGGATGAATGGATGGTATTTATTTATCCTGGCATTTTGGGCAGTAATAACTATAAAATTCATTGATCGTGCACCTGAGCAGTGTCAGGTTCCACACGGATACTAGAGCGACCATGTTTGTAACTCATGGTCCTGTGTCCTTGGTCATAGCTGGCAGGCCAGGGATGGACCCCTGACCTAATCAGAATTTCCTCTGGAAATCTGAAATTGTGACTGTGTAAATGGGTAGTCAGTGTTTATTCTTGAACTTGAAGCCATTTGGGGGGTGTGTTGCAGAGAGTCGGACACGTCCGAACAACTAACATTTTGACTCGGACTTTGATGTGTATGGGAGAGAGTGTTTTTCACACCTGAAGGAAGAAGCATTGAAAATGAGTTCAGATCAGAGAGAGGCAGAGGTGGGAGCCTGGGCATCCACAAAGAGCCTAAGAAACTCTCTGAAGTACCACTTTGTTTCCTGAAAGTACTCCAGTTGCTGGTTTTAGTCTCAGGGAAGCCCCAGATGCATGTACAGCTTTGGGGGTTAAGTGAAGGCACTAATGTGGGTTTCCCAAGTGGCGCTAGTGGTAAAGAATCTGCCTGTCAGTGCAGGAGATGCAAGAGATGCGGGTTCAATCCCTGGGTTGCGAAGGTCCCCTGCAAGAAGAAATGGCAACCCACTTCAGGTTTCTTGCCTGAAAAATTCCATGGACAGAGGAGCCTGGCAGGCTGTAGTCCATAGGATGGGAAAGAGTCAGACATGACTGAGTGACTGAGCATACACAAAATCACTAATAGTTAAATTCAGTTTTTTTTTTTTTGCTTAAGTCTGAGCCATTTTCTATTATGTTCAAGCAGACAATTTCTGAGTCAAACAGCTAGGTTCTTAAAATATATCATTTTGTTTAATCCTTTCAACAACCCTTTGAGGTGGGTAATATAATTTCTGATTTGCAGATGAAGAAATTGAGGCTCAGAGCTATTAACTTCCTCAAGATCACACAGATAGCAAATCAGAGCCAAGCAGTTAAAACCACAACATTCCTTGTGCATCTTTAGGTATGTTAAAGTAACCCCTGATGCTTTCACCCAACATTGTGTCTCTGAGATTCATCCATAATCATGCATATGAGTGTATTTCCTTCTTTTTCACTGCTATAGCACATTCCGTTGAATGAATAAAGCACAGTTTATTCTTTTATCCCCTTGTCGTTGAACTTTTAGTTTGTTTCCAGGTTTTTACCATTATATACAATGCTGCTGTGAAGAGCTGGAATGTGTGCCCTGGGGCATAGGTATGAAAGGTTCTCTCAAGGGCACATCTGGAAGTAAAATGGGCTGGGCTGTAGGATGGGTACCTCTTCACCTTTACAATGAACTTTGACTCAAAGTGATTATCCTCTCAAGCAGTAAGAAGAGTTCTTATTACTTCACATTCTTGCCAATTCTTAGTAATGTTTGATTTAAATTTTTCTGCCAATTTGGTGGCTATGAAATGGTACATCAGTTTATCTCCTTTACCCTTTTTTCCATCAGCACATTTGTCTTATTTTTACTAATGTATGAGCTCTTTTTTATACTCTGAATATATTCATTAACAGCTTTCTTCTGGTTTATGGGTTTTCTTTCTATTGTATCTTTTTAAATTGTTTGAAATGAGTTTTCATTGGAGTATTGTCACTTTACAATGTTGGTTAGTTTATGTTGCATAGTGAAATGAATCAGTCATATATATATCCCCTCCCTTTTGGACTTCCTTCCCATTTAGGTCATCACAGTTCTGTTGTGTCCTAGCAAATGGAAATCCTAAATTGAATCTATCCAGATTTGTCAGTATCTTCCCTTTGGTTTGTGGTGTTTTGTGTTAAGACACTTTTTCCTTCTCTGTAAACAAAAAGATATTCCACCATATCATCTTCTAGAACTTACAGTTTTTCTTATCACATTGAATTAGCTCACACTGAATTTGTTTTGTAATATGCTGTAATGTAAGGTACAATTTTAATTGTTTGTGTATTATAACCAGATATGAGATTATTTATTGCCCTTTCCCTACAATGTTCCTTCTGTCATATATATATATATATATATATGTTTCAGATACACTTGTGATTCTGCTTCCAAATCTTGAAAATTATTTAATTGATCAATTTGCACACGGCCCCTGCTTCTCTCTCTCAATATATGTAGATATATATGATGAAAGATAGGAGAATCTTTGTGTTGCCGTGAAATCCAGTAAGGTAAATTCTTCTACCTTCTTTTCCTTTAGATGTGTTGAGGCAGAGAGTTCCCAAATCTAATTCTGCTTTTCTCTGGTTGTGCTGTTGGACTTTAGTTCCCAGAATCTTTTGCAGTTAGATGTTTCCAGGTCAAGTAATATCTCACTGGTGGAATTAAGAGTTTAAAAATAATTTCTCTCTGTACTCCCTTGTCATTGGCCAGCTAACTGTGGGTGACTTTTAGTCCAAAGGACCACATGAAAGACTGCCAGCTAATAAGATCAGCAAATCCACCAATGCTGGACTCTTACATGAGAAATAAGCCAGCTAGTGAAATCGTGGGCCTAATGTGTTTATAATAGAAACTAAAAGTACTCTATTTAAGTCTTGTATGATGATTGTTTTGATCTTGATCTTCAGTATAAAATTTTTGAATCATCTTCACAGATATATACATACACTAAGCCTGTGGATTTGAATTGAATTTTATCAAATCAGTGGAATGAATGATATATTTATGATAATTAGTCTACCTATCTATGATTATGCTAAAATTTTCCATTAATTCTTTTTAGATGCCATTCAATAAAGTTCTCAAATTTTGTTAAATTTATTCTAACTAACTTTATATTTGGTTGCCATGGCAAGTCTTTAAAAAAATTATATTCTTTTTATTTGGTATTGTATAGTTAATTCAGTTGCTCAGTCATGTCCGACTCTTTGCAACCCCATGAATTGCAGCACACCAGACCTCCCTGTCCATCACCACTCCTGGAGTTTACTCAAACTCATGTCCATCGAGTTGGTGATGCCATCCAGCCATCTCATCCTCTGTCATCCCCTTTTCCTCCTGCCCCCAATCCCTCCCAGCATCAGAGTTGTTTCCAATGAGTCAGCTCTTCACATGAGGTGGCCAAAATATTGGAGTTTCATTCAGCTTTAGCATCAGTCCTTCCAATGAACACCCAGGACTGATCTCCTTTAGAATGGACTGGCTGGGTCTCATTTCAGTCCAAGGGACTCTAGAGGTATTGTATATAAACACGATTTTTAAATAGCGAACTTATATGCTATAACTTTACCATACTCTTACTAATTATAAAAATTGTTTTGCTTTTTCGGGGTGTTCTATATATAGAAAATCTTGTGATTTGCAAAAAATGAAGATTAATTTTTCTTCTTTTTTATCTTTTATTATATTCCCTGTTTTAGTAAACTGGCTAGCACTTTCAGTATAACATGAGATAGAAACGGTAATATAGGGTAACCTTGACTTGGTTCTTACTTTTAAAGTGAATGTTTCTAAATTTTACACCTGAAGAATGATGTTCACTATAGCTTCTTTGTAGCGGTCCTTTGTTAAATATGGGTGATTTCCTTTATTATGAAGTTTCTAAGAATTTGTATTAAAAACACTGAATTTTATAAAATAATCTTCCTTCATCTATTGAAATAATCAGACATCATTTCCCTTTTGTTGTATTAGTTTAGCGAATTTTATTGAGTTAATATGGATGAACATTTTCTAATGCTAAGTCAAATTCATGATATACCTGACTTGGTCTTGATGTATTTTCATTCTAGGAATCAGGGAACTAAAATGGACTGGAATGGGTGAATTTAACTCAGATGACCATTATATCTACTACTGCAGGCAAGAATCCCTCAGAAGAAATGGAGTAGCCATCATGGTCAGCAAAAGACTCTGAAATGCAGTACTTGGATGCAATCTCAAAAACGACAGNTTATCATCACTATAAGAGGATGTATTAGCCAAGGTTCTCCAAAGAAACAGAACCAATAATAAAACCAACCAACCAACACACACATACATATAGACATACATAAATCCCTTGATGCAAAGATTTATTATAAGGAACTTGCTCATGCAATTATGGAAAAGGGCAAATCCCACAATCTTCAGGGTGAGTCAGAAAGCTTGGATATGCAAGAGAGCTGATGGTTTAATTCCAGTCTGAATCCAAAGACCTGAGGACCAGGAGAACTGATGGTGTAATTTGGGTCTGAAGGCTGGCATGCTTGAGACTCAGGAAGAGCCAGTGTTTCCATTTAAGTACAAATCCAGGAAACAAACAAACAAACAAAAAAACACACAACATCCTAGTTCAGAGACAGACAGGAAAGAATTTTCTCTTCCTTGAGGGAAAGTCAATCTTTTTGCTCTATTCATTCAACTGATTGGATGAGGCCTACCCAGATTAAAAAAGGCAATCTGCTTTACTCAGTCTACCAATTTAAATGTTAATCTCATCCAAAAACACTGCAAAAGAAACACCTAGAATAATGCTTGATCAAATATCTTGACACTCTGGTACAAATTGCCACATAAAATTAACCATCACAGGTTCATCGTTTGTCATCCTGGCACCTATAGGCATCTCCTTAAACCATTTTTAGTCTCCAAACAAAGCCAGTAATGAGGTCATAATTCCTCCTAATTGTGTTTGTTGGTTCATTCACCTTTTTTTGTTAAGAAAGTTATATGGATCTCTTGTGACATAGCTTTATTTTTACATAGCACAATTATTTTTGAATGTGCTCGTTTGCCCTACAGTTCCGACTGCCCCTTTACAACAAGGACTAGAGCTTTCTTACCTTTGATTCCTAGCACTTTACACTGTGTGTATATGTGCACAGATTAAGTCATGTTTGACTCTTTGGGATCCTTTGGACTATGGCCAGGCTCCTCTGTCCATTGGATTTTCCCAGCAAGAATACTAGAGTGGGTTGCCATTTCCTTGTAGAGAATCTTCCCAACCCAGGGATNCACAGATTAAGTCATGTTTGACTCTTTGGGATCCTTTGGACTATGGCCAGGCTCCTCTGTCCATTGGATTTTCCCAGCAAGAATACTAGAGTGGGTTGCCATTTCCTTGTAGAGAATCTTCCCAACCCAGGGATCGAACTAGGATCTCCTGTGTCTCCTGCATTTCAGGCAGATTATTTACCTACTGAGGCATTGGGGGAGCTCAATGGAAACAGAAATGAAGCCCATTTATAAATTGTACACTACACTCATGATAGAATAAAATGGTTCTTTTTTCTTGTGAATATAAAAATTGAATAGAAATAAGAAGGAGTGAGTCTGTAACTGTGGTGCAGTAGTAGAGCCGTGATGAAGCATCCCCTTACCCACTGAGGTTGGGATGAAATATGGGATGGGCTGGAATGTGGCATGCAGGGGTAGCTTCCAGAGATCGGTTTGGATTTGAAAGATGTGAAGAGAGTGTTTCCCAGGGACTTCCCTGGTGGTCCAGTGATTAAGACTCCATGCTCCTACTGAAGGGTGCACAAGTTTGATCCCTGGTCAAAGAATTAAGATCCTGTGTGTAAAATAATAATAATAATAATTTTCCAGGTATAAAATATTTAAAGTCTATGCAAAGACAGCAGGATACAGAAGGAAAAATCTAGCAGAGTAGCCTGGGAATGATGGTGAGGGACTTTGAAGTGTAAGTGCTGAAGAATGGGTACTTTCTCCCCTCTGAAGGTCTGCAGAAACATTCCAAGTAGAACAGGGATGTGATCTGATTTGAATTTTTAGAAAGATCTCATTTGCTGCATGGTGGATGATGGATCGATTGGATGAGGTGAGACAGGAGACTGGCCACTCAGAGGACCATTACTGTCAAATCAGGGCAGTGACAGTAAAGTCTGAACAGAGCTTGTCTTGGGGCTTAACTTCTGCAGAGTCTCTGATGAACCCTGTGAGAGCCGGTCCCTCCTCTAAATCTCCTGCTGCAGTGTCCACGTGGCAGCTCCATTTGTAAGAGAGAGGGACAACTTAGTGTTCGCAACTGCACATTATGCTTGAATGTTCAACTCCTCCAGCAGGCATTTGATAAAGAAAGAAAATAAAGGAAGGCTGACAGGAGCAAAGACCGAACAAATAGACTAGTGACTACAAGGTGCCTCCTCCCTGTCTCCTGGAGATAAGTTTAATGAAGAAGCCGCTATCAGTCACACTCAGGGAAGGATGTGGGGTGGTGTTACAAAAATGCAAGGCTTCCACTTTCTGGGCTGTTATCTCAGTAAACTCTTGCCTGGAGGATATAAGAAAACGGTTTCTGCGAAAAAACTGAAGAAGGAGGATATAACTCTAGTTGAAATGAGACTTTGTTCTGTTCACATTATTTTTATGGCTGTTTGAGCAGGAATAAACTAGTATAGTGTAATAGAAACAGGCAAAGTTGTCAGGAATTTGCAGTCTAAACAATGGATGTCTTAAAATGACTTGTTCCAGTCATGGGAATGTTCTTATTACATTGTCTAGCTGTTAGAAAGTCCCTTTTTGTTGTGCTTACACTGTGAAAATTTTTCTGCAGAGCAGTAAGACATTTTCCTGTGGCCTCTGGGTGTGTACAGATGTCCCTACTATCCTGTCCCCAGTCCCTGCATCCCTAGTAAAACTGGAGGGAGACTGATGCTGGGGTAGCAATGTCAAGACTACCATTTGAGAGTTGCTTCCAGTGTGGGGAGTTACTACTGCAAAGCTCATTCCCAGAATGACTAAGCTATGTTCAAAAAGTTGAAAATTGTTATCAGGAAGCCCAGACTGGATGGAGAATTCTGGGCAGAAGTGCTTCCTCCCTCTGATTTTACTGGGTTACTGAGTGGTACTTCCACCTACTTAGATACCCAAACTTGGAACCTCAGGTTATCCTTGATTCCTTCCTGTATCAGGATAGGCTAGGCTCTGCAGCAATAACAAGTGGCTCTAGTCTTTGTGGTTTTCAGCAATCAACATTTATTTTATTTTTGCATTTATGCTGCTGTTTTATGTGTTTAGTTGCTCAGTTGTGTCAGACTGTTTGCAACCCCATGACTGTAGCCCACCAGGCTCCACTGTCCATGGGGATTCTCCAGGCAACAATACTGAAGTAGGTTGCCATGCTATCCTCCAAGGGATCTTCCAAACCCAGGGCTCGAACCCCAGTCTTCTGCATTTGAAGGCAAATTCTTTACCAACTGAGCCACCAGGGAAGCCCAAGATTACTGGAGAGGGTAGCCTATCCCTTCTCCAGGGGATCTTCCTGACCCAGAAATTGAACCTGGGTCTCCTGCACTGCAGGCAAATTCTTTACCAGCTGAGCTACCAGGGTTATGCTGCTTGTTGTTTTCAACTGGCTAAGTCTCTGCTCCAGATCATCCTTCTCTGGGACCTAATGGAGCTGCCTTTCTCTAGAACATTGTTGGTTTCATGGCAGAGAGTGTTCTCTTTTTGAACACCGTGATCACACACTGGACCTAAGACTTCTGCAGGGAAGTGATGTACATTAATACTGATAATATCTTATTGGCCAAATCCTAATTTCAGCGATATGAGGAAGTATAATTCTTCCCCAAAAGGAGCAGCAGAGGTTTCTGTTTGTAAAGGGGTTATTTCTTACATATGTGGAGCCACAGAGAACAGAGTTCAAATCCAAGCTCAACTTTCTAGCTGCATATTATGTGCTGTTTTTTCTTTTTCATGTCTTGGATATTTGGAGTCCTTATATAACTTTTACACTTAGGACAGTCAGGTGCTTTTTGAAAATACCGCTTCAGTTTTCCCTAGCCTACAGGGTAAATGCTAAGGTCAATGAATTCAAAATTCAGGCCAAGTCAGGTCCTCTCTTGTAACTAAGATTTGGAGGTGGGTGGCTATCAGTTTTGATCCTCCCTCTTTGACACTTTCAAGCCACTTTTACTTCTGCTGCAGTCATTGCTCAGGTTCCGTTAAAGCCTGTGTCATCAGACCCAGGACCCTTTCTTTTAGATTTCACCTGTGGACACCTGAGTTGTTCCCTCTTATTCACTGAAGAATGTGCCTGGCCTCTCCTTTCTTCCAATCTGTTCTGTCATCATCATTGGGAGTCTCAGCATCTCTGTAGGTGATCACAGTCAGCACTGGTTCTTTACTTCCTTATCTCTGGTGATTTCTTCTCCTCCCCTTCAGCTGCTTTCCCCTAGTCTCATGTTATCCTTTGTAATTGCCAATAACTGCATCACCTCCAAAATCTTTCTTGTAAGATTGGGATTATAAAACACTTTCTGACATCAATCCTACCTTTCCATCTCATGTTTCGAATATCCCAAGTATAGTAATTCTTTGTCCTTACTACTTTCTCACCATTCATCTTTCCCTATGTCATTACATCCTTATATATCTAGCCTAGATACCTCCCTGGAGTCAGCCAAATTGTGAGGTTACAAGCCTCATGCTCCAGACTGCCAAGTATTCCCCAAACTTCTGTCACCAATTTGAAGATTTTTCTTAGAACTGTTGTAACAAAATACCACAGGCTGTGTGGCTTAAACACTATATATTTATTGTCTCACAGTTCTGCAAGGTAAAAGTCCAAGATCGAGGTGTTGGGAAGATTGATTCTTTGTAAGGGTGGTGAGGGAGAATCTGTTCCATGCCTCTATCCTAGGTTCTAGTGTTTTGCTGGCAATCTTTGACATTCCTGGCTTGCAGAAGCATCACTCCAGTCTTTGCCTTCATTTTCATATGATATTCTGCCTGTGTTTGTGTCTATGTCCAAATTTCCCCTCATTATAAGAACACCACTCATACTGAATTAGAGGCCCACCCTACTCCAGAATGGGCTTCCCAGGTGGCACAGTGGTAAAGAATCCACCTGCCAATGCAGGTAATGCAAGCGACATGGGTTTGACCCCTGGGTCAAGAAGATCCCCTGGAGTAGTAAATAACAACCCACTCCAGTATTCTTGCTTGGAAAATTCCACGGACAGAAGTGACTGGTGGTCTACAGTCCATAGGTTCACAAAGAGACGGACGTGCCTGAGTGAGGGAGCCTGCACACTACTTCAATATGATTTTACCCTAACTTCATTAATTACATCTTCAATGATCCAGTTTCCACACAGGGTCACATTCTGAGGTCCTGAGAGTTGGGACTTTGACATACGCATTTGAGGGGACAAAATTCAGCCCATAACAGAGGTTTCCGAAACCATCCTCATGTTTGATAATTTGCTAGAAAAACCCACTGAAAGCTCTTATGTTCATAGTTGTGTTTATGATAAGGGCATTATAATTAAAATCAGCTATTGGAGAAGGAAATGGCACCCCACTCCAGTACTCTTGCCTGGAAAACCCCATGGGCAGAGGAGCCTGGTAGGCTTCAGTCCGTGGGGTCGCAAAGAGTCAGACACAACTGAACGACTTCACTTTCACTTTTCACTTTCCTGCATTGGAGAAGGAAATGGCACCCCACTCCAGTGTTCTTGCCTGGAGAATCCCAGCGACAGAGGAGCCTGGTGGGCTACCGTCTATGGGGTCACACAGAGTCGGACACGACTGAAGTGACAGCAACAGCAGCAGCAGAAGAAGAGAATCATTGGGCAGAGTCTGGATAGGTTCCAAACACAGTGCTTTCATTGTTCTCAGGGCAAATCACCCTCCAGTGTTGATAATGTGACAGTACTCAGGAATATAGCCAGCTCAGGAAGCTCATCCAAACTTTGGAGGTTAGGGTTTTTATTAGAGCTTCATTATATAGAAATGACTGATTGATTACCTGAGTAGTTAAACTCTGCCTCAAGGTCAACTAATACCTTGTGACCCAAAGCCCCTGCTTTCTAAACACACATTTGGTGTTTCTGCAGTAACTGTCTCCTGTTCAATTCTATCAGATGTGACCATTCCCACCCTGAGCTATCTATTTTCCATAAGCTCATAGGTGTCTTCTGAGTGGCCCACCAGGAATAACAAAAGACATTCCTATCATGGAGGAAATTCCAAGGGCTTGGAGATTACATCCCAGATGTCAAAACAAAGAGTGGACCTCTCTTTTGATGAGGCCAAATTTCTAATTACACAGTACCCATCCTTCTTTGTCTGCTGCCCCAAGTAAACTCATCTGATTAAACCCCAGCCTAGCATCCAAATCTTGTGACCCCATGGACAGTAGGCTGCCAGTCTCCTCTGTCCATGGGATTCTCCAGGAAGGAACACTGGAGTGGGTTGTGATTTCCTTCTCCAGGGGATCTTCCTGACATAGGGATCAAACCCAGATCTCCTGCATTGCAGTCAGATTCTTTACTGACTGCGCACCAAGCAGCTGAGTACTGGTGGAGAATATCTCCAAACAGGGTAGGCTGGTCTCACTTCATTGACACATATCTCATGGGCACCAGACTCTGCCAGACAGTCTACCACACTTCCCTGGTGTAGACCCTTTGCTTAATGTATGCTTTTAACACTTGTCTCTACGCATACCTCCTGCCCCATTTCTACAAGCCTCTCATTGAAAATAATAGTTGCCATATTGGTTGCAATATGAAACAACAGACTGGTTTGAAATTGGGAAAGGAGTACGTCAAGCCTGTATATCGTCACCCTGCTTATTTAACTTATATGCAGAGTACATCATGAGAAATGCTGGATAAAGCACAGGCTGGAATCAAGGTTGCCAGGAAATATAACCATAACCTCAGATATGCAGATGACACCACCCTTATGGTAGGAAGTGAAGAGGAATTAAAGAAACTCTTGATGAAAATGAAAGGGGAGAGTGAAAAAGCTGGCTTAAAACTCAACATTCAGAAAATGAAGATCATGGCATTTGGTCCTATCACTTCATGGCAAATAGGTGGGGAAACAATAGAAACAGTCACAAATTTTATTTTCATGGGCTCCAAAATCACTGTAGACAGTGACTACAGCCATGAAGTTAAAAGACACTTGCTCTTTAGAAGAAAAGCTATAACAAACCTAGACAGCATATTAGAAAGCAGAGGCATTACTTTGCCAACAAAGATCTGTATAGTCGAAGCTATGGTTTTTCCAGTAGTCATGTACAGATCTGAGAGCTGGGTAATAAAAAAAGCTGAGTGCTAAAGAATTGATGCCTTCTAACTGAGGTGCTGGAGAAGACTCTTGAGAGTCCCTTGGACAGTAAGGGGATCAACCAGGCAATCCTAAAGGAAAGCAGCCCTGAATATTCATATTGGAAGGACTGATGCTGAAGCTGAAGCTCCAATACTTTGGCCAGCTGATGCAAAGAACTGATTCCTTGAAAAAGACTCATGCTGGGAAAGATTGAAGGCAGAAAGAGAAGGGGACAACAGATGATGAAATGCTTGGGTGGCATCACCGACTCAATGGGCATGAGTTTGAGCAAATTCTGGGAGATGATGAGAGACGGGGAGGCCTGGCATGCTGCAGTCCTTGAGGTCACAAAGAGTCAGACATGACTGAGTGACTGAACAATAACAACATACTTCCTTCCCCAAATCCCAGCCTCTAACCTTCTTTACCCCACAGACTCTGCCCACTGTCCTAACACAATTCTCCCATTCAGTTCCATGGTGTTAAATTAAATCTTTAGCTCTGGGATTCCTAAATGTACTGGCTTCTCTCCACAGCTCCCAGTTCACATACTCACATCTCTCCTGGAACCTCAGCTCTTGCATGTCCCTCCATTATTCACATCTGCCATGGCCATCAAGGACTCTGGATGTTTCTACTCCACAGAAATTGCTTCTCTCCTCGAATCTCCCATCTGAGGAAATTACACATCATCTTTCCTTCAAATCCCACATCCAACCTATAAGCAAGTTTTGTCAATGTTCTGAGTTTGACACTTCACTGTCTCTGCTGCCAAAACCTTCATACAGTGCTTTCCCTGGAACTAGTGCAAATACTTCTTTAGCGATTCTCTTGCTTCCATTCTTTACCCTCTTTTCAATCTATTCTCTACACAGCAGTCAAAGTGTACAGATTTTCCAAATGGAAATCATATGTAGTCAGTAACTAATTGGGGCTTCCCTGGTTGCTCAGACGGTAAAGAATCTGCCTGAAATACCGGAGGCAGGGTTCAGTCCCTGGATTGGGAAGACCCTCTGGAGAAGGGAAAGGCTACCCACTCCAGTATTCTTGCCTAGAGAATTCCATGGGCAGAGGAGCCAGGCAGGCTACTGTCTATGGAGTCACAAAGAGTCAGACACGATTAACTGACTAACACTTTATTGTCAATTAGAAGAAAATCCAGTTTCTTTTTATGACTGGTGCAAACAGAACATTGTTGCCATCTTGGAGCCTATGACAAACACTAGCTGGTTGTTGACTAAATCATTTCGCTTTTATTCCTGGACACACATATTTCCTTTTCTCCTCTCAGGTAGGTGTCTGAGTTGCAAGCAGTAAAATGTGGATTGAAATGGTCCTTTCTGGTTCTGGTCCATAAAACCATCCACATGCAACCTTGTGATGTGTTTCTCCATCTATGACTTGAATGCAGAGGAGGATGAGGCCTTAACAGATGATGCATCCATACTAGAAAGGAGTCTGTGCCTCAGTGATCTTGTGGGGCAGGGCATGTCCTCCCCTTCCCTCGAGGGGCATATTGTACTTTAGTCTTGGAGAGAAATACACTTTTATAGTGTTACGTCATTGAGATTTGGGGGCCATTTGTTTTAGTATAACTACAACTTGAGAAACAAAATCTCTTACACTTGCTCTTCCTCTTTTTTAAACATTCTTTCTCCAAAGTTGTTGTGTGGCTTCCTCCCTCTCAAGGTTTAGGGCTCAGCCAAATGTCTTCTCCTTCTCTGACCTCTCCTGTATCTGAAATAGCTTTCCCCTGTTCTTTTATATCCAGTTGTTCTAGCTATGTTCCTCACAGCACTAACCACTCCCTGAGATTAGAAATGTATTTGTCTACTGCTCTCAGCATGTAAATCTTGTCCAACTTAGCCATCATTTATTCTTGTCTCCTGGAACAGTATCTAGAATATAGAAAGTGAAAGTGAAATCGCTCAGTCGTGTCCAACTCTTTGCTACCCCATGGACTGTAGACTACCAGGCTCCTCCATCCGTGGGATTCTCCAGGCAAGAGTACTGGAGCGGGTTGTCATTTCCTTCTCCAGAAGATCTTCCCAACCCAGGGATCGAACCCGGGTCTCCTGCAATGCAGGCAGATGCTTTACCTTTTGAGCCACCAGGGAAGACTATCTAGCATATAGTAGGCACTCAACAATGACCTTTTTAAAAATTAACCAATATATTTTTAAAAGACCCCAAATAGATTTTAGAATGATTGTATGAATTCCCAATGTGATGTGACTTTTCTGTCTGGAAGAAAGACTTGCTTTTAATGTTTTGCCTTACAAATGAGAAGGGACTGAAATGTACTGGGAAAAGAAGTGTGTGGTAGAAGAAAAAAATCAGTACTTGGTCTTTGTCCCTGGTTCCTGGCATGGAGCTCCCAGAAGCCTTGGAATGTCCTGGATAAGAATGTCTTTTGTAAGTCAATGAGATGATTCAAGTGAAAGATGAGCTAAAATAGTTCCAGGATGGGGGTTGGTCACCAGAAAAACCAACTATGTGATCAGAAGGTCAGAACCTTCAACTCCTACTTTCTTCTAAGCCCAGAGAGGGTGAAGGGAGTTTCATTACCATTAACCATGGTTTTAGTCAGTTGTACCTACATAATGAAACCTCCATGAAAGCCCCTAAATACCGGAGTTTGGGGATCCCCAATGTTGGTGAACATACTCACTTATCAGGAGGATGGTGCATGCCTACTCTATGGGGATGGAAGCTCCTATGTTTAGGATCCTTCTAGACCTCAGACTATGTACCTCTTCATCTGACTTTCCCTTGCAGCCTTTATAATAAACTGTAATAATAAGGATAGCACCTTATATATGTTCTAGAAAGTTACAAAATGTGAGGGCGGAGTCGGGAAGATCCCTGAGTTTGTGTCCAAGTTGGACAGAAATGCAAGTAACCTGGGAATCGGATGTAGTGTCTGGAAAATAACCTGGGAATCGGATGTAGTGTCTGGAAAGAGGCAAGTCTGGTGGGACTGAATCCTCAGCCAGAGGGGGTCTGGGCTAAGCTAACTCTAGGTAGTTAACTGTCAGAATTGAATTACAGGACACTCGGTTGGAGACAGAGAATTGTAGAACTGTTTGGTGTTGAAATGATGTATTTGATGTCAGAAAACACCACACAGAATGGGAATTCAGTGGCTTACTATATTGACTAGCTGGCTTCTTAAGACCAGGTTCACTCTGGGAAAAGGACACTTGAGATTCAGTTTCATCTTTCAAGTAACAGCCAAAAGAGGTAGGAGATCCCTGTCCTCCTGCTGAGTGCATTCTCCCTACTTGGTGATACTATTATGATGTTAGGAACCTGATTCCACAAAGTAGATCAATAGATGGAAGCAAACAGCAAAGGAAAAAACTCCATCTTTATGTCTACCCCGGTACAAGCTACTCCATCACTTCTCCTGGACCACAGCACCAGGCTCCAAATGTTCTACTGCCTTTTAAATGTTAATTTCCTCTACCCCCACATTTCATCCCATCCAACAGCCAGAGTGACCTTTCCAAAGCCCAGATGTGTTACCACAGTCAGTAGCTTCTTTTTGTTCAAGGCTCTCTTTGGCCCACTCAAGTTTACCTCTTCAACTATGTCTTTTATGCTTCCCCAGAATAATGTGCTCCAGCCATCTGTACTTGGGTGATTATGTGGTTAATATCATTTCTTCTCACTAGAATCCATGAGGTTAGAGATTGTGTTTGTTTTTGCTTATCATTTTATCTCCATTGCTACTCACAGTGCCTAGAAAATGTTCAATAAATATTTGAATGAATGGATGGAAAAATGAATGGCACTCAGGTCATATCTCACTGATATTAAGGGAAAGGTTAAGGCTCACAGAAACAGGAGAGTCAGAGCAAGTCAATTAACTTCATTGCATACATGGAATGGAGAGAAGTACCTGTAATCATATCTGCTGTGGCCAGTCTATAGGGGCAGAAGCCAGTAACCCCGACAGCAGGGCCCTGCTGTAAAGGTGGCCAACCTCTTGCTGGCAAACTGCTTGGAGTCATCAGCTCCCACATGCAGTGTGATTGTCTCAGGGCCAAGGAGATGTACTCATAGGAGATTCCTGGAATCCTTAATGTTCACGCTTAATCACCTGAATGACAGCCTCTGATCACCATGATACAGACCAATGGAGTGACCTTGACAATTAATTTTTAAAACCTCTTTTGTGTCAGTTTTTCAGGCCACAGCCTCCTGTTTCTCTGGTTTACATAGTTACATTTCTGTTCTGTGGAACCAGTGGGAAAAACAGAGTGAGAAATTCTTATATTGGGTTTTCGCAAAAGGCATCAACTGACATACATGACAGACAATAGATTGAAGATGCTGGTATGTAAGGAACCCATGCCATTGACAAGCGAAATGCTGAGCCTGGCTAGCCCAGAACGGAGAACTGGATAGCCCATTCATCAGAGAGGAACTCGAAGTATCTAATAAACACAGAAAACATGGTCAACCTCTTTAAGCATAATGGTTAAAGACTTAAAAAATCATGTCAGGAGGACTGCATGCAGTAGACACTTTGAGAGAGTGCTTGTGAGAGTGAGTTGCTTAAACACTTTTTAATGGCAAAGCCTATTGATAATATATAACAGGACCATGGAAAATCTTTTATACAATTTGCAAATCATTTTCTAAAATCAGTCTAAAAGATATTTGACAAGGTGTTATTTATATTTTAAAAAAACATGAAAATCTATCATAAACATTTAATAATAGGGGAGTAGTTTAAAAAATGTGATGTAGCTACAAAATATTTATGAAGAATTTTAGTAACAGAACAAATGCTCAGAAGGCTATTTAGGAAACAGAGCATGGTACAAAGCTGTATGAAGTGTTAGATGTCAACTATGAAAGAATGTTCGCATACAGTAAAGAAAAAAAGTATACAAAGTTTTTATGTGTAGCTACAAAGAGGAAAATAAAGACCAGCATAATCTCACAATTCTCAGTGCAGATTTAAGACAACACATGTGATTCTTTATGTTGATTGTATTCCCAGAATTTCTACACTAATCTGATTAGAATATCATGGAGAAAAATGATTAAAAACACATTGGTTTTGAGATCAGTTGGGCCTGGGTTCTGGTCTTGGTTCTGCTACTTCATATTGTGATAGGTCATCAGTTTTCTCATCTGAACAGTGGATATAATAGAGCAGGTAGGTTTGCTAGTGGACTTCCCTGGTGGCTCAGATGGTAAAGCATCTGCCTGCAATGTGGGAGACCTGGATTCGATAAGATCAAATGAAATGAAATATGTAAACAAGTTAGTATATGACCTAAAGGAGGCTTTCATGACTATCTTGACGATACTGTGAGTCCATGATATCGGTGACAGGGTCTTATTCATCTCTGCCCTGAGTTTGAATTTTTCAGCTACAAGCAACAGCGTACTAGCAGAGTGGCTTAAATGATGTGGGAATTTATCATCTCGCATAACTGGAGTCTGGAAATGGTGGTTCCAGGATTGGATCTGTGACTTGATGATCCTTGTCCTCATCTCTTCCCTCTGCCAACTTCAGAGGGCTGGTGATGTTTCCTTTTGTGGTTATGTGAGTGGTCATTGCTACAACCACCAAGTTAGTTCTGTTAGGAAGGAAAAGATTCATGATGTTATAGACAAGATGATATGCTGATGTAGAAAGACAGATCAAGGGCTATTTTCTCTTGAGCCTTCTTCTTATTTTTTTTAAATTAATTAGGTAGAAATTTTCCCAGTACTCAACACATTTCCTCTTATGGCTTATTGGATAGAAATGGGTCACATGGTTACTCCTAAACCATCACAGGCAAAGGGAATGGTATGACCCTGACTGGTCAGAACAAGTTTGACTCATTCCCTTGGTCTGGTACTTTGGGCAGCTGATGTGAAGAGCTGATTGGAAAAGACCTTGATGCTGGGAAATGTAGAAGGCAGGAGGAGAAGGGGACAATGGAGGATGAGATGGTTGGATGGCATCACCAACTTAATGGACATGAGTTTGAGCAAGCTCCAGGAGCTGGTGAAAGACAGGGAAGCCTGGAGTGCTGCAGTCCATGGGGTCGCAAAGAGTTGGACACGACTGAGGGACTGAACACCACCAACAACAACTTGGCCTAGAACAGTCTTCTCAGAAATCTGCTTGATACCTGAACAGAGGAGGGTTCTGTTAGGAAAGAAAGGTGTAATGTTGTTAGCTGGGTCCCCAACTCTTTTCCCATAAGATCCGAGTATTGCCCCTGATTGAATGTTCTCTGTAAAACCCTTCTATAAAGTTCTATAGCCCTCTGTCTTCTGTGTATCCACAGCCTATTACTCTTACTATATAATTTCTCTGTTTTTAGCCAGTTTCTGTGTCTTAATTGCCCATCTGCCTGTGCGTTTCCTACATGAAACTGTGAACTCCTTCAGGACAGGAAACATTTTATTTAGATTTAAATGTCCAGCATTAAATGTCCATAGGTTTTCAACAAATATTTATTGGTGGATTTTTCTGTACAATTATTATCAAACCTAATCCTTCCCCCCTCCCTCTTTTCCTTCCTTCCTCTCTTTTTTGATATTCTGTCTGCACTAAGACAGTTGATGTTGTTAGTGCTTGTTAGTCGCTCTGTTGTGTCTGACTTTTTGTGACCTTGTGGACCGTAGCCCATCAGGCTCCCCTGTCCCTGGAATTCTCCAGGCAAGAATACTGGAGTGGGCTGGCATTCTCTTATCCCGGGGATCTTCCCAACCCAGGGATTAAGACCAGTTCTCCCACATTGCAGGCAGATTCTTTACTGTTTGAGCCACCAGGGTGCTTGAATTTCCACATGTTTGGATTTCACACATCTTGGTTCACACCTTGAAATGCAGTTCTGGTGTCTGTAATGAAAGCTGGAGCCCTGCTTAAAATGACAGTAGCTGTATAAATAGAGTTTGACTAAAACATTTATTAATGATTCTTTGTTTTGGTAGATAAAAACCAGCATTTAGCTTTATCAAAGACAATATAAATTGAAAACTGAAAATTTCACATCTTTTGTGTGCAAAAAATGGGTTTCATGCCACCCAAAACCAACCCAAACAGCAAAAGTTAACTCAGCTTTCTTGAAAATGACAGCTTCAGTTGTATTGATTTATAGTTTCCGACAGGCTTTTGTGGCTTTTTCTCTCTCCTTTCTTCTTCTCCATACCCCTCATTTATATTTGTGCTGGAAAAATATAACTATGTACAATGGGATGAGTGAGAGCTGTTGCTATCATTCTCTGAATGACCATATCTCTGAACCTACGAAAGAATTCCGTGGCATCATCAGTGCAGCTGGCATCTATGCATGGGAGTGAGAAAGATCTCTATAACTTAATGTGGCATGTAATTCTAGTATCTCACATCTTTTTCTTCTGAGCAGCTTTTTCCTGACCTTCCCACCTGATAGGAAACTTTCCTCTTAGTTTTCTTAACACCCTCCTTACTCTATTATTATCTACCATGCTTAGCACAGTGCACGTGCCAGAAAAATGTTGAGTAGATAAAATTTTTATAACGGAGATGGCTGTGCATTTCTGCATGTACACACTTGTTTATTTAGCAAACACACAGACAGCACTTACTTTCTGCAAGACATGTTTCTAAATGCTTAATACATATTCATTCAGAAATTTACAATTTACCAAAGTACTTTTGACACATTGGCTCATTGATTACTCACTTTAACTTCAGTGAGCAGATGGATAGAAATTATCTCCATATCACAGGTAGGCTAACGTATTCAGAAATTCATCTATTTGCCCATAATTATATGGTTTAGAAATAGCAAAGGTGAGATTTTAACCTACTTGTTCTGACCTTTGACACAATATTTTGTGAGGTTACCACATCTATGTTAGTGAAGACTGAAGGGAAGCTTTGGCTATTTTCAGAAGAAGTTTAAGGGAACGAAGATTCTTTTTTTCATATGTTTGAAACAAGTTTTATGTAATAGTAGTGTCATACTGCAGAGAAGGGAGTGGCACCCCACTCCAGTCCTCTTGCCTGGAAAATTCCATGGACGGAGGAGCCTGGTGGGCTGCAGTCCATGGGGTCGTGAAGAGTCGGACACGACTGAGCGACTTCACTTTCACGTTTCCCTTTCATGCATTGGAGAAGGAAATGGCAACCCACTCCAGTGTTCTTGCCTGGAGAATCCCAGGGATGGAGGAGCCTGGTGGGCTGCCGTCTATGGGGTCACACAGAGTCGGACACGACTGAAGAGACTTAGCAGCAGCAGCAGCAGCGTCATACTGAGCAAATGCTATAATTGCTCCTGAGTAACCACCCCCAAATTCAGTGTCTGAAACAATACTGCCGACTGGGTAGTAGTTGGCTGATCTAGGCTGGGCTTCTCTGAGCAGCTGTGCATCCAGTACTGAACTTGATGGGGCTTCACTCCTTCAAGCTGTCTGGGTTCAGGGCTGTTCCACACATGTTCATTTTGGGGTCTGAGCTAATCCTTGGTACATAGGTAATGCTGGAAGTATATAAATTCAAGCCAAACTACAAAACTCAGTTCAAGCCTTTGCTTACATCACATCCTCTAACATCGCATTGATCAAGGTAATTTACAAAGCCAAACCCAACTCAAGGTAAGAATCACACTCCACCCACCATGAAGTCAAAGCAGATTACGTGGTTAAGACAGATACATTTTGGTGGAGGGGTAATTTAAACTCTCACATTGAAGATGAGGCATGAATACCTTTGAACAGGAATCTAGTCTACCAAATTTAGCAAGTACAAATACAGGGTAACCAGTTAAGTTTGCATTTTAGATAATCAAATATTTTTTAAGTGTAAGTTCCTAGGTGGCATTAGTAGTAAAGAATCCACCTTCCAGTGCAGGAGATGTAAGAAATATGGGGTTTATTCCTGGGTCAGAAGATCCCCCGGTGACGGGAACAGCTACCCATTCCAGTATTCTTGTCTAGAGAATCCCATGGACAGAGGAACCTGGTAGGCTACAGTCCATAGATTTGCAAAGGGTTGGATAAGACTGAAGCAACTAAGCATACACTTATACCCCAAATAGGACATGGGGCATACTTATACTAAATAAGTATTATACTATTATTATACATTATTATACATCATTATACTAAATAAGTTTTATCTGAGATTAAAATTTAACTGAGTGTGCTGTCTTTTGTATGGCAACTCTAGTTTTAGATTGAGTTAGTTGTTCAACACAAGGGGAGATTAATAGTGAGAATATGTAATTGACCAGATGATGCAATAAATATGCTCATGTTGATTTATCCAGTAGCCATCCTTCTACTAGAACTGGCCTGGCTCCCAGAGGAAATGCACAAGCTTCCCTGAAAATATCACTAAGTACTTTAAGGGACAAGACAAGGGGAGTCCTCAAGGGCAGTTAGCCACCGGCCTTCTTGTTAAGCTGTCAGTGAAAGAGACAGTGCAAGGTGCTAGTGGTTTTGTAATTTCAAATAATATTAGGGAGCAAACTTGGGCAGCCCTGAGATTAGTTTCTGCAGTAGGAGTCCAGGCTTGGTAGTTATATATTTTGAGAGTGTTTGTCTTTATCTTGGCCTGTGCATCCTCCACACTCGCTAAGTTGGAAAAATATAGGTGTTCTCCACACCACATGAAGAATGGGATGCCTGCTAACTAGTCATAAAGGCCAAAGCAGATTCATTTTCATTTGGAGGCCAATGATGTCATTGACGTGGTGTGAAATCTTTATTTGGAATGATCCCTGCTTTATCTCTCCAGTGTCTCTTGCCCCTCAGATAATTTCTTATGGCCCCCTACACACCTCTGCAATGGCTATTAAAATGAAAGGACAAAAGATATAGCTGTGATTGGCTCTAGCTAGTCATTTGAAGGGCTTTGTTGGAGCAAATTACTTTGTTTGGTGTTTGATGTTTGCTGTAGTGCCAGTAGCTTTTTGAACCAGTCAAAGGGTCTTAAAGTGTATGTGTGTGTGTGTGTATGTGTTTAAAGATTAAGGAGGAGACATGGAGAGAAATAACATGTGAGAAGTTTGGGATTCTGTTCCCTAAGCCTTGATTTCATCCAGAAATATTTACATTCCAATGTGAGGCCTGGTTTTTGTAGGTGAATGCCAACCTCATAAACTCAGGATGTTAATTCTCATTTCTGCAGGAACTGGAAATGATTCATGGTTTTCAGGAGTTAGAGACACCAAAGTATTTTCTATTAACACCTGGAGCTGACTGCAAAGGTGAAAGGCAGGTCTTGTAGAAGGACATCCTCTAGAGAAGAAAAATGTCAGGGGTTTTCTTTTGTAGGGGTTTTCTTTCTTTTGTTTGTGTGTGAAGATGAGAATTTTTTTTCCTCAAGAAATAATTTCTATACTGTTGCAAGACGTCACTGCAAAAATCTGATTGAGAAAATAGTGAATCATTCTGTTTATCCTCTTTGCTGTGTTCATGAAACTATCACCTTAAGCATGTGGTGAAAATTACAGGAAAATGAGCCATTTCACCTGTTTTTGTAAGTGATCACATTCTTTATATTCCTCAGTTCCATGAGAGTTATAAAGGGAAATTTCCCTTGGCTAGCTGATTAAATAAACATCTATTTCTAGAAGCAGTCAGGAGAAGAACAGAAAAAAAAAAGTGGCAAAATAAGTCACTTAAGTCTAATCATTTCTCTGCGTAGCAACTGTGGCCTAGCAGCTGGGGGAGCTTTAGGTCAAGAGGGCACATTTTATTGATATGGGAGCATAGATCTTGCTTTCTTGCTTGCATCTCTTTAGACTGCTAACTCTAAACAGTTTTGAAGAAGTCATGATAATTAGGTGGCTAATAATGATAATAATATTAATAGTAATAATTGTATATCCATAGGGTTTCCCAGGTAGCACTATGGTAAAGAATCCGCCTGCCAATGCAGGAGACGCAGGAGACATGGGTTTGACTCCTGGGTTGGGAAGACCCCCTGGAGAAGTAAATGGCCACTCACTTCAGTATTCTTGTCTGGAAAATTCCATAAGGAGAGGAGCCTGGTGGTATATTAATAATAATAATGGTGTATTGATAAGGTAATAATGCTAGTATAATTACTGCTGTCATTAACTGGTTGTTAACTATGGAGAAGATACTATACTAAATGCTTTTTATGCTTTATCCCATTTTTAATCCTCTTGGTCATATGTTACAGTTGAGGGAGTAGCGGTGAAAAGGTTAGTAACTTGCCTAGAGTACTTCTGCACTTGTCATATAGTAAGTCATCATTCGAACTCATGACTCTGGAGCCAAAACTTTTAATTCAATATTATACCATGACTTCTGGTGTTGGGTTAGTGTGAAAGACTCTCAGATTAACCCACTCTTTCCCCTGTTGGATTGTGTCTTTGCTCGACATACTCCTTTTTCTGGGTTCTACTGTGAGCCTTACTTTCCAGGCCTTGGCAAATCACATGGGATATCAGGTGGGGAGTTTATGATGGGAAAGTTTTTCAGAGCTAGGGACTGAGGAGGAAGAAGAGTTAAGGACACTGAAGAGA
Organism: Neotragus moschatus; assembly: GCA_006410615.1. NCBI lineage: Eukaryota > Metazoa > Chordata > Mammalia > Artiodactyla > Bovidae > Neotragus > Neotragus moschatus. The sequence continues at coordinate 1,135,861 of SJYA01000382.1, forward strand.
GGAAGAATATATACTACATCCAGGAGGGTGTCGAGGGTCACAAGCGTGAAATCTGAGAGACAAGGAGAAAATATAGTAGGAAACTTCAGAGCACTTGCTGAGAAGAGCTTCAGTCTCCCTTTTCCTGTGTGTGAGGTGTGTGGACACTCGGGTCACCTGTTAGAGGTCAGGTGAAGGCAAGACTCAACACAGTGACCCTCATAGAGAGCTGGTTTTTAATATTTATTTATTATTTTTTGTGTGCCAATCAATATTTTTTTATACTATATGTTTAATTTTTTCTCTCTTGTTTTCCTTCAGCCCAAATTTTTTTTTTTTTTTTTNACATATTGCTGAAGCCTTGCTTGGAGAATTTTGAACATTACTAGAGAGTGAGATTAGTGCAATTGTGCGGTAGTTTGAGCATTCTTTGGCATTGCCTTTCTTTGGAATTGGAATGAAAACTGACCTTTTCCAGTCCTGTGGCCACTGCTGAGTTTTCCAAATTTGCTCATATATTGAGTACAGCACTTTCATAGCATCATCTTTTAGGATTTGAAATAGCTCAACTGGAATTCCATTATCTCCACTAGCTTTGTTCGTAGTGATGCTTCCTAAGCCCCACTTGACTTCATATTCCAGCATGTCTGGCTCTAGGTGAGTGATCACACCATTGTGATTATCTAGGTCATAAAGCTCTTTTTTGTACAGTTCTTCTCTGTATTCTTGCCACCTCTTCTTGATATTTTCTGCTTCTGTTAGATCCATATCATTTCTGTCCTTTATGTCCTTTATCTCCATTCTGTCCTTCTATATTTATCGTAATGGTTTCCTAACCTATATCTTTATCCCAGAACTCTTTTTTCAATTTAGCCTCAAATATCCAACTCCATAAGTATCACAGATATCACAGCCAAAAGAAATCCATAGTAGAGCCCTTCATTTCTCCTCCCAAGTCTGTTTCCCTGGTCTTGGTTTGCTTCTGTATCACATCCAGATCTTTTCCTGGGCTGTTCCCACTTACCTGCTACTCTTTTTATATAATCTACTCTTTCTTGTCCTTCATACCTCGAGTTTGTCCACCAAGAACTTTTTCTTCATCTGCCTCTTTCCTACTCCAAATCAGGGTTAGTTATTGATCCTGTGCCACAGCTTCCTGCAACTTTCAGAGCAGCACTTAGCATGTGGTATCACAATGGTTGCATACTTGCCTGTGTCTCTCACTAGAAACTTTTATTTACTTATGTATGGCTATGCTGGGTTTTTGTTACTGCACTCAGGCTTTCTCAGTTGTGGTGTGCAGGCTTTATATTGCCGCGGTTTCTCTTATTGTGGAGCATGGCTCTAGACCATGGGCTTGGTGGTTGTGGCTCACATGTACCACCTGTAACCTGTGGAATATCCTCAGACAAGGGATTGAACTCATGTCCCCTACATTGGCAGGTGGATTCTTAACCATGGAAGTCCTAGAATATTCTTGAGAGAAGAACTCTTATTGAAAGAATGTAAACTGTGAGCACAGTTCTGAACCTTAGTTGTCAGTTGCCATTAAATATTATTTAACTTATAGGCAGAGTATGTCATGAGAAACGCTGGGCTGGGAGAAGCACAAGCTGGAATCAAGATTGCTGGGAGAAATGTCAATAAACTCAGATAGGCAGACGACACCACCCTTATGACAGAAAGTGAAGAAGAACTAAAGAGCCTCTTGATGAAAGTGAAAGAGGAGAGTGAGGAAGTTGGCTTAAAGCTCAACATTCAGAAAACTAAGATCATGGCATATGGTCTCATCACTTCATGGTAAATAGATGGGGAAACAGTGGGAACAGTGGCTGACTTTTTTGGGGGGGCTCCAAAATCACTGTAGATGGTAACTGCAGCCATGAAATTAAGACACTTACTCTTTGGAAGGAAAGTTATGACCAACCTAGATAACATTAAAAAGCAGAGTCATTACTTTGCCAACAAAGGTCCATCAAGTAAAGGCTATGGTTTTTCCAGTAGTCAT
>SJYA01000382.1:1139593-1152185 GCA_006410615.1 Neotragus moschatus
TTCCAGTAGTCATATATGGATGTGAGAGTTGAACTATAAAAAAAGCTGAACGCTGAAGAATTGATGCTTTTGAACTGTGGTGTTAGAGAAGACTCTTGAGAGTCCCTTGGACTGCAAGGAGGTCCAACCAGTCCATCCTAAAGGAGATCAGTCCTGGGTGTTCATTGGAAGGACTGATGTTGAAGTTGAAACTCCAATACTTTGGCCACCTGACAAGAAGAGCTGACTCATTTGAAAAGATCCTGATGCTGGGAGGGATTCGGGGCAGGAGGAGAAGGGGACGGCAGAGGATGAGATGGCATCACCAACTCGATGGACATGAGTTAGGGTGAACTCTGGGAATTGGTGATTGACAGGGAGGCCTGGTGTGCTACCATCCTTGGGGTCACAAAGCATACACGACGGAGGGACTGAACTGAACTGATCAGTCAACTTAACAGAATAAAGAGTAAGATAAATGTTATAATAGTAATGTACTGGGAAATAAGTGTGTTCAGGAGTGAGAGACAGAGGAACGGCTCTCACGCCAACCTGAAAGATGCAGGCTCGGGAATGACTCTGCTGAAGTACGTTGTCTATCTTGAGAGGAAGAACTAGAATGTAGAAAATGCTGGAGATGAAAAGAAAGCCACGAGCGACAGCTCATGTTGGGCAATGTGAGCAAGATAGCTGGAGCACACAATTGTCTTCAGAGAGGTCAGGTTCTACAACGCTAATAATAGTACATTATGACTGGAGGTCAAATCTCAAATCTGACCATTCATTCTCCTTTTAAGGACTTTTAAAGGGAGTTTCGTGTGGCCAGATTTATACCACCGAAAGATCACTCAGGAAGCCGTGAGAGGTGTGGGATTGGATGCAGGAAGACAAGTTGCAGGGCTTGCAGCCCTCAGTTGATAAATGACAAGGGCTGGACAAGGACAATGACAGTTTGTTAGCACAGAGGGGAGCTGCTTGTCCTGAGCAGAATGCTGCGGGGAGGTGCTAGTGGTGAACCTGAGTATTCTGTTAGTACTGTCGTTTGGGGCATTCTCCAGCTGTCAGCACATTTGCTGGCCTGGCTGGAGCTAAGCTGATCGTGTTTGTGTCTCCCCAGTACCACTGCTGGAGGTGGCGCGAGGGCCTTTCAGGAACCATCTGGAGAAGGTCAGTTCGATCTGAGGGGCTTATTTTCATTTAAAAAGTTCCCCAAAGCACAAGTCATTGTCCAGAAAGGGAGAGATTCCATTAACTTTGATCTTGTCTGTTGTTCATTGTCTTCTGCTGCTTTTGTTATTATTTTGGTGTCAGCCTTGGTTTTGAAGCTGCAAACAAGTAGTCGTGGCTGTCTGTCCAGTATCAGTTAAATATGGAAAGATATGCTAATCCTCAGGAATCAAATTCTGATGTTAAAAGAAAGACCCGTACAGACTTAGCACTTTGAATGCCTTTTGTGCAAACTGGTAACTAATTGCTAAAGAGAGGTTATGCCTCAGAGGTTGATGACACTACTTGCCTTTTTATAATCTTTCCTTTTTTGAAAAAATGTTTTAGAAAACACTAATTTATTAAGGAAACACAGTAATCTTCACAGATTGTTATCAAAATATTTCACTTGCATACTGACTCAGGCATCCGATAGGGGAGAATAAATGTGATGCAATTCATTAATACAGATATTCTGGGTGAACGTTTTCCTGGCTGCACTGTGATGTTTTTTCAGCTCAGATTTCTATTAAGCCACTGGCTTCTAATGCCACACATTACCATCTCTGCTGTCTTTAATGGATAATATTGTTGATACCGCTAAGCAAACAGGCACTTGGCCAAGAAGTAGTTGTATGTACCTTCGGGCTCCCAGGAGGAGGCCAAGTGAGTGGCGGGGATTGAGATAAGAGCATCAGCAGCCTCACCACAGGCTTAGACATGGCTCGCGTGCTTATCTGAATCCAGCCCGCCTGGCAGGGTTATAGCCCCAAGGAATGCTGGAGGACTAGGTCTCGAGATGGACTTCAGAGGAAAATAATTCTGTATCTAAATCAGCGTTAGGGAATTCAGAAGAAAACTAAGACTAAAGCACGTGTAAGCGCGTGCGATGCAAACACGTGTACTAGGTTTCACAGAGAAGCAGTACTGCATAGAGAGTAAGGGAATAGACTTTGGACTCCAACTTCCTAGTTTCTTATCTATGCTTTAGTTTACTCATTGGTAAATGGAGAATCTTAGTGTTCTCTCTCTCTCTCTCTCTCTTTGGGTTGTTCTGAAGGTTAAGCGGCTGTCGGAGGATAACTAGTGATTTTCTTTTTACTGTTGGTATCTAGTCCAGAGTCTGGGCAAAATTCAGTGCACTGGCATTCAGTACACACTCGCCAAACACCTGCTAGGTGTCAGTCCCTGGGCCAGGCACTAGGAACACAGTGATAAATACAACACTCTCTCTGCCTTGAATACACAGTACAGTAGAGGAGAGAGATGTGCAAATGGTAGGTTTAATTCTGTGTGAGGAAAAGAATAAGAGATGCAGACATGAAGTTCCAGGTAGTAGAGTGAAGGGAGACTGTCCTCTGATCGAAGAATTTATAAGGAAATGGTTTGCATAGGTTTTAAATACTCTGCTGGCCTTTCAGGTGTAAGGAGGAGTTGAATCGTCAAGAATGTGAGTAATTAGGGAAAATGAAAGGGTTAAAGTGAAAGTGTTAGCTGCTCAGTTGTGTCTGACTATTTGCAACCCCATGGACTGTAGTCTGCCAGGCTCCTCTGTCCACTGAATTCTCCAGGGAAGAATACTGGAGTGGGTGGCCATGTCCTGCTCCAGGGGATCTTCCCGACCCAGGGACTGAACCCGGGTCTCCTACAATGCAGACTCTACAATTTGAACCACTAGGAAAGCCCCGAAAGTTTAAATAAAACAGGTATTGAATGAAGAATAGAGGAGGAAAATATGCTGTTTTCTTTCATCCATTTTGCTTGTTCATTTGTTTCTTTGGTTTGGCAGTGAGATCCTTGGTTCTGGAGTATTTCCCGTTTTTAATCTAAATTTGGCAACAGCTCCATGCTTAATGGAATCATCATACTAGGAGAATTCCCTCCTATTCTGGGAACTGGTGGCCCACCTGCATTTGAACTGCCACTTACAGACCACCAGCTTCTCTCTGAAGATGGAGTCTAGACTTGGTCCATTATTGTGCTTTTGAGATGACCTTCTGGCCAAACCAAATCAAGAAACTGTTTGCATATGAAGTCCAAATTCTTAGCTATTCAGAGTTTCATTCTTTCAGGAGAAATGAGATTTTAAAACTTTGAGACAACTTATGAATTTCAAAATAAAACCATCTTCTTTGTGGAGGGAGGCTGCAGGATGGGAGTGGCGATTCTCACAATCACCTTTTCTGTTTCTCCTGCTCTTTGTCACTTGCCTGACTTTCAACAAACTATCATAGTGAGAACAGATAAAAAGTCACCTTAGTTTCCAATTCATTAAAATTAAATGTGCTACATCTTACAAGTGAAAATACAGTTTTCAGATGAAGAAATGGAAAGATTTTTTCCCTTGTATTTTGCTATTACTGTCCTTGCAGTCTCACAGTTGACAGTCTTAACTTTAAAAGGCTCAGATTCACACAGAATGTATTTGGGGGGCATTAGCAATTGGGAGGGAAGGGAGTTTACATGGCATTTTTAGGAGAGCCAGCCTGTGAAGGACCTCTGAGCTGACTTGAGAACCACACTCCCTGTCTTTATTTTTTAATTGATTTTACTGAAGCATAGTTGATTTACAATGTTGTGTTAGTTTCTGCTGTACTGCAAAGTGATTCAGTTATACACACACACATGTATTTTTTTGTGTGTGTTCTTTTCCATTATCGTCTATTACAGGACATTGGATATAATTCCCAATGCTATACAGTAGGACCTGTTGTTTATCCATTTCATATAGAATTCTTTGCATCGCTAATCCCAAATTCTCAGTCTCTTCCTCTCTGATCCCCACACACCCACCTTGGCAGCCACAAGTCTGCTCTCTCTGTCTGTGGGTCTGCTTCTGTTTCATAGATATGTTCATTTGTGCCATATTTTAGACTGTACATATAAGTGATATCATATGGTATTTTTCTTTCTCTTGATGACATTTCACTTAGTACGATAATCTCTAGTTCAACCAGGTTGCTGCAGATGGCATTATCTTCTTTTTTATGGCTAAGTAATATTCCATTGTGTATATGTACCACATCTTCTTTATCCATTCATCTGTTGATGGGCAGTTACATTGCTTGCATGTCTTAACCACTGTAAGTAGTGCTGCAGTGAACACTGAGAACACCCCCTTTCTGATGGTCCCAGCCTGGCTGAGTCCAACCGGTAACCAAAAAGTTCATAAGTCACTTTCCCAGTGCTGTTAAGTAGAAAACGACATGTATTATTTCTAGGCCTGTCATTGTCTTGTCCCTGCTTGTACCACTGGGAGAAGGGGAACTCAGATCCATCCATTTTCTTCCCTACATCTTTTCCTCCTCCTAGATTCCCAGTCTAAGAGATGCCACCATCTTCCCTCATGAGAATCTGGGAGTCATCCCACACTTCTCATTGTCTTTACTTCTTTGTCCTAATTGGTGAGTCTTATTTCTATTCCTTTAACTTTCTTTACATCTCTTCCATTTTTCTCCTTAGTGATCGTATAGCTAGATGGAGGTTTCTAATTGAGAGAAAAAAAATTTCATATCATATTTCAAAACATCATTCATCTAGATGTCTGTAGTAGCCTATCACTGGATCTTGCTGCCTTTGATCTCATACTTCTATTACAGAGTTACAAAACTGATCCTGCTTTATATTTTAGTGTCTCTAAGACCAATTCTAAACTTCTTAGCATAGCACAGAAGGCCTTCTGTCATTCAGCCTGCCTTCCTCACCAGCTGTCTTTTTTTCAATTCCCTCACATATATCTTATGCATCAGGCATACTTAACTATGAGCAACTCATCAGATATGCCTTGCAGTTTCTCTTCCTGCCTTTGCCTGTGTTCTTCCTGTTATTTGATTTCCCTTTCTCCTCTAATCTCCCTGTCAAACCCCTTCGACTCATCTCTCTATGAATTCATTCTTGAATCATCTGTGTCAGTCACCTTCTGGTAGGAAATAGCTCATTCAAAGTGGGTAACTTGAGGAGAGTTTAATAAAGAGAATATTTACAAAGATGTGAGCAGGATGTGGGGAAATCACAAAAGAAATAGAGAAGTCAGGACCCTGAGGCTGAAACAGGGCTCCTATTTGTCCCCTCCCAGCACAAGGAAGCTGTTACCTGAACTCAGAGACAAAGGGGGCTGTTTGAGGCATGTGGGCATCCCACAGCCACCTACCTGCCCTCTTTGCAGAAAGGGAGTTAAGGGAACAAATACCCTAACCTTACTCTTTTCTCTCCCTTCAATTTCCTGCCAGCACTCAGCATTGACTGCAATCAATAGGACTAGGACAGGAGAGGCCAGGGAGCCTTTGACATAGACTGTATTAGTCAGCCTTCTGGGGCACAGCGGAAGATGAAGGAGATTGAAGCATGGAACTCAAAGGATAAACAGAAGGTACCTGGCACCCCACCCAAGCTGAAGTGGCCAATTTGTGACCCAAGGGCCTGGTTCACACTTCTCTTACTGCCTTTATAATGACACTTTGCCACGACTTGTTTGTGCATTTATCTCCTCTATGTTATAACCTTTTGGATAGCAAGATACACGTGGCTTTGGGTTTGTATTAATCTTTGTATTCCTGTTGCTTACCATAGTGCCTGCCTTGTAGCAAACACTCCATAAACTCTCCCCTAAACAGAATTGGTTTATTCAGAGAACCATGAAGAAAGCGATGGCCCTAGAGGGTAAGAGAACTGACTCTTCCCTCCTTGGGTCTTGGAAGGGAGGGACCATGTCTTGGCCACTGTAGTGCTGCAGTGGACACCAGACACTATTGTGGACACCAGCAGCCCCTCTTCATGCTCCCTGCCTTCTTGTCTGACATTTTCCACTTCTGTCCTCCCTTTCTCCCTCTGGCCCCTTGGTCCCCATCCTCACAGGACACTAATGTCTGGGATCTCTAAATCTCAAATCATTATCTGTCCACCTTGAGGTACTAAAATAGACAAAAGACAAACCACTTCAGAAAAATAATAACTCACTTCTTAGTTTCTCTATGAAGTCTTAGCTTCACTGCTGCTCTGGTTAGGTGAGCTGCACCATTTAGAAATCTTGAATTTCCTCCTGTTTGATTCTTCTCACCTAAAATATAGAGTGGAGTCATCCCCTAAGTAGATTCTTAGCCACTTCCTCTTCTGAGTTCTAGTCTCTATTTGGCCCTCTTAGGCTAAGGATGTTGTAGAAAAGATATCCCCAGCCTGAAATATATCACCTGAGAACAAAGGAAGAAAACCTCCTCAACTCCTGCAACTCATTCCAACCCTACAGCCAGAAGGCCCCTGATCTTTATAACTAACATGGTGGCTCTAGTTGGTTTCCTTTGTGTTTGCAGATACATATCTGAACTCTCTCTGTGTTTAGATTGCAGAGAGAGAGGCTCAGGGCTTGGAACCAAACTGGCAAATGGAGAAAAGATGATCCTGATGGGAAAGAGCAGAACATATGCCCGTGCAGTTTATTCCAGGTAGAGCTCTCTTCCATGACTCTAGGGTTGAGTTTCCTATTTTTGGTGGAGATTATAGCTCACTGAGGCTATCATTGGAATTTCACATGCTTTAGATTCCTCTTTTCTACTCAGTTCTTTCTACTACTACCTTCTTCAAAGTCAACATATATTAATTGGGCACTAAGTATTCAAGAACCTTTTTGCTGTGTACTGTCTCTAGCATAGAGAAGGCATATGTTAGCAGTGTGTTTAGCAATGTTGTTGTTGTTTAGTTGCCAAGTTGAGTCCAGCTGTCTTGCGACCCTATGGACTATAGCCCATCGGTCCCCTCTGTCTATAGGATTTCCCAGGCAAGAATACTGGAGTGGGTTGCCAGTTCCTTCTCCAGAGGATCTTCCCAACCTAGGGATTGAACCCAGGTCTCCTACATTGCAGGCAGGTTCTTTACCACTGAGCCACCAGGGAAGCCTGTCTTCAGCGATGAACCTTAGCCTTTTCTCATGGAACAGGAGTAGAAAGCTGTGATGTACTTGAGGAAAGAGAGAGGAAATTTGCAGTAAATCCCTGGTGTGGATATTCTAGCCTGGGATGGGTGTTCTTGCTATGGACTTCCTGTTCTTTCCCTGTTAGAACTCATAATAAACTTTATTATTACTTCCTTTTCAACATCTGTCTATTCCATTAGACTGTATGCCTGCTGCTGCTGCTACTGCTGCTAAGTNATTTGCAGTAAATCCCTGGTGTGGATATTCTAGCATGGGATGGGTGTTCTTGCTATGGACTTCCTGTTCTTTCCCTGTTAGAACTCATAATAAACTTTATTATTACTTCCTTTTCAACATCTGTCTATTCCATTAGACTGTATGCCTGCTGCTGCTGCTACTGCTGCTAAGTCGCTTCAGTCGTGTCTGACTCTGTGCGACCCTATTGAGCAGCAATTTTGCCTTATAATCCTGGAATTTAGCACAGGGACCCATAGTAGATACTCAGCAATTACCTGTGTGAAATAATGGATTTGTGTTGTTTGAAGAACATCTTTGTGCCAGTATTCACTTTGTTCAATATGTAGGGCCATCTTTAGTGTAGTAGTTGTGTAGTGTGGTCATGGGAAGAAACATGATTTTATTTCTTCTGACTTTCCTGGAGGGATAAGTTTGCAAGTTGTTCTCCTGTAGCTATAAGACCCGGACAGGAGAGATGATTGTGATATCATCTACTTATTCTGACTTGAAGGCTCTTGAGGTCTCTGAATATCATCCCTTACCGCTTGGGCCACTCACTATCAGCCTGTCAAAATGGATATGTAAATCATGGAGCAGAGGTATTGATGATCATGAACTTGTTAACTCTGATATCGGATCAACTGGAATGAAATGTGGGCCTGGAACAGAGGACGGCTGTGTTTTAAGGAAGGTGAGGTAAGGAAGAAAGGACTTTTATATATTGGTCCTTAGTGTAGGGTGAGCATAAAGGAAGGAATCAGGTTATCTGGTCATCTGACTGAGGCAGAGGGGGCTGTCATGACAGAGCAGGTCTGGGTGAAAGACTTTCAGGCCGGGTGCCTGGAGAAACAGAAGAAGGTAGGACAAGGGGAGCAGGAGTCTGCAGATATTTCAGATCTTACCTGGCATTTTGCTGGGAGATTTATAAGATGGGCTAAGACACCTGGGTCTACTTTTGACCTTAGTTGTCCTAAAGACACACATGTAGACCCTGCACGTACCCAAATGGGAAACTGAAGCTAAAGCAAGGCTTTTGGTCAACACAAATTGAGTACAGTTCAAAGTGATCATGTGCACCTATTAAATGTCAATATCTTATGAGCCCCATGAGACACTGTCTCAGGGCATACATGAGGCGTGGAAGACCTCATCTTTCCCCCAGGAATCTCACAATATAGTTTTGAAGCCTTCATAACAGAATAAGCCAACCACTCTTTGCCTTGTATTTAAAACACATCAATTGTTGCTCAGTCAATAATGTAGGCCATCTGCCTTCCAGACTCTTGTCAGAGAAAATAGCCTCAAATTGTCAGCTCTCTAGCCCCTATCAGAATCCAATCTGAGANATATAGTTTTGAAGCCTTCATAACAGAATAAGCCAACCACTCTTTGCCTTGTATTTAAAACACATCAATTGTTGCTCAGTCAATAATGTAGGCCATCTGCCTTCCAGACTCTTGTCAGAGAAAATAGCCTCAAATTGTCAGCTCTCTAGCCCCTATCAGAATCCAATCTGAGAGAAGAGGTAGTTACGGAAGATAGTCTTGAAGGAATGATTTTCAAATATTTTCTTTTGCATCAGGTCTTTTTCTTTCAATGATATCTTACCTGGAAACTCAGTGTGGTAAATAGAGAAAAGTGGGGGTGCTCTGATTGTAGAGGGTGAAAAGTCCTCAGCCTCTCTGTGGCCCCTGCATGTGGCTCCCTTGTCCCTAAGGACTGCAGTGTGGAAGCCACAGGTCTAAGGGAGGTATATTGGGTTGGTCAAAAAGTTCTTTTAGGTTTATCTGTAGGATGTAATGGAAAACCCCCAACAAACTTTTTGGCCAACCTGACAAGACCTTTACTCCTCTCCAAGTTCATCCCTTGTAAACACGCAGATGAGAGCTCTAGCCAGGACTCTTTTAGCTTAGCATGTGCAAAATTGCCACTTACGTCCTTAGCTTATGCAAAAGCAAGAATATTTGTATGTTTTTCTTATTATACATTTTTGAATTGATAGAAAAAATTATACAGAGAGTACTACTTTTGTAGTTTTAAAAAAACAGAAAGGGAGATGTGTAAAAAGCAGTACCTTTGGAAGATAGATCTGGAGTGGACTTAGAGTAAATTGAAAATATTAGAGACTCCAGGCAGAGAAGAGGTTGGAAGCTGGTGTCTTCATCTGAGAGTGATACTGTAGACACCAGGACCGAGGTGGCAGCAGATACAGGATGGAGTCATCATTCATTAGACCTGTTCAGTCTGAGAATAGATGGTCAGGGGAATATCAGAGACATTAGAACAGAAGGATGGAAGGGCCATGACAGAAATGGCAGAAGGAATGTGTGCGGAAATCCTGAGAGATTTGATCAGTAGAGTTTGTGTAAGGAGGCATGTCCCCTGACCTTCAGAAATTAGAATAAGAGAGAGCCACAGTAACTGAGAAGAACATGCTCCGTTATCATGAGGGTCATAGAAGTTGAAGTGAATGTGAGTAGATTATATGCTTGAAGTGACAATATCAAACATCCCCTGGGGATTCTGTTAACTGGTAGAAGATGCTTCTGGCTGAAACTTCTTCTTGATGAGACAGTTGCCTACATCCTGAGATCCTTTTCTGAATAATGCAGTTTGATCAGATCCTAGTGATTCAGTACAAATATTTACATTTCTGTACATAATGAAGGATACTTTCCCTCAAAGGCTTTCATATCTATTCTCTTGTTCTTCAAACACTCTTTGAGGGAAGTAGAGCAAATAGTGTCCTGATTTCATAAGGTTAAACAATACCTTTGTAGGTGATAGGAGAGCCAAGCCTGGGACCCAGAATACGGCCTGCAACCCTGTACTGTCTTCCGCATCACATGGGTTCATCCAGTAGGGCTCTGCAACTCTGTGTGCCTGTTGGTGAGAACACACAAGTAGCTGACCCTTTTAAATCATTTGTTTAGTTTTGACTGTGCTGAGTCTTCATTGCTATACCAGCTTTTCTCCAGTTGCAGCAAGCAGGGCCTATGCTCTAACTGCAGTGCTTGGGCTTCTCTTGTTGCAGAGCCAGAGCTCTAGGGAACATGGACTTCAGTAGCTGTGTACATGGTTGAGTAGTTGTGGCTCCTGGGCTCTAGAGCACAGGCTCAGAAGTGTGGCTCCGGACTTGCTGCCCAATGGCACGTGGGATCTTCCCGGACCGGTGATTAAACCCTATGTCTCCTGCATCGGCAGATGGATTCCTTACCACTGAGCCACCAAGGAAGCCCCCAAGTAACGGACTCTTACAATCATTCCAAGTTTCTTCTCTGTTTGGTAGTCTGCTCACCACCTTTCCAAACTTTTCTGAATTGGATATTGAATGTTGGTCACTTGGCTTGAAGGGCTGTGTTTCATTTTTCCAATGTCTCAGTTTTATTCATTTAGCTGATATCTGGTGTCTCCTTATCCATATTTTATCCACATTAGCACCAGCTCATGTGTCTGAGCTCTCATCTAATATGCACTACCAGGTGTGGTCTGCATGCTGATGGCTTCGAGGGTGTCTTCCTTGAAGCTTCCTGTCCTCCCATTCTGGATATTTTTGCTGGTCTTGTGGCTGGCTTGTCTCTGGTTCTTGTCAGTGTGCTTACAGAGGTATCCTGTATATTTTGTGTAAATGTAGCCTTTGCAATGTTTCTAAGTTACCTCTTTTACTGATGAGAAGTGATCCTTCTTGTTTGTGAAATAGTGTGTATTTAAGCACTTAGAAATGTACACACACACGTGTGTGTGTGTGTGTGTAGTATGTGTCTGTCTATGTATACATGCACACATATGAACCTTAGGTTCAGGACTAGGCCTTGAAATCTAGGTATGAAAATATCCCTAAGAATGACCTTGAGTATGAATTATCTGTGAAAGAACATAGTTAGTTTGTCTTGTTCAGCCTCCTGAAAAGATTATTCATACCAAGGGGAACACTTACTTAGAAGCACTAACTTTTGGACATACCAGTATTCTTAAAGGCTGTTACACCCTAACTCTCATTTCATACTTAACAAAGATTATTTTTTTAATTATGGAATTAGTTTAATATCATCCACCTCGCTCGGAGAAGGCGATGGCACCCCACTCCAGTACTCTTGCCTGGAAAATCCCATGGACAGAGGAGCCTAGTAGGCTGCAGTCCCTGGGGTCGTGAAGAGTCGGACGACTGAGCAACTTCACTTTCACTTTTCACTTCATGCATTGGAGAAGGAAATGGCAACCCACTCCAGTGTTCTTGCCTGGGGAATCCCAGGGACGGGGGAGCCTGGTGGGCTGCCGTCTCTGGGGTCGCAGAGTCGGACACGACTGGAGCGACTTAGCAGTGACTTAGCAGCATCCACCTTGCTATGACTCAACTGGGCTTGAAGCCTTGGGATTTCCTACCTCCTATTTTAACTCCCACCATGTATCCCTTTCTCTCCTCTCTATGCGTAACTTTGTTTACAGAAGACAACAGATTTTAGGAGAGAAATTGAAATTAGAGTTCAACATTNCGACTTAGCAGTGACTTAGCAGCATCCACCTTGCTATGACTCAACTGGGCTTGAAGCCTTGGGATTTCCTACCTCCTATTTTAACTCCCACCATGTATCCCTTTCTCTCCTCTCTATGCGTAACTTTGTTTACAGAAGACAACAGATTTTAGGAGAGAAATTGAAATTAGAGTTCAACATTGTGATCCTTTAACATTTTATTGTGGATGTTGCTATGAATCATCATATTTGATCCTGAATTGCTTAGGGTCCTATAGCACCCAAACACCGAGAAGACAGACGCAGAGAACCAAGAGTCTCACGGGTGAAAAGAAAAGTTTCCAGTGTGGTTAATTGGAAACAGGGTCTTGGGGCTACATGTAGTCAAAGGGATCTCTTCCCTGGCCTTCAGGAAGGCAGGCCACACTGTCACCTTTTCCTCTTGCCCTTCTGTCTCCTCACCCCCCACATATTGAGACTGTGATGCTGCACTGCCCTGCCTCGCAAAGAGGATATACTTGCCAAAGGGTCTTCTGTTGCCACCACCTCCAGGCTGTCTTTTTGTAGTCACTCCAGGCCAAGAAGAGATTTTGGCACAGGGTAGTTAACTATGTCTGTCTGATGCTGAAACAACACAATTTATGCCATGTTGTCAGACATCTGGTAAAAATCACTGAATAAAAATCAAATTGGCTGAACCTGGTAGTGCTGGAAACAACCAGTCATTTGTATCAGAACCCTCGGTCTGGCAGTTCTGTGCTGATATAATACATGTGGAACACCAGACCTGGAC
>SJYA01000382.1:1155003-1334971 GCA_006410615.1 Neotragus moschatus
TCCTGCCCTCAATCTTTCCCAGCGTCAAGGTCTTTTCAAATGAGTCAGTTCTTCACATCAGGCGGCCCTGAGTATTGGAGTTTCAGCTTCAACATCAGTCCTTCCAATGAACACTCAGGACTGATCTCCTTTAGGATGGACTGGTTGGATCTCCTTGCAGTCCAAGGGACTCTCTAGAGTCTTCTCCAACACCATAGTACAAAAGAATCAGTTCTTCAGTGCTCATCTTTCTTTATAGTCCAACTCTCACGTACATGACTACTGGGAAAACCATAGCCTTGACTAGACAGATCTTTGTTGGCAAAGTAATGTCTCTGCTTTTTAATATGCTGTCTAGGTTGGTCATAATTGCTTCATTTATTCATTCATTCTTATCTTTAATTTTTAAAATTTTAAATTTATGGAAGTTATATTTTCTCTTGTTCTCCTTCCTTCAAATATTTCAGTGTGTATTTTTTAGAAATAACGTTTCTAACATAATCATACTTTACCATATAAACATCTTCTTATCAAACTTTCATCTGTTAATTTTAGCATCCATTCATGATTTTTGCCTTATTCATTTTGAATGACTAATCTAATGAATATCTTCTATGTTTCAGGTATTAGACAGATACATAGATTGACATAACTCAGTCTCTAACCTCAGTCGTGAGGAAAAGCAGACATTAAAACAATACATTATAGTCAGAGTGGCAAATGTAAGAACATAGAAAGGGTAGTTCAGAAGAGATCACAACAGACTCTGCCTGGAGAAGGCAGGTCAGGGAGAACCTCACAGAAGAGGTGATTCTGGAGGTCGGGGGAGGTGGGGAGAGTGTCTCCAATTAGAGTTTAGGACATATTCTGAGCCATATACATTATTATGGGAATATGAAGTCCTAGTTTCTCTAAATGTGAGACATTCCTACTATCTACATTTTTTACATCTCGATATTTCTCAGTGTTTTTAAACCTTTTGACCTCTATCCACAGTAAGAAATACACATTGTAGCATGAACACACACACAAACACTCTCACTTACAGAAATACAAAGTCTTACCGTTACTACTTGTGATTCATTCTTAAATTTTCTGTTCTTCTCTATTCTGTTAATAAATGCAGAACTGGTACATCCAATATGTTGAGAATGAGGACCTGGAATCTACATTTCTTAACAAGTTCTCTGTGTCATTCTGATGCTGACCTAAGATATTAGCTTAGGGAAGGGTGAAAAGTATTCTGAGACATAAGGAGTGGCCCAAGGTGGCTCTGTTCAATAGGCAAATGAGTGGATTTCAAAGCCTAGCCATGAAGAAACCCTGCTCTGGTTGATATGTTAGAGCTATGTCATCAGAGGGTTCCTCTGCTGACTTACAGATAATAACAAAAAGAAGGGAACCAATGCCTAGATTTCTTGAAAGCTCAGGTCCATATGTTTTTGTGGAATGACATAAATTGATGAGAACTCTTCAGAAACAGTGGAGGAGTTCTCTTGTGGAAGAGAGGGAAGGTTGCAGTGATGAGGTGATTCATTCCATTCTGTTAACATTTCATCCATTCCCATTACACTATTGGAGATGCTGCTGTGTTGAAATGAATTTTAAACTTGAATAAAAGACTATGCAATTCTTGGACTCTGAAAAGGGATTTTTTTGTGCCTATATAAAATGCTTTTAAATGTGAACCTTTGATGAAGTATTAGCTTACCTCCAAAAGGCAGATACTTTCTCTGTAACACATTTGACCCAGAATAAGGTCTTCCATGATCCTGTAAGCTAAGTTAGTTGCTCTTTTTTTTTAAAATTTTTGAAGCTTAAGACCCTAAAGGGCCAGGGTTACAGAAAAAAATAAAGGATACTGGAATGTTACCAACTAACTTGGTATAAAAGGAGAAGGATGGGCTATTCCAGAGAGAACAGAAGAAGACAAGTGGTGGGCTACCACATGGTGCCGGAGTTGCAAATTCTGGAAATTGCGGCAGGAGAAGCTTCTGGAGGTCATGGAAGTACTTCAAGGTCTTGCTAAGAGTATCTTAGACTTTATCTTATAGTGACAGTCAGTCAGTTGAGGGTGTTAAGTAGGAAACAGATGTGGTCATTCATGACTCTAAAGTGGAAGAGAAGTTGTTCACATTTCCTTCAGAGAGGAAGGTGCAAAGAAGAAAAGATCAGTTAGGAGGTTATTTCAATAGCATCAGCAGGAAATGCCAAAGAGCTGAAAGCCAGGAGTAGCAGTGGGAATGATGGTTTTATCTTCTAAGTGTCTTCCTCCCACTGGGTGACTATAATGTATGCTCTGTGAAAGAAGGGGCTTGATTTTTCTCTGTTCTCAGTTTTCAGCACATAGACAATTGCCTGGTTTATGGCAAATTATCCCTGAAAACTTAATATCTATAGAATTTTTATTATATCATTCAAACAACCAATTAATTAAATGGGAAAACATACCATCCAGATTAATCATTTGGCCTAAATCGGAGATTCTCAATCCTGGATGCTTATTAAAATCACTCAAGGAGTTCTCTCAAGATGGAGTAGCCCATTCCTTCCAGGTCCTCTTTGTTACAACTAAAAAGGACAGTAAGTCTCTTAAAGATGCTGCTGCTACTGCTAAGTCGCTTCAGTCATGTCCGACTCTGTGCGACCCCAGAGATGGCAGCCCACNACCACATGGTGCCGGAGTTGCAAATTCTGGAAATTGCGGCAGGAGAAGCTTCTGGAGGTCATGGAGGTACTTCAAGGTCTTGCTAAGAGTATCTTAGACTTTATCTTATAGTGACAGTCAGTCAGTTGAGGGTGTTAAGTAGGAAACAGATGTGGTCATTCATGACTCTAAAGTGGAAGAGAAGTTGTTCACATTTCCTTCAGAGAGGAAGGCGCAAAGAAGAAAAGATCAGTTAGGAGGTTATTTCAATAGCATCAGCAGGAAATGCCAAAGAGCTGAAAGCCAGGAGTAGCAGTGGGAATGATGGTTTTATCTTCTAAGTGTCTTCCTCCCACTGGGTGACTATAATGTATGCTCTGTGAAAGAAGGGGCTTGATTTTTCTCTGTTCTCAGTTTTCAGCACATAGACAATTGCCTGGTTTATGGCAAATTATCCCTGAAAACTTAATATCTATAGAATTTTTATTATATCATTCAAACAACCAATTAATTAAATGGGAAAACATGCCATCCAGATTAATCATTTGGCCTAAATCGGAGATTCTCAATCCTGGATGCTTATTAAAATCACTCAAGGAGTTCTCTCAAGATGGAGTAGCCCATTCCTTCCAGGTCCTCTTTGTTACAACTAAAAAGGACAGTAAGTCTCTTAAAGATGCTGCTGCTACTGCTAAGTCGCTTCAGTCATGTCCGACTCTGTGCGACCCCAGAGATGGCAGCCCACCAGGCTCCCCCGTCCCTGGGATTCTCCAGGCAAGAATACTGGAGTGGGTTGCCATTTCCTTCTCCAATGCATGAAAGTGAAAAGTGAAAATGAAATCGCTCAGTCATGTCCAACTCTTTGCGACCCCATGGACTGCAGCCCACCAGGTTCCTCTGTCCGTGGGATTTTCCAGGCAAGAGTACTGGAGTGGAGTGCTGTTGGAGGAGAAACAAAGCAGTGAGTTCTCTGAATTTCTTTATTGCCTTCTGTACATATTGAACTGCCAGCAGGCTTGGGCTGAACAAACTCCAAGAAAAGCCAGTTTCCTTGGCCAACAAACTGATAAAAAGGTGGCTTAGCAACAGGAAA
This sequence comes from Neotragus moschatus, assembly GCA_006410615.1. Classification (NCBI taxonomy): domain Eukaryota; kingdom Metazoa; phylum Chordata; class Mammalia; order Artiodactyla; family Bovidae; genus Neotragus; species Neotragus moschatus. The sequence goes on from SJYA01000382.1 coordinate 1,158,723, forward strand.
CTTGTTTGAATATCATTTGAAGTGAAAATGAAAGTGTTAGTCACTCAGTTGTGTCTGACTCTTTGTGACCCTAGGGACTATAGCCAGCCTGACTCCTTAACACATGGAATTCTCCAGGGAATAATACTGGAGTGGGTTGCCATTCTCTTCCCCAGGGCATCTTCCCAACCCAGAGATTGAACCGAGGTCTCCTGCATTGCAGGCAGATTCTGTACCATCTGAGCCACCAGGGAAGCCCCAACTAATCTCAGTGTGACCCAGATGAGACTCCAACCAGACATCAGTGTTACAACTGCATCTCCTCACTCCCTCTCCATGACTTCACCTTCTCCATGACTTCAAGCAAGAAGTTGATCTTCTGTCCCTACTGTTGGAAGCATAGATGCACTGGAAGATATCATTGGGTAGTATCCCCAGGGAACAGAGAAATAATTTCCTTCCTCATTTGGCAGAAATTTGCAGTGCTCTGATGCTTCTGCCAGGAAAGTGTTGGCAAGGTACAACAGCAGCTCCGACCCTACTAAGCAAAAAGGAGGCAGAAGGTAGTGGTAAGAAGTAGGGTAGTTGGCATTTGCTTCACACCCCTTTCTTATGTCAAAGGAAGCTAGTGAGGAGCCGAGTCTCCGCATCCACCTTGCAGCAATAGTGGTTTGAGTCAGCCCTCTATCCCCTACTCCGCCTGCTTTTTTTTTAGTCCTCTACTTCCTACCTCTCCAGTGGCAGCAAGAGGTGTAGAGGAAACAGCAGGTGGTTTAAGTCAGTGCCCTGCTTTTGCAGGGATGGCATCACAGGGGCCTTGTCAGACATAACCAGCTGGCTTTCAAGCTATACCTCAACAAGGAACACTCTGCTAAAAATGATTAAGATGATCCAGAGTCTCATAATAACTAAAATTTCAGGAATACATCTGAAAATCACATGCTATGGGATGAGCCAAGAAAATGACAGCAGGAATGGGAAAAGGCTTCAAGTACCAACACAGAGTTAAGTAGATGTGGGCATTCTCTGACAAGCATTCTAAGCACCCATCATAAAAATATTTCAGTAAGCAATTGTAATTCTCTTGACACAAACTGAAAATAAAATAGAAATCTCAGAAAAGACATAGAAATTATAAAAAATAATTAAATGAAGATTATAGAATTAAAAATACAATAACTGAAACAAAATCATTGCTTAATGGGCTTAAGAGTAGAGTGGAGATGACAGAAGTCATGAAATTGAGAAACAAGAATAGAATTTATCAAACATGAGCAACAGAGAAAATATCCTTGAAAAAAAACAAAAACCCCAATAGTTGTAGGGACCTGTTGGACAATAACAAAAAGAGGTAAAATATGTATTTTCAGGATTACAGAAGCGGAGGAGAAAGAAGATTGAAAAAGTATTTGAAAAAATAATGGTGAAAAACTTCAATTTTAGTGAGAAACTTCAGGTACATACACCTCCAGATTCAAGAAGTCAAGCAAAGCCCAGGTAGGAAAAACCCAATGAAACCCCTACTGAGATACATCATAATTGAACTTCTGAACATTAAAAAAAATTTGAAATAGGCAGAGAAAAGTTATACACTCTACCACCATTCATGCCATGAATTCTACATACAGCAAAAATATTTTTATGGAATGAAGGGGATAAAGACATTTGTAGGAGAAGGAAAACTAAGAGAATCCCTTGCTAGCACACCCAGCCTTAAAGAATGGCTGAAGGAAATTCTCTAATCACAAAAGTAATTATAGCAAAAGAAAACTCAAGAACATGAGAACAGGTAAAAGAAGAATATAAGACTAGGCTGTGAAAAAGGTAATTGTAATAGACTATTTATCATAGGTTTCTTAAATTATATTTGATTGAAGCACAATTTTTAACAATATAAGGTATGTTGCTCAATATATGTTAAAGGAAGTACTTTTGATAATTTGAAAAAGTAGGAAGGAAATAAGATTTCTATACTCAAAATGATAAAACAGTAGACTATGACTAGTTACATATGTATATTTTAATACCGATAGCAATCATTAAGAACTCTATAAAGCTATGAACTAAAAAAATGCTATAAAATCAAGGTTAAAGATTTTAAATATTAAAAAATTTAGAAAGGAAGAAGAGAGAACATAGGAAGAAGAGAGAAACAGAGGAACAAAACCAGAGGAAACAAATAGAAAACAGTTAAATGGCAGAATTAACCCTAACATATCAAAAATTACTTTAAATGTATTGATTGTTGTTTGTTGTTCAGTTGCTAAGTCATGTCCAACTTTTTGCAACACTATGGACTGCAGCACACCAGGCTCCCCAGTCCTTCACCATCTCCTGGAGTTTGCTCACACTCATGTCTGTTGAGCTGATAATGTTATCTAACCATCCCATCCTTTGCCACCCCCTTCTCCTCTTGCCTTCAATTTTCCCAGTATCAGCGTCTTTTCCAATAAGCTGGCTCTTTGCATAGTGTACAAATTACTGCAACTTTAGCATCAGTCCTTCCAGTGAATATTCAGAGTTGATATCCTTTAGGTAGGTTTGACTGGTTTGATCTTCCTGCAGTCCAAGGGACTCTCAAGCATCTTTCCAGCACCACAGTTCAAAGGCATCAATTCTTCAGTGCTCAGTCTTCTTTGGGCTTCCTAGTGGCTCAGGGAAGAATCTGCCTGCAATGTGAGAGACCTGGGTTCCATCCCTGGGTTGGGAAGATCTCCTGGAGAAGGGCATGGCAACCAACTCCAGTTCTTACCTGGAGAATCCTCATGGACAGAGGAGCCTGGCAGGCAACATTCCATGGGGTCTCAAAAAGTCAGATACAACTGAGCTAAGCACACAGCACAGCAGCCTACTTTATGGTCCAATTCTCATATTCATATATGATCTACAATGACAAGGTAGTCATTGTAGATGACTACAATGTATCATCTACAACGATAAACACTACGATGTGGATAAATTTCAGGGAAATTATGCAGAATGGAAAAAACTAATCCCAAGCGTTCACATACTGTATGCTTTCATGTATACAGCATTCTTGCATTGACATAAAAATGGAGAACAGGTTAGTGGTTACCTGGGTTTAAGGATGGAGCAGAGGTGGGAAAAAAGTGGATATGGCTGTGAAAGAACAATAAGAGGGATCCTTGTGATGGAACTGTTCAGTATCTTGACTGTATCAAGGTCAGTATCCTGATTGTGACACTGTACTACAGGTTTGTAAGATGTTATCAGAGGAAACTAGGTACAGGTTATATAACATCTGTTTGTATTATATATTACAACTGCATGCCAAACTATAGCTATCTCAAAATAAAATATTTAACAGTAAAAAACTAAGAAGCTTTAAAACACACACACACACACACACACACACATTTTGTGTGAATTCCCCAACACATGCACTCTTCCGGATTCAGATGTAGTTGATTCTGGGGTACTGTATGTTTTAAAGGTTCTTATGAGATTTTAATGTGTAGTGAAGGTTGAGAACTCCGGTCTGAATATGAATTGGTTCAGACAACACAGTTGGGAAGGCAGCCTCCCAAGGCCACAAGTAGATGTCTTTTCTTCCTTTAGTTGTGCCACTTGACCTTGATAAGCTTTCCACATGCAAGGAATGTGTAAATCACTGGTACAGCTTCTAGGCCTTTCAGAGAGGCACTTACTCTACCGCTACTGAGGGAGACGGCGGGCTGGCAGTGGTGGGTAGTGTGATGAGAATGAGATCATTAATTGTCCTTCTAGTACCTATTCGAGTAAACTGAAGAAAGGAAATGATACAATTTCCATGACGATTTGCCAATTAGATCTGCAGGGCCTCTGAGCTTAGGAAAAAGATAAATAGGCCCACTGCCTTCTCCTCTTGCGTAAATCATAGTTTCTGGCTTATGCATTCTGAACATATGTTTAGCAACAATTATGAGTTGAGCATATGTTGTTTTAGGAGATTATTTAAATCTTACTCTAAATCCAAAAGAATCTTGTCTGAATACAAAGAGGCCCCAAAAGAACTCTGAGCAACTAGAGGTAGTGTCAGGAATTCTAGCCTAGTTTTTACCCCCAAGGGGCATTGAACCATGTGCAGGCTTTCTGAATATAATCTTGGTGATTTTTGTTGGTCCAGGGCTCTTATGAGAAGCTCTTTTACTGAAATGGATGGCTATTACTTTTAGTTCATAGTAATTTATTTTTAATTAAGACATTCGTTTCATTATAATTTGTAGCTGCTAGTAATAGATAAGTGTTGTCATAGCAGTGTGACTGGGCCCAGGACTCACATAGCAAACTTTTGTCATGAGCTAGGGCACTCTGCTAGGTAAATGGTTTCAAAGATAAATAGTTAACAGACTCCTGGGATGCTATGAAGGTTCTAATAATTTGGGAAACAAGTATTTTTTATAAAAACTAACGTCTCTAGTCATACTGCATATTTCCTGCATGCTGAGTTGATTGGTTTTCCCTTCTCCTTAAAAGTTATCACTCTTTCATTTTCTTCTCCTTTACCCATTCACCGCCCCTGCCCCGGGCCATAAGTACTGTATGCTGGCTCCACCTTCAAAACTCCTACCACTGTTTGCCACGCCTGCATCAGACCTCTCCCCAAAACCCCTCCCTCCCACCTCCAAACATCATCTCCCTGTACTTTCTTCCCATCACGAGCTATGGAAGAAGCCATCTTACCTCCTATCCATAGTTTATTCCATTATGTAAACTTACTCCACCCTGTTCTGTATTCTCTGTGATTTTGCTTCATCAGTATTTGCCTCTCTTCCTATAACTTCAACCTTTCTGGACCTTCTGCAAGAAAACCTGCTCAACGCTCTCCTTTTCTAAAGGATATTTTGGGTCCTCTTTCATGCTTTTAGCTGTTGACCCATTTCTCTGCTTGTTTCCTTTGTGTCAACATTTCGTGAAAGTCTTGTGTTAAATTCATGGTCCTTATTTCCTAATCTCCCCTTCACTTCTCAACGCACAGCAGCCTTTCTGAATCTGCTGCAGCTGCCTCTGTCTACGTTGTTTCTGCCTATTGTGTGACTTGCTTGAAGGCCTTCACTGTGAAGCTTTCTCTCAGTCTTCCAGCTGGGTTGGGTATCCCTTGTCTGACCTCCTTGAGTATACCTCTCTCAGGGAGCTTGCTACTCTTTTGTCCTTTCATGAAACTGTAAGACTCTTGAAAGGCATGTTTGTATGTCTAACTGCTAGTCAAAATCACTGCAGATGGTGACTGCAGCCATGAAATTAAAAGACACTCCCTGGAAAGAAAGTTATGACCAACCTAGACAGCATATTAGAAAGCCGAGACATTACTTTGTCAACAATGTCTAGTCAAGGCTATGGTTTTTCCAGTACTCATGTATGGATGTGAGAGTTGGACTGTGAAGAAAGCTGAGCACCGAAGAATTGATGCTTTGGTTGGAGAAGACTCTTGAGAGTCCCTTGGACTGCAAGGAGATCCAACCAGTCCATCCTAAAGGAGATCAGTCCTGGGTGTTCATTGGAAGGACTGATGCTGAAGCTGAAACTCCAATACTTTGGCCACCTGATGCAAAGAGCTGATTCATTTGAAAAGACCCTGATGCTGGGAAAGATTGAGGGCAGGAAGAGAAGGGGACAACAAAGGATGAGATGGTTGGATGGCATCACCAACTCAATGAACATGGGTTTGGGTAGACTCCGGCAGTTGGTGATGGATAGGGAGGCCTGGCATGCTGCAGTTCTGTCGTTGCAAAGAGTCAGACACAACTGAGTGACTGAACTGAACTGAACCTCTAGTTTAGTGTCTAATAAGGTAGATACTCAGTAAATGTTTGTTGAATGTGTGAATGAATAAATAATGAATGCGAACTCCCAAATTTGTATCCATAACCTGGTTTTTACAACATTTTCCTGAAACATACAGGGAACCATATCCTGAACATCTAAGTTTATTATCAGATTGTCACCCTCAGAATATCCAATACTATACTTAAACGTTCTCCTGAAAACAGATAAGTTCTAGATCTTAGTGAATAATGTGATTGTCAGTTTATTAAACAAGAAAAAAAAAATCAGTCTTTCTAGACTCTTCCTTTTACCCCAGCTACTGACGTGAATCAATCACTATGACTCACCAATTTGGGAATTCCCAGGCAGTCCAATGGTTAGGACTCAATGCTTTCACTGCTAGGCCCTAATCAGTGAACTAAGATCCTGCAAGCCAGATGGCATGACCAAAAAAAAAAAAAAGACACACCGATTTATCCTTATAAAATTATACCCTCTCCCCAATCTCACTGCTGTTGCCTTAGCTTAAAAATGCATCATCTCACACCTCAACAGTTTTAATACTCTCTAACAGCAGCCATTATCATCCCTTCCAATTAATTATCTGTACTTCCTTGGCACTGTTCATTTTAGAACTCAGATCTGATTCATTTACTCAGTAAATATTTATTGAATACCTATTAAATACCAGATGCTATTTAAGACATACAGGATACAGTAGTGAGCAAAAAAGACAAACGCTTTGCCCTTATGGAGTTAACACCCTACTGATGTTACATATAAATTATCATATTGCTTCCTTTTCACCTGTAATGACCTTTTATCAGTGTCCAAATGTCTCTGTGGTAAAATGAAGAAATCTTAAAATTATACACAAGATCTCTTCACCATCCTGCCAAGTATTTCTCAACCTGTTGTGGATGTTCAGATCACCCGAGTTCTTGTTTAACATGTATGTTTGTGGGCATCACTAATACTATGATTCTATAGATCTGGGGTGGAGCCCCAAAAATGACATTTTTTTTTTGGTTGTCTTAAAAATGACAGTTTTAATTAGACTTCCAAGTGACCTGAATATAGGTAGTTGATGGGCCATCTTTGAGAAGCACTTGCCTGTTCTTTGCCTGACTCTCCAGCTTTACCATCACTTCTCCATGTTCACCTTATATTGTAACAGTATGAACTATTTTAGTTCCTTAGCCACATGTAGTGTTTCTTACCTCTGTGCATTAGGGTGTGCTGGTCATATTAACTGGGCTAGTTAATACCAGCAACAACAACAAAATCATAGTGAGTTAATACAATGAAGTTTATTTCTCTTGTCTTCAAAGTCCAATACAGCTATTCCTGAATAGATAGCTTTTCTTGGTGGCCCTTTTTTACGTGGGTACTCAGACTCTTTCTAGTGGATCTAGGCTCCTTCTGTCCTGAGGTGCTGTCTCAGGTGCCCATATTCAGGGAAAAGAATATGGAGAGTGAAGACATCTTGAATACTTAAAGGACACAGACTCTAAGGTACGGACATCATTTCTGCTCCTAGCTCATTGGCCAAAAATAGTCACATGGGCCCACTTAGATGCAATGGGGGCTGGGAAATGTAGTCTTCACTGGCAAGCTGCTTTGTAATCAGAGCACTCACGTTTAGTCATCAGAAAGATGCCCCTTCTGTCCTCTGGTCTCTAAATAAAAATATCCATGTGCCCCCTTGTTTCCACACACTTTCACTTCCCTCACCACAAGGGCTGATCCTGAGTCCCATCTGGTCCTGGTAACCAGCTTACAGCCTGTGATTTCTGAATGATGTGCAGTTGTCCCCAACCAGTTCAGATGTGGCTCCTCTTGACTCAGCAAACTGTGAACTGAATGGACAAGTTATACCTCCTGCCCCCACACTACACAGCCTATATTCAGCAGAGGAGCATGGCCAGGGTAACCTCAGGGCAGACCCTTATTTGGGAAAAGGAAGCATGCAAGACACAGCTACTGGGCCTTAGCAGTTATGGAGCCACAAGCATTTGAAGGACTCCTGCTTTGATGATGGGGGATAGTCTTGTGTGGACCCTGATACTACTTTCTGGGGACAGTTGCCTTTCCTCAGGGTCTGTCTTTGGGCTGTGTTTTTTTTTTTTTCTTTTGCATATCTTCCTTGACCACAGCTGAAGGAGGTGTTGGAAGCATGCCCTCCTTGGGGACTGTCTAGCTTTTACATCCTTCTTCCTCTTGTGCCAACCAGAGCACCTGGAAGTTATTGTACCACTGAAATAGTCAAAAGATTTTTCTTTGGCAATAATGTTTCTTCAAAATGTGGCCTTCTTCTGATCTATTTGCTTCTAGTCAATTCCAGGTGCCTGTGAGCACCTCAAGGATTACTAGGCATAATAGTTATACTGATTTAGTTCATTGCTTCCTTTCTTTCATACCCCTATTTCTACCTGACTATGGCCACCTGATATTTAAAACTTCATGTGAGACAGATAAAATCTTAATATGATATTTACATTACGTCACTTTAACCAACCAAAAGAAGTTTTAAATGTTTGTGATTCAGGATTGTTTGTATTTTTTAATTCTCATCTCTTAGTGTTTGGAGTCTTGACGCAGTCAGTTTTTCAACCATACAAAGCCTGGCATACTTGCTCTTTATCCTTGTTCATTTCTGCTTGCATATCAGCCAATTCTTTCCAAAGCAACAGTTACTCCTAGAACTTTGTTTTTCAGCCTCTTAGAGCTGTAGACTGAGTAGACCTGCCTGCCTCCTTACTTACCGTATAAAAAAAGTTTGACAGGTATTTTGCCTCTATATAATATGACTGCCATCCTTTCAACCTCTGATAAGCATTTTCTTGCCACCTGAGAGCAAGCCAATGTCACATTTCTCTATTTCACTCTTCAATAAATACGTAACTCCAATTGCTTCAGACCTCTCCAGCCTGCGGGTACCAATGGCATCCCATTAATAATATTCTAATGCCACTGGATCATGTTCACAGTGTTACAAAGAATTTGCAAAAAAAAAAAAAAAAAAGAATTTGCGGAGCCCTGGAAAGTCTTCTGGGAATCACAATCAGTTTCCAAACAGGTTGGCTTGCATTGGATGGTTTCTGTTCTTCTGCCAGTATCCTCTGGGCACAGCATTTTGGTTCAGCTTCTATTATTTCCTGCTGGGCACCTGCTGGGCATTTCCATGTCCACTGGGCATCTGCCATCTCCTGCTGAGCATCTCAGTCTCTGCTAACCTGCCCTTCTGTAATAAACTAAATTTCTCAATGCCAAGGAAGTGCTGTTTCACACTGATTTGTCCTCTACACTTAGTGTCACTTTTTGATGTCATTCATAGTGGCCCTGCACTGTTTNTCAGTTTCCAAACAGGTTGGCTTGCATTGGATGGTTTCTGTTCTTCTGCCAGTATCCTCTGGGCACAGCATTTTGGTTCAGCTTCTATTATTTCCTGCTGGGCACCTGCTGGGCATTTCCATGTCCACTGGGCATCTGCCATCTCCTGCTGAGCATCTCAGTCTCTGCTAACCTGCCCTTCTGTAATAAACTAAATTTCTCAATGCCAAGGAAGTGCTGTTTCACACTGATTTGTCCTCTACGCTTAGTGTCACTTTTTGATGTCATTCATAGTGGCCCTGCACTGTTTCAAAATTTCTTTATGTATTAATATTTTTGCTCCTGTAGCCTATTTCTGCTGCACTGTCTATTCATAGACCTCATACGCCATCAGGACAGTCCTGAATCCAGAAGGTGACTCTTACGCTTACTGACTTTCTCGTCTCTCTCCCCAGGCATAGTCATAAAATTTTCTCCTTGTTGGTCCTCTTTTCCTAGATAAATCCATTCGTTTAAGGCTCCCCTGAGGATCCTTGTGTGGACACCCTTAGGCATTTATAAATGTAAAACGATACTCTCCTATGCTCCCTCCCACAAATACATTGTGTCGTGTGAATGGATAAATGTTCTCTCTTCCTAGATTATCCCCTTTATTTTGTTTAGCCAGAGAACTTCTATTCAGTCTTTAAAACCCTAGTTCAAAGATGGCCTTCTTGGTGAACCATCCCAATTGTCTGTACCCCCACCTGCTCTGTGCTAACTCAGTTTGTAGCTTATTAGACCTATTAGTGAACATTAGCATGTTTGTCTCCTCTCTTTCTAGTAAGATTCTTAAATAAATTCTGCATCTTCCTTCCATATAGGGGGTATTTGGTCAATTTTAATTGATTTTAATTTCCCTAAATTCCTTTTGTTAAAGCTCAGCTCATCTTCACACGTGGTCAAGGCTTTTCCAATCTGATCTCCCCTTACCCAGCCAGCTTTTAGAGTGTTGACAAGTGAATAAAGCACTATGTGATTTTGAGATTCCAGGTAAAGATGTGCCCACCCCCATTCCCATCCCTGTTATCTGAGTAGTTGACTATCCTTGATGTGTCAAGGTTTTATCTGCTCCTGGTATGTCAAGAGTTCTGAGCTGTATGTGGCAGGAAACAGCACTTTGTCTTACAACACTATTCGGGTTGTGACACAAGGCACCTTGACCTAATTCATGAAAACATGATACCATTTTGATCTGAAGTCTGCTATAGAAAGTAATTGTCCTCTGAAACACATCTCAGACAATGTGGATACCAACTTAATTTTTCTCCTTCACTACTGTTATTTATGAGGCAGAGGCAAGGAGAAGAGAAATGTTTTAAGATGAAAGGTGAAATGTTCTATTGTAGAGTGTGTTTTATGAGGAGGAGAAAGAAATATATAATTTCTGACTCTGAGTTTGCATAGGCTCCGGATATCTTTTAAGTTACTATCTCAACACATTATTTAAGGCTCTGTTCTCTGGGATCTTGAAATCCTAGTTTATTTTTTGATATAAAGCCATATCATTCACAGGGTAAACTCTCCCCTAACAATCACCAAGCCAAGGACATATTTTTTTCCTGTGCCTTCTCAAGGTTAAAGTGTTCAATTTACTCAGAATGTGTCCAACGAATATATCTTATAAAGTATTACTTTAAGGATTTTTGCATTGATAATATGTTATTTTCCACTGGTTTCTTTAACAGGGGAGCCCTTCTCGGCTATGGCTTAGGCTCTAGAGTAAGGACCATGAGTAGAATGGGGGATTTAACAATAAATGTGAGGACTTACATGGGGGAAGCACTTTCAGGAAATTCTTCCGATAAGCCTGGTTCCAGCAGTGAATGGTCCTGGACACTGGCCCCAAATTCTGCCCCAAGCCCCCGAATTGCTCAGATGAGGTAACTATTACAGGGATGGTGGTAAATATAAGCAGAGTTGTTAAGAATTTGAGAAGTTCTCTGGCTGAGAAAGTTCCCTTTCTCTCTCTCTTTTCCTAAATGAGGGGAGTCCTGAACTGACCCTGAAAAGAACAGAGGGTTTAGACTGGCACATTTCAGAAGACTAAGGCCTTGGAGGGACCAGAGAGAGTTTGAAACAGGCCAGTGAGCACAGAAAGGAAAAAAGGTGGGAGGTGGAGGAAGGGAAAGCGGGGATATGGAGTGGCAGAAATGGCAGAAGGGGGCTTTAAGTTGCAAGGCCACGTAAGTAAGAGATGCTGCCAGACCCCATTCTTGAGGCTGCACCTTAAAAATACAGGCATGGATTATACTTAAAGCCTCCTCTTACCTATAATACTCATCCTTCAAACCAAAAGTTGGCATCAGCTGAAGCTGAAAGAAGCCAGTGGTTCTTTTGAAATCCAGAGCACCAAGCTAAGGGGCATTTGGGGCTGCTTTCTTCCTCCTGAGCTGAGGTCCCTCAGCTCAGCACCCTTGATGTCTGGGGCTGAGTAATTCTTTGTTGCGAAGAGGATTGTCCTGTGCATTGTTGGTCTCTACCTACCAGATGACACTAACCAACACCCTCATCTGTGACAACCAAAAAGTCTCCAGATATTTACAAATATTCTCTGAGAGGCAGAGTGCCCACTGGTGGAGGCCAGTATGGAGACAAAAATCCCACAGCCGCAAGCTCTTGTTTCACTCAGAATATTCTAGAATATGATTCTAGATCTCACTCTTGGTCTCTCTGAACAACATACCTTAAACCTGAATAATGATTCTCATACAACATGAGGCTATTATTGCTTCCTGAGTCTACTACTTGGACTTCCATTTGTAGATTTTAAATTTCTCTGTAAATGGAAAATTCTTTGAGAATTATGCATAGAGCAGGAAGGTGTCGGGCATTTGAGAAGAGTTCATATAAGGATTTCCAACAGACCTGATTTTAAATCCTCTTTCTGTCGTGTAGTAGCTGGGTGAACTGGAACAACTCACTTTGTCTCTTTGAGCCTCCTTTCTTATTGATGAATCATGGTTTAAAACAAAATCACACCCATTTCAATGAGGCATTTGAGGAGAGTTAATGCATATTCAGTGATTTCCACATAGCAGGTTCTCAAAGAATAAACAGCAACAATTATCATCATATTGCTGAGCAAGATGGTGTATTTGGGTTGGCAGAAAAAGTTCATGCAGATTTTCCATAACAGCGTTTGGACAGATTAACTTTTTGGCCAATCCAATATTTGGGATAGTAGTTCAGGCTGATATGGACAGACTTCACACCTGGGCTAGAAAAGAGGGATTGAAGCTGTCTCACTGGTTCGATTTATTATTACAACATATTATTGTCGACCCAATGTCTTATCAGCAATAGGTGCAAGGGCAAAACACAAAGAAACACAAGCCCAGTCCATGCTCTCCAGGAGTGTCGCAAAGCCACGGGTCTCTGCCAAGTGAACAGGGCAGGTTTTGGGCATCTTAGGTCTCAGAGGAGGCCAGGATGAGTTACACCTTTGAGCCCTTCAGGTAAGCAAGTAAGAGTAAAGAATGGCACTTCATGTTCAAGAAGGAAAGTGTCAGGTATCCTTGGGGAAGGCAGGAGAGGTGAGCAGCTTTGTTTGACTGGGTCAGAGGAAAAGCAGTGAAGGATGTCTGGGGCCTGCCTGCGGTCAGGTGGACTCGTGATGGACTGCAGTTCTTAGCCCTTGCTGAGTGAGACTCAGTGAGGGTCATAAGCTCAGGCCCAGAGAAAGCCCAGACACTGAGGAGCCAGTTGGAGGCATAACATCAGTGCAATGCCAATGCATATATAATCACCATTCAAATTACAGAGGTTTAAAAACTCACTTTTATCTTATGATTGAATATTAATAAGGTACTGGAAGTTTGAATTCCTACAACATTACTGGATTTCAGCTTGCCCTTTCCTCATTTCATCTTAGCTAATATTTTCTTCTGTGATATTCATTTTCTTTTTAATCGCAGTGTAGGATTATTGAGAACATACCGTCTTTAGCACTTTTCATTTTATAGCATAGAAAATGCAACTCCATTTCTTTCATAATATATTTTTAAAGAGCAATAATGAATCTTTTAGAATTTTTAACTGGCTGTTTAATGGTAGAGTTATCTTGAGCTCTAAACTCTTCTAGACAATCAATAGTTGTTCTATAAAAATGCAAGAATATTCATTATTGCTGATACTAACTCTCATCCTCCTAGCTGCATGATCCAATTTGTTTAAAACACTCCTTGTCTTACACATGAGGCTGGGAATAAATAGGACAAGGAAGTGCTAAATTAATGATCACCTCATTTTAGAACCATCAGAATCTTCTATTTTCCTGAATGTATTTTTAAGATTGGATAAGAGCACTGATTCCTATGTGACTAGAGACACAAGAGAGGCTTTGGGAGATCAAAGGAAAGTTTGCCCTGCAGGGTCAGGAGAGGCTGTGTGTGTGTGTGTGTGTGGGGGGGGGATTGGGGGGGGTGGATCTACAGGGGAAGGAGAGTGACCAGGGGCTAGAAGCCAGATTGGGATCAGAAGGCAAGCTAAGAAACAATCATTGTTATTGACAGAGAAACAGAAAGATCCTTTCTCAGGTCCAGTAAAGATCAAGGTTGTATCTTGGTCACTTGAATCAACCTCAGGGAATCAGATTTTTAAAAATACTTTTTAAAGTATTGTATTTATTACATACCAGATACTAGTCTAGGTACTGAGGTTATGATGGTAAACAAACCAGATGAGGTTCTGTCTTCCTGAAGCTTATATTCAAATTAAGGACAGATTTTAAACACCCATAAATATGTATACAAGATGATGCTAGAGTGTAGTAAGTGTGGTAATAAAGGAGAAAATGAAATAAAGTAGTATGATAAACAGTGGATGGCTTTCAGATTCCCAGGGTAAGAAGTGGAGAAAAAATCCCTTCCTATTTCTGGCAGGGAGAAGGGAAAAGTAACCATTTTGAAATACAACCAGAATTTTCTATTCTCCTTAACAAAGATCTTCCCTCAAAGAAAGCTACCAGAATCTAACCAAAGTGGGTTTTGCCAGAGCCTGAGTCACACGGGATAAGGGGAATATGCAACACCATCCTCTTCCCGTCTTCCTGTATTACCTGGGCACTGGGGCCAAGAACTGCTTGCGAGGGTGACAGCCAGGGGCACAGGTCCACAAAAAGACTGAGATTTAACCACAGGATTATAAGGTGCTCGCCTTCACCACACCTTTCCGCAACATCAGCAGGGCCCCCGTGTTACAACAGGGAGTTACAATGGGAAAGACTGCAAAGCTCAGACTCTATTTAAGATTTCTTTAGGGAAAACCAAAGCTAACAGAGGAGACGAAAACAGGATACTGCAGAAAAATTTAGCCTCTGACACCTGCAGCTACAGCAAGGAGTAAACACACAGTCGCACTTCCTAGCCAGATAAATGTAAAACTCCACACTAAAGGCCTTTTTACCACAGTACATTTACTCAGTTACGTTTGGTTTTTAACAACAACAAAAAAATCACAAAGTGTGTGTGAGACTGTCATATGATAAGAAATATATATTGAGTCTTTGTTTCTAGTTTCTGGCACAGAGCTCCTAAAACCCTGGGATCTCTGGAGTGATAGAGTGTCTTTTGTATGCTAATGAGATGACAAGTGGCTGGTGGCTTCTGGTCACCAGAAAGGCCAAGGGATGGTTAGAGAGGTGGAAATTTCAGTCCCAGTCTCTAGCCTCTGGGGAGGGAGAGAAGCTGTTGAATGAGTTAATCACCAATAGCCAATGGTTTAATTCATTGTATCTGCGTAGTGAAGCCTTTATGAAAATCCCAACCCCCAGGGTTCAGAGTATTTCTGGTTGGTGAACACATTGAGGTGTTGCCAGGGTGGTATGTCTGGAGAGAATCTGGAAGCTCTACCCCAGCCCACTGCCCCGCACATACACACCTCATTGTGGGCATCTTCTCCATTTGGCTTTCCTTTATAATAAACCCCCAAGTGTAAGCAGCATGCGTTCCTGAATTCTGCGAGCCATTCTAACAAATTATGGAACTGGGGCGGGGGAGGACGTGGGAACCCCTGATTTACAGCCAGTCATTCAGAAGTAGGGGAGACTCAGAACTTGCAACTGGCATCAGGAGTTGGGAGGCAGTCTTGTGGGACTGAGCCCGTAACCTGCAGGGTCTGTGATAACTCTGGGTAGTTGGTGTCAGAATTGAATTGAACTATGGTGGCTCAGACTGTAAAGAATCTGCCTGCAATGCAGGAGACCCAGGTTTGATCCCTAGGTTGGGAAGATGCACTGGAGAAGGAAATGGCTATGTGCTCAAGTATTCTTGCCTGGAGAATTCCATGGACAGAGGAGCCTGGTGGACTACGGCCCACAGGGTAGCGAAGAGTCGGACATGACTTAGCAAATAAACACACACACGTGCGCATGCGTGCGCACACATACACACATACACATGCACACAGCACCCAGTTGGTATCTGGAAAGTTGGAAAATTAGTTGTGGGGAAAGAAAACCCACACATTTGGTGACATAAGTGTCATCAGAGAGAAAAGGCAATAGGGCTTCAGTAGATGAGGTGGCCCTAGAGGATTTCTCTAAAGAAGGTGTCCTCGAGTGAAGGCTTGTAAAATAAGAGAGCCATTCACAATCAGAGGGGAAAGTAAGCCAGACAACAACAAACAAAGGCAAGCTTCTGAGGTGGGACTGAACTTTTTGCTCAAATCAGACGCAGGACAATGGCTGGTGGAAGGTGAGCAAAGCGGGAATCAGCATGAGATGAGGGTGGAGAGGTGGACAGGAGCCGTGTCATGTGGGATCTGGTAGATTGTGGTTTGAAGTTTGTATTTTGTTTGANCACAATCAGAGGGGAAAGTAAGCCAGACAACAACAAACAAAGGCAAGCTTCTGAGGTGGGACTGAACTTTGCTCAAATCAGACGCAGGACAATGGCTGGTGGAAGGTGAGCAAAGCGGGAATCGGCAAGAGATGAGGATGGAGAGGTGGACAGGAGCCGTGTCATGTGGGATCTGGTAGATTGTGGTTTGAAGTTTGTATTTTGTTTGATTTTAGTCCAGATGTCACCAACCCTTCCTTTTCCATGAATGAACTGACATGACCACTCAGGAGAGACAGGGAGCCCCCTAGGTGAGGTGGCTACTGCCCCAGTAGGACTAGACTCTCTGCTCTTTCCCTCTACTATTTTCCACAGGACAGGCTCCTTTAGGGCAGGTGCATTCTCCCTGTGGGAAGAGCTTCCAAGTAAAACCCTCATCAGCCACAAGACAGGCAGCCATTGGCAGGAGACCTCCATTGGTCTTGCTTCCCTGGCAGCCTGCTGTACCTTTAACATCCTGTGCCCTGCCTGTGGCTTGATGACCAAGCCCTAGCCTTTCTGACCCGGACACAAGCTTGGCCTCCTGTGTAGGGGTCTCTGGTCATGGCTGTCCTCCTGCTGCCAACTAAGAGAGCCCCAGCCTGATCCCTTAGTCCTCAGTATTGTGTTTTGACCCATTTCCTATTAGGAAGATGCTGATCACCATTTATTGGTCTGGTGATCTCCATCTTCTGGGCTTTGACCTTTGCCCCAAACTGGCTTCTGTGAGCCCTTGGGACAGGGAGGAAAAAGCAGGTCTCCAGTCCTACACCATCCAGACTGACCTTCAAGCAGCCACACACATGTCCCCTTGTCGGTGCCCATGCCAGTCAGGGTCTTCTTTCCCCACTAAACCTTGCCTCTCCTGCAGTCAGGTAAAACACCTGGAGACTGCCCTCAGGTACGGCTGTGACAGATGGCAGAGAGATGAACAGATAAACAGATGAAATAAGATAATCAGTGGGCTGCTGTCATTTCTGGACTCTTCATTTTATTGATTGATTTCCATAGAATAGGGCTGCTCTTTAATATAGTGCATTTATCTGAATATCCCAGTTGACAGATAATCATGGGCCCTATAAACCAAGAGAAGGAACATTTATGCTCATAAGGAAAGCAGATATTTAGCAATTTGTTCTGGATTGCATTTATTCTTTATGAGCTGTGCTTTCCTTTTGTGGTAAGTTAGAGATCACTCTTAAATATTTATTAGAGTCTCCCCCATCTTCCATAGCTATTGTTATTAATAATAAAATAATATTTTATTTTCTAGGATCATAACAACCACCATTCATTTCATTTCTTCTATATGCCAGTGTAATAACATGAGACCCCTCATGCTCACCCAACCCTGTTACACACACACACACACACACACACACACACACACAAATTCTTACAGCAAGGCTATAATACAGAGATTTTCATTCCCATTTTTCAGATTAGAAGACTGATGCTCCTAGATGTTAGGCAATTTGCTCAAAGTTGCCCATCAAGAAAGTAGCAGAATGCAAATTTGCGGCCTCTCATTAAAGCACCCCTGTTTTCTCTGGTGTTACTAGGCTATAGCTCCTCTGCAGGGGTTCATGCAGCTGCGAGTGTTGTCATTGTTTTATCATGCCAGTGACTGCAACCTTTCAGTCATAAAAAACTTTAAGTGTCCACAGGATGGAAAAATGGATTTATTTTGCAGCAAAGAAACATATAGGTGGGTTTAACTAGCTATATGAGAATGTTTCATGGCCCACTCTTGCCTCATATACCAGCCATCATGTTGTATTTTATTTTCTGTATTCCAATTCTGAATCTTCTGGTGGTCTGGGAGCTTTTCTTGAACATTCAGCATCCCTCATCCATCCCTGGTGAGAATGGTCCTTGGTGCAGAGGCAGCAGTCCGTGGAAAGAATGCCTTATCTGCTCTCTTGTTCAGAGGTTATTCCCTCCATAGATATCAACCCTGGATCCACCCTTAGCTCAATCCCCAGCCACCCTAGACCAACTCCCTCCTCATCTTCATAGTTACTTCTGAGTCAGCTGATTTCATTTCATTTTTTAAATTCTGTTAAATAATAATTACTTTTTTAATGGGTAATCACATGCACATAGTATAAGATTCAAAAGTTTCCAAAGGGTATATGGTTATAACCAAGTCTAACCTCTGCTGTTCCTCATGTGTTCTTGCAGAAATAGGCTATGAATACAGAAGCAAATGTGTGTGTGTGTGTGTGTGTGTGTGTGTGTTTAGCTATATAGTGTAAATTCTGAGAGAGAAATGGCAGCCCACTCCAGTATTCTTGCCTGGAGAATGCCATGAACAGAGGAGCCTGGCAGGCTCCAGTCCATGGGGTTGCAAAGAGTTGGACATGACTTAGCAACTAAAGAAATTTTATAGTGTAAATTACCCCTGAGGAGAATTGCATGTGCACTATGCTATCATATGTTAAAAATGTTTCATTTTGAGTGTTTCTAATGTCAAAACAAGGTCCGTCTAGTCGAGGCTATGGTTTTTCCAGTGGTCATGTATGGATGCGAGAGTTGGACTATGAAGAAGGCTGAGTGTCGAAGAACTGATGCTTTTGAACTGTGGTGTTGGAGAAGACTCTTGAGAGTCCCTTGGACTGCAAGGAGATCCAACCAGTCCATTCTGAAGGAGATCAGCCCTGGGATTTCTTTGGAAGGAATGACG
Organism: Neotragus moschatus; assembly: GCA_006410615.1. NCBI lineage: Eukaryota > Metazoa > Chordata > Mammalia > Artiodactyla > Bovidae > Neotragus > Neotragus moschatus. The sequence goes on from SJYA01000382.1 coordinate 1,177,344, forward strand.
CTAAAGCTGAAACTGCAATACTTTGGCCACCTCATGCGAAGAGTTGACTCACTAGAAAAACCCTGATGCTGGGAGGGATTGAGGGCAGGAGGAGAAGGGGACGACAGAGGATGAGATGGTTGGATGGCATCACCGACTCGATGGACATGAGTTTGAGTGAACTCCGGGAGTTGGTGATGGACAGGGAGGCCTGGCACTCTGCGATTCTTGAGGTTGCAAAAAGTCGGACACAGCTGAGTGATTGAACTGAACTGAACTTAACTGAACCGAATGTCAAAACTGCTCCCTTTATTAAAAGTTACACTGCATTATATGATACAGAGCCATAAAACTACCATATAATTCCTACTTTACTTGGACTGGATACAAAGGATTGCTGCTGCTGCTGCTGCTGCGTCACCACAGTCGTGTCTGACTCTGTGTGACCCCATAGACAGCAGCTCACCAGGCTCCTCTGTCCCTGGGATTCTCCAGGCAAGAACACTGGAGTGGGTTGCCATTTCCTTCTCGAATGCATGCATGCATGCGTAGTCGCTTAAACTGTGTCCAACTCTGTGCGACCCTATGGACAGCAGCCCACCAGGCTTCTCTGTCCATGGGATTCTCTAGGCAAGAATACTGAAGTGGGTTGCCATTTCCTTCTCCGTACAAAAGCTTATGTGATAGAATTACAGAGTGGCTTCCTGGTGGTCCCAATGGACTGGGGCAGCTTCCAGATGTGCCTTCACTTCAGGCTGAGTCCAAACAAGACTCTTCTATGTTGCTGTTCACACAAAGAAATTCAAGTGACCTCAGGCAGCCTCTGATCCCTGATAATAATTCTGACTTTCCTAATGCCGTTGCTATCCAAAGACCTACTGAACCCATTTGCAAGACACAGAAAAGCGACAGCAGAATGGTCACCTTCTTTAGCAGGTGTCACACTTGCTGAAGGGTTTAACTTTCAAGAATGGGAAATATATATATGGAGAGTAGTTTTATTTGAAGTCCAGTTGGAAAGTTTTATTTAAGTCCAGTTGGAAGGTTCTAAACTTTTTAAAATTTCCTTTAAAAAAAGAAACTCATGTTTCTTATGTTTTATCTTGGCCTAAAGTGATGCCCAAAAGTATGAAAATGTTTTTCAGTCAGTTTCAGTTCAGTCGCTCAGTCACGTCCAACTCTTTGTGACCCCATGGACTGTAGCACACCAGGCTTCCCTGTCCATCACCAACTCCAGGAGCCCACTCAAACTCGTGTCCATCATGTCGGTGATGCCATCCAATCATCTCATCCTCTGTTGTCCCCTTCTCCTCCTGCCTTCAATCTTTATCAGCCATCAGGGTCTTTTCCAATGAGTAAGTTCTTTGCATCAGGTGGCCAAAGTATTGGAGCTTCAGCATCAATCCTTCCAATGAATATTCAGGACTGATTTCCTTTAGGATGGACTAGTTTGATCTCCTTGCAGTCCAAGGGACTCTCAAGAGTCTTCTCCAACACCACAGTTCAAAAGCTTTAATTCTTTGGCTCTCATCTTTGTTTATGGTCCAACTCTCACATTGATACATGACTACAGAAAAAAACCATAGCTTTGACTGGATGGACCTTTGTCAGCAAAATAATGTCTCTGCTTTTTAATATGCAATCTAGGTTGGTAATAGCTTTTCTTCCAAGGAGCAAGTGTCTTTTAATTTCATGGCTGTGGTCAACATCTGCAGTGATTTTGGAGCCCAACAAAATAAAGTCTGTCACTGTTTCCATTGTTTCCCCATTGTTTAGAAAATGATTCTAAACTTGTTTCTAAATATTTTTAAATCTTGTTTAGAAAATGTTTCTTAAGTGATGTAATTTGTTATATGATGATGAGTCTAAGATGATTTGTTATTATAGTCCTGGGACCAGCTTCATTAAGGGAGTCAAATAAAGGGAAACTCAGCCCAGAAAAAGAGGGGACAAAGTTCAACTTTATTTTCTTTTTGTCAGACTCTCAGACTTAAGGGATCTCTCTAAACACTCTCCTCAAACTGTCTGCTTTTGGTGAAAGGGTGGTGCCAAGCTCAGCCTCTGATCCAGATTTGTGCAGCCCACCCCTTCCAAAGCCCTCTCGGGAACTCTGGGTCTATCTCCATGGACAGGTGAAGTGCTAGATTTTGTGCATATTGCATCTGTATTACCTAGATGGTCTGATTTCCCACCCCCCCCCTTTGTATACAAAAGTTGAATCACTTTTATCTGTAGTCTCCCATTCTACTATATTCTTAGACTGCAAGGAGATCAAAGCAGTCAATCCTAAAGGAAACCAGCCCTGAATATGCATTGGAAGAACTGATGCTGAAGCGCTGATATTTTGGCCACCTGATGCAAAGAACTGACTCTGGAAAAGACTGATGCTGGAAAAGACTGAGGGCAGTAGGAGAAGGGGGTGACAGAGGATGCGATAGTTGGATGGCATCACTGACTCAGTGGACATGAACTTGGGCAAACTCCAGGAGACAGTGAAGGACAGGGAAGCCTGGCATGCTTTAGTGCATGAGGTCACAAAGAGTTGGACAGAGTTAGCCACTGAACAACAACAACAAATTCTACAGGAGAACTAATCTTTTTAGACAAGAAAAGCACTCTAGTTCATCAGCCTTTGAGTTGCTTTGTTGTCTGGGGCAAATTGCAAAGTACAGCCCTTTCTATAGGGCTATTTCCATTCTCTCTGGCAGAGATTTCAATGGAAACCATCTTGCTGAACCCCAGAGCCTTTGCTTTTCTCTTTTTCCACACTAAGCAAAGGAAATTTGATACTTGATGTTAGTGAGAGCTAGAGAAGGCAGGTGACTTTTGGTCAGAGAAAAAAGAAGGTGATAATCCAATATAATGGGAGCCAGGTTAGTTTAAACCAGATTGGACTAGGACTGAAAATTCTTGGCTGACGACCTCCAGCGGTTGTTTACAGCAACTTTGTTTAGATTATAAGTTTCTTTCTGGATTTTTCTTTTTCTTTTATTTTTTTCTGGAGAGGAAGGACTGGAGATACAAGAGGTCCTCAATAAATATCAGTTTTCTTCCTTGCCTTTTCCTACATCTCAACTTTCTTCTCGAGTGTGTGTATACTCAGTCGTGTCCTACTTTTTGCAACCCCATGGACAGGTTTCTCTCCCCATGGAACTTTCCAGGCAACAATACTGGAGTGAGTTGCTGTGCCCTCCTCCAGGGGATCTTCCTGACCCAGGAATTCAACCTGAGTCTCTTGTGTCTCCTGCTTTGACAGACAAGTTCTTTAACCCTAGCCTCCTGGTGTGCCCCCTCTTGGCAACAGTTGCAAATAAATTCAGAGGCATAGATAATCCGCCCCCCCCCCCAACCAAATGCCAGTTCAGTTCTGGGAGGAAGCTGAACATGTGGAGCTTTGTCTGAAGAAGGACTTCCTGCAGGGGATTGATCGCCCTCTGAGAAAGAGGACACAGAAGGAGACGAGAAACTGCTTCCACATGGCAAGTGATCTAAGCTTGGTGCCCAGAGACAGAGTGACCTAGGCCCAGAGCAGGGGCATCCTCCTCATGCCTGCATAGACTGTAGAATGGCCCTGGCCCAGGGGTGACTGCGAGGATTCTGATTCCTGGGGCACCTTGCAAGTCAGACCTTCCAGAGTATGGAAGAGCACTTCTCTTGGCACAAAATGTCACCCTCTTTGGGTGGACATTAGCCATGGTAAAGCTCTGAGCTTTGTACACTGATGAGGGCTTGAGAGGCAGAGTACTTTTCAAGAATCTATTTGAGACTCCCCTGGGGATGCTAGAGGTACAGAGAATGAGTATTTTGCATCTGACTGTATTAAAGAGGTGGTACTGAGAACCAGAGTAAATAGGGATTTTTGCCTTCAGTGTGACCCTGCATATTAATACATGTCCTGCTGTGTGAGTTGTGGTGAGATCAGTACAGGTCCTCCCAAGTAAATCCTTCAGCTTGTTGTTCCGTATCTAAGCACCACCGCATAATGACACAAAATTAAATATCAGTGGGATATTCTGTTATACAGAGAGCATGTCCATTGAAAGGAAGCAGGAAATAAACATGAACCCTCTATTCTTGCTCTGATACCTAACATTGATGGAGCATGCATAATGTAATGCCATGCTGTAAGCATTTCACAGAAATTATCTCACTAAATCCTCCCAGTAATCCAACAAGGTAGTACCACAACCCTTAGTTTACAGATGAGGAAATTGAGATTTACAGATGTTGAGTAACTTGCCCAAAGCAATATTAATCAATTTAATTCTGACCTTCTGGTAAATAAGAGTTAATTAATGAGTCCACTTCTGCAGTTCTCTTGGATTTCCAAGTTTTCCTCTAATGACTATAAAGCAATATAAATGCTAGACCCAGGGAATTTAGGAATGCTTGAGATATTGATTTATGACTACTTAATTCTATAGATTATATAATTGTAATCATATTATATGCATGTTATTTACTACATATGTATATTATACATTGTATATTATGATAATTTAATTCTGTAACTCTGTTAACTAGTGAAGGAAAATAAGAGCACAGGATCAGGTACTAAACTGCATGAAGCAGCCTAAACATGTCATTAAATTTCACAGATGGAAAAGAACCGTCGAGTCCAGAGTAAATGAAAAGACTCTTAGAGGAGGAAGGGCTTGAACTTGACTTTTGCTGGGTAGGTCACTGGTTGGGCTCTGGCAGACTTTGCATCAGAGCCATCCTTGCACTAACACCACTGGAAAAGATGGGTTTAAAAACTATTGTTTAAAGTCACTGCAGGGCTTCCCTGGTGTCTCAGCCAGAAAGGAATCTACCTGCAAAGCAGGAGACTGGGGTTCAGTCTCTGGGTTGGGAAGGTCTCCTGCAGAAGGAAATGACAACCCACTCTAGTATTCTTGCCTGGGAAATTCCATGAATGGAGGAGCCTGGTGGGCTACAGTCCATGGGGTCACAAAGGTCAGACATGACTTAGTGACCAAACCACCACCACCACCACTAAGATCACTGAAAAGCTTCTAAGGCCGCGAAGACTTCTGAAGGTTTTGGAGAAAAGGAAAATTCAGAGATGCAGGTACAACATTTGACACTTCCTTCTCTGCCAGGATATTTGCAAATTTTATAGTAGTGGCTTAGAGGCATTTTGATGGTCTCATAGGACTGAAGGAACAATGAAAGTAAGTATCTGCCAATGGAGAAAAGCCCTCATAAGCACTTGATGCATTCAGAGTGAACCCTTAAAGGGCTACATTCTAGGAGTAAGGACCAACTGGAAATAGACCAAGCATCAAAAATGAAGGAAACTCACCAGTCCTCATAGAAACTGAAACTCCATCCAAGTTACCTCAATCCCAGATTAGATGAAGATTCACTTCTACTCTCACTGCCTGCCACAAGCAAAAGTAAAACCTTTCTTGGAGGAAATGTAACATTTGCCAGAGCTTTAAAGTGATAATTGTTACTAAAAACGAAACTCAAACAGAAACCAAAAAACCCCAATAACTGCGCATGCAAAGGTAGGAAAACTAGCCAAGAAATCAAGAGGACTGTAGAAATTCAGACACAGGAAACCTACATATCTCCATTAGTAAATTCATATAACGGTTGTCACTGTTTTCAAGAAATTAATAAAATGAAAAAAATTCATTGGAGAGTTGAAAATTAAGGATATTATCAAGTGGAAATTCTGAGGTTGAAAAATATTATAACTGAACTTAAGAACTTAATATATGGGCTTCCTGGCAGATTAAATATAACTTAAAAGTAAAAAAGAATCAGACTAAACCATGGGAAGAAAAATTATCAAGATAAGAGCATAAAAGGTATATGGAAGGTGGTAAAAAGCCAAATATATTTGTGTCATTGGAGTCCAAAAAGTTAGGATAAAGAGAATCGGTGAGACGCAATATTTGGAGAGTTATTGCTAAGATTTTCCTAAAATTTACAAGACTCCAAGACAAAAGATTTGCTTCAGACCTCAAGTATCGAGACAGATAAGTACAAGACACCCATTCCTAAGCACATCATAGTAAAACTGTTAAAAATTAAACCCCCAAAGATTTTAAAAGCAGCCAATAGGAAAAAATATATATTACCTTTAAAGAAATAAATATACCCTTCAGAAACAATGGAAGCCAGAAAACTATGACTGACAGCTTCAACATGCTGGGGGTAGGGGGGATATCCTGCTAATTTAGAATCCTATATCCAGTAAAAAGACTCTCAAAAAGAAAGCAAAGTAAAAATCACTTCAGACTAATAAAAAGCAGAGAAATTATTACCAGTAGACCCACAAGGAAAGAAACAATAAAGGCTCTTCTTCAAGTATAAGAAAAAGGATCTCATACAGAAGCATGTAAATACAGGAAAAAATAAAGAACAATGGAAAGAATATGCAAGTAAATCTAAATATCCTCTGCATAAAACAAACGTAATAATACATTATTGGGTTTCAAGTCTACTTAAAACATGACAATAAAAGCTCAAAAGGAAGAAGGAGTGGATGGAGTTAAAATGTCCGAAAGCCTCTGAATTGTCTGAGATGTACGTATCTTAATTTATATTAAACTTTAATAAGTTAAAGATTAATACTATAATCTCTAGGAAACCACTTACCTTTGTAAAGAGTAGTGAATAGAGGATAAAAGTGGTGTTTTACTTTNATTATTGGGTTTCAAGTCTACTTAAAACATGACAATAAAAGCTCAAAACGAAGAAGGAGTGGATGGAGTTAAAATGTCCGAAAGCCTCTGAATTGTCTGAGATGTACGTATCTTAATTTATATTAAACTTTAATAAGTTAAAGATTAATACTATAATCTCTAGGAAACCACTTACCTTTGTAAAGAGTAGTGAATAGAGGATAAAAGTGGTGTTTTACTTTGGGTTTACCCAGAAGTAGTTCCTGTGATACGAATTTATTAATAAATGCAAGTAGTTTATTTGGGAGGTTAACCCAGTAAAACTAGGGGAGTGAGTGAGCCAGATAGGCATGGAAAGGAAGCCAGTAAAGCATGCATTATCAAGAAACCTATCTGTGGGAGTGTCTGAAGCTTTATACTGGGAAACACTGGAAGCAGGATGAAACTCTAGTTAATCTCACCCTTGGGGTGATCCAGTTATTATTTTTCCCAGGGTTAAAAATTCTCTGGTACTTCTACTTAGTGTGTAGGCAGAGAGGACCCTGCTGGCCAGAGAGACCCTTCAAGCGTGTGGTCGTGGTGTAGACAGCTAAAAGTTGTGCCAGAATACCAAGAAATGATAAACTCCAGATGATGGGGATGAATTAGCAATAGATGAATTAACAATAGATCAAGTGCGTACACTATGTATCTAAGACACATGGAAGATTATGCATTATCGTTATAGCCCCAAACTAGCTTCCTGAGAGCACAATGAATAAATGTTAATGGATTTATACAATGGCATCTTATACAGCAATGATAGCAAACCACAGCCATAGACAAGAACGTGGCTGTGTTTCACAACCATCATAGTGGAAGAAGCCAGAAGCTACAGAATATTTACTGAAAATTTAACTGATACAAAGTTTGAAAATCCACAAAAGCAATCTGTCGTGTGGAGTAATGGATAACTTTGGTTGTGAAAGTGAAATTGCTCATTCATGTCCGCCTCTTTGCGACCCTCTGGACTGTAGCCCACCAGGGTCCTCCGTCCATGGGATTCTCCAGGCAAGAATACTGGAGTAGGTTGCCGTTTGATACCTTTGGTTAGGCAGGGCTTTTTAACTGGTCAGGGGATAAGAGAGGGGCCCCCTTGGGGTGCTGACGGTGTTGTATCCCTTGATCTCAGAGGNCCTCTTTGCGACCCTCTGGACTGTAGCCCACCAGGGTCCTCCGTCCATGGGATTCTCCAGGCAAGAATACTGGAGTAGGTTGCCGTTTGATACCTTTGGTTAGGCAGGGTTTTTAAACTGGTCAGGGGATAAGAGAGGGGCCCCCTTGGGGTGCTGACGGTGTTGTATCCCTTGATCTCAGAGGGGTTACACAAGCTTGCTTTCTTCGTGAGAATACATAGACCTGTACATTTATATGTGTACTCTTCTGTATGTATGTTAAACTTTGACTTAAATGTTAATTAACATGAGGAAGAAATTACTTGTGTGAAAGGGCAAAATGAAGTGTGACTGACCATGCCACTGGCTCTGTACTTGAAGCATCTCTCTGGGTCATGAAAGGAGTAAAAACAGGTCAATGACAGGAAGGTGGGGATGAACAAGATGTGCAGGGAACAGGGAAGAGGCTGGTCAATGGGAACTGGAAAATGTCATGTTAGATACTATTGGCAATATCAGGTTCAATTAATTAAGACCAGCTGTGGAAAACTGAGGAATTCATCTTTCAGTTTGGTTCAGTTCAGTCACTCAGTCATGTTTGACTCTTTGTGACTCCATGAACCGCAGCACGCCAGGCCTCCCTGCTGATCACCAGTTCCCAGAGTTCACCCTAACTCATGTCCATTGAGTCGGTGATGCCATCCAACCATCTCATCCTCTACTGTCCCCTTCTCCTCCTGCCCTCAATCTTTCCCAGCATCAAGGTCTTTTCAAATGAATCAACTCTTTGCATCAGGTGGCCAAAGTAGTGGAGTTTCAGCTTCAGCATCAGTCCTTCCAANCTGTGGCCACTGCTGAGTTTTCCAAATTTGCTGATATATTGAGTGCAGCACTTTCACAGCATCATCTTTACAGGAATGGATTACAGGGAATAAAAATTAAGTGTTGCATGTGAAACTTCAGGCTGTGTTCCTATAGCCATCTCTGATTGTTCACAAATAGCTCCGTACTTGAGATGGTAGAAATCACTTCTACTTTCTTAACTCAGTAAAATTCACAGCACAGGTAGGAACTTAATGGACAGTGACAAAATTAAAACTAGCAACGATGGGAGAGAATGAGATGCCAGGAGCACAATGATCAATTCAGCTGTATGAACCTGTCTGAACCATATTATGAGTGGGATGGATCCCACCCCATCCCACTCATGACAGTGAGTTGNACAGGTAGGAACTTAATGGACAGTGACAAAATTAAAACTAGCAACGATGGGAGAGAATGAGATGCCAGGAGCACAATGATCAATTCAGCTGTATGAACCTGTCTGAACCATATTATGAGTGGGATGGATCCCACCCCATCCCACTCATGACAGTGAGTTGAGAGGCAAGTTCAAAGTAACAGTCTATGGAGGGAACTATTTTGAATACAAATATGACCAGATTTAATGATAGATGTTTGGGGGCCATGACAACATATATTTAAGGAGATGCCATTATTGTAACAGACAGAACTTTCTAATGAACAGAGTATATTCTAAATCTATCTACTACATTGTCTTTTTTTTTTCTTCCAACACAAAAGGTAAGTGAAAGTTAAAATGAAAACTTCTGGAGGGGACAAGTAATGAGTATTCTACTTATTAAAGATTTCTTCCAAGTTTTCAAATAGCACATGAAGTTGAAGCTGTCTCTCTTCAAATTCCATTAAGAGGAGAGGAGCTATGGCTGAAAATGTTATGGTGGTTTTGGTGACAAACCTTCCCTGTCAGCAGCCCCTGCCTAAGGAAGGGAGAAAGTGAGGTTCCTCCAGTTGGACTGTGACTTGTCTTTGGAAATTAACTTTCTTACTGTTTCGATGACGTAATGGATACCCCCATGGCAATGAACATTTGCCTACCAGCTGAAGATCTGAAGGCTGTTGTCTTTAATGGAAGGCAGGACAGATGATGAAATTCTTGCATGCATTCTGGATCTGGGGCAATGAGAGCTTTCTCCACTTTCCCAAGGACATGGAGAGGGCAGTACAGTGGAGGAATTATTATTACTTTCATAATAATAGAAGTCTATATGAATTTAGCAGTGATTACTTGTTTATTGACTATTCTTATTGCAACAACAGTTTACCTTCTTCTGAACAAAATACTGCTTTCAAACTCCAATCACTTCAGCTAACACCATGAGCAGACAGGACTAGACTTGAACTGACTTGCACAGCTAGCTCTGTGATTTAAAATGTTGCTCAGAACCCAAGGTCAGGTCTGCACAGCGTATGTTTTTGTAAAAGCCTGTGCCTACAGGTGGTCATAGTCAGCAGCTGGAGGGGAGAGGGCTGTGTCTTCCCACTGGATGACTTCCTGGGCTCCCTCGCCCTCCTGGATGGATTCCACAGTCAGCCCTCAGGGCTTCTGACAATGTCTGCACTGACATAGACAAGCTCTGTCAGGGAGCACAATGCAAACACATGGGCAGCATGGGGAGGCTGCCTGCTGAATGTGATAAAGGCGCCCTCAACACAGCGCTGGCATATGGGAAGCAGGCATGAATTTATCCTGTATTCAGGCCTCAGAAATATACAGGCATTTTCTGTTGATCTCAGAACCCTGGGTGGTTGCAAGCACCTCTGCTCCAGCTGTGAAGAGGCTGGCTGTCTGTCTGACAAAACATTACTAATATAGAGCAAAAATTTCTATTCCAATTTTCCCTCTTACTCTTCTTTTTTGGCTTTGGCCATTAAGTTGCAGCTTTATTTCTGGGTTTCTAGGCAAAATATGTATGGGGTATGTGTGTGTGTGTGTGTGTGTGTACAAAAATAAATGAATATATTCAAAAATTTCTCCACAAACTTCCCTGTACTGGTGAATTGCTTAGCTCTGCTTGAGCGATTTCTTCTTGTGTGATTCTGCCACATAATACTATTTTTCCAGGAAGAAACCCTAATCCAAGAAAATGGACTTCAACTTTAGATAATCTTGAGGATCTTCTGTGCTTTAAGGAAATTCAGCAGAGGACCGTCTGCCCAGACACGAGTCTTCCCAGGATGTGGGAATCAATAGCCACCTCTCACCCTCAGGGACCCTGCAGGGCATAGACATTGAGTAAACTCACAAAGAGGCCAAAGGAAGCAATGGTTAGGTGGAGGGTGAGTGGAAAAGTTCCTGTGTGCAGAGGGTGGTAGTTGACATAAGCAAAAATCTAGTATTCTTTAATCCTGATTTATAAATCACCAGTAGGGTCAAATTGAAACATTTTTCTGAATGTTTAATGTCATAATCAAGAGTTCTGCCCCCAGCAGGCAGAAATGGCAACTGACAGTCCCACTTAAATATTTCATAAATAACTGGTGGGATAGTTTCTGGCTGGATCACTTTTACAGCACCCGCTAACCACCTGTTCATACAGAAGTCAAGAAGGCAAGTTAACTCATGCTTCCTCCTTTTGCAACGTGTCTCCGAAGTGCTCAAGCCAAAGGCCAGTGAGTATTTGGTGAAGAAGAATAGCTTGTCCTTTGAAAGCTTTTTCACTTGGATCATCTCATTAGTTCCAGAAAGTGAAAAAGTGTAGTGTCATGGACAAGTCTGTGCTGACTTTTCAGGAGCAAGATTTGGGGGCAGGTTAAATATAGTGTACGAGTGCTGGTACCTTGAATGATGTTCAAAGCTCCTGACAACTCCTGGAGGGTCCTCCTTCTCCCTCGTGGCTATGCTGACTCTTGTGAAACAGACAAGACATGATGGGAAATGAACTCTTCTTTGTTAGCCTCTTTGAGCATTTTTCCTGTGGTGGTTACAGAGCTCAGAATGAGCCACTGAAGGCAGAGTCAGCACTTCCAGATTTTTACAACTCAGTTAACAAGTACTCACAGGAAGAAATAAAACACAGGCTATCTAGCAGGAGGAGATATTCTTCCTTTTGAGTTGTCTTTCTGAAGAAGAAAGGGAGTTGTGTCAATCCCTGGTGTCCTACGAGCTATTCTAATAATAATGATGATGATCATATGATGAACCCTTTTCTACCTAAAACTTTTAGGTAGAAAATTCTTGCTTTCTTGAATTTACAATTTAATATAAATAACATAATTTAAAGATTTGGATATTCTTTTGTCTTCCAACTTGTGGCCCAGATGAGATGAAAACCCAACAAACTTTCAACAGATTGAAATTTTAAAATTCTACTCATATCTCTTACCCAGTTATCTGCCCGCCTACCAAACATTTATTCAGGTGATACAATCTGAAACATGCCCAACGGGTCCAATAGATTTAACCTATCTTAGTATTCTAAGTCTCAACATCCCCTTCTCCTAAATCTAGTTTATTTCTGCCAAAAATACTAATAATAGAGAAACAGGAAGCTGGATGCACACAGATGCGTTAACTATTGTTTTGTATGCTTCACGCTCAGTGGCTTGCCTGGAGGCTCAATCTCCCCACAAAGCTGCAGTTATAGCTGGTGTGTGTATGCATGTCTCTGCACAGTTCACCACCACATAAGGGTTTGCTGTGTTCTAAGAAGGTAGGGCAACAGTTCCAGGTAACCAGGTGAAAAATGCCCTATTTATAGGCTGCAGTAAGTTCATTTTTTGGATATAGTTTCCCTGGTGGCTCCGTGGTAAATAGTCTGCCTGCAGTTCTGGAGACTCAGCTTTGATCCCTAGGTTGGGAAGATCCCCTGGAGAAGGGAATGGCTGTCCAGTCCAGTATTCTTGCCTGGAGAATTCCATGGACAGTGGAGCCTGGTAGGCTATAGTCCATGGGGTCTCTAAAGAGTCACACATGACTTAAGCAACTAAACAATAACAATACAAAAATTACATCAAGTTCCTATGATTCAGGATCATCTCTATTGTACTCACAGAATTGCTGTGGTAGGTGGGAATATCTAATCCTATCCCAGAGTACTCCAGGTTATTGCTACTTAAAAATAGCCAAGCTTGCTTTCTTGTATTAAATTGTAGTTTTTTGATTCCCTTCGCTAGTAAGGTGGGAGCTGTCCAAGGTCTGTGTCTAACAGCTTCCAGTATTCTCCTGACTTGAGGCTCCACAAATGTGGTGAGCATGAAAGAGACTTGCAGAAGTTTTCTTTTCAGGGACTGTTGCTTCATTCTGGAAGGTTCTGACTCCTTTCTTTGGTTTTGTTTGTCACTTGTGGGCTTTTTTCTGGTTTTATTGAGATATATTTGGCATATACAATTGTATGAATGTGTGTGCCATATAATGATATATGTATGTGTGTAATGTTATATTTATGTGTGTGTGTGTATAAACAATAAACTAAGGTAACATCTGACACCTCACAGTTATAATTTTTTGTTGTGATGAGAGCTTTTAAGATTTACTCTCTTGCCAACTTTCAAATATGCTGTACCATATTGTGAGCTAATATAGTCACCATGCTGAATATTACATCTTCAGAACTTACTTATAACTGTAAGTTTGTATCTTTTGGCCACCTTTACCCAATTCCCATCTCAGCCCCTAATATCACTGGCAACCGCTAACCTATTGTNGCCAACTTTCAAATATGCTGTACCATATTGTGAGCTAATATAGTCACCATGCTGAATATTACATCTTCAGAACTTACTTATAACTGTAAGTTTGTATCTTTTGGCCACCTTTACCCAATTCCCATCTCACCCCCTAATATCACTGGCAACCGCTAACCTATTGTCTTTTTCTATGAGTTTGGGTTCTTTGGATTCTACATATGAGATACAATATTTGTCTTTCTCATTGTGACTTATTTTTAAAAATAGTTTTATTACTTTGGCGGCATCAGGTCTTCATTTCTGTGTGGACTTTTCTCTTGTGGAGCAAGTGGGCGCTATTTGTCGTGGTGGTGAGCAGGCTTCTCACTGCAGTGGCCTCTCTGACAGGAACGACCTGGAGAAAAATGCACTTCCCTAAGTGAGAGGCAGTGTGCTCACATATGCAGTGCTTGGGATGTCTTTCTGTGTTCACTCTTTCTGAGAATACGTGGTTGAGATGGCTCATTTGTATCACCATATGCCCATCCCATGCTGCCGTTCCACGTGATTTCCATGGCAGACACGGATCATTCATCAGAGGTTGATGACTGTGCTCCAGTTCTGTCTCAGAATCCTTGTCCATACAGCACTCATGGCAGCAACTAGTGATTAATCAGGCCTCATATGAGATAAAGGCTATTTTCTGGCTGTGGCCTACTGTATTCTAGTGCTGCATTGGAACTATAGGTATTATGAAGAAGCAGGCGCATGTGTTTCCGAGGTTGTTATAAATAAACTAAATAAATAGAACATGTCTGAGTAATTGAAAAGCAGTAGTCACATGTATCTCTTCTTCTGGGGAAGGAGAGTCACTATCACTGCGTCTGGCTTTTTATCTGATGGTCAAATATTGAGGTAGATGTCACCGAAAGGCTCTTGTAACCATGGGAGTTAATGTTGTATCAGAGACTGAGCAGCCCCTAACACAGCGGCTACCAACACTGATGTGTGTAAGGATCATAGGAAGAATCATGTAAAATTCAGATTTCCTGAGTCCTACCCCAAGATTCCCATTCAGTAAACATGGACTCAAGCCCAGAAATCCAATTTTTTATAAGAACTTTGTTAATTCTCATCTAAATGGTTTGAAGGTTCCACTTTGAAAAATACTCTGCTAGTGGAGTGGTCTCCAAAGCAGGATCTGTACATCTGTGTCCCAAAGGAAGAGTGCTTTGCGGTGCAGGAACACAAGTTTAGAACTTCTACCCGTGTGTATCTTAAGAAAAGACAGTCCCTAAGCTTTCTGCGGATTGGCACCAGTGTTCTGGTTGAATGTGTATGATAGTCTTCAGGTCATGTCCTGGACAAAGTGTTTAGAATCATGATAAATTGACTGAGGGTGGAAGTTAACTTGGGTTTTGCTTACTCTGATATAGAGAGATTTATGTTGCCTGGGGTAAATGGATTTAAGGGTCAATGATCTTGTTTAATTAAACTACACCTCACAGCGTAAACAAGTGGCTTAAACAAGTATTCTACAAAGAACCTGTGAATTGATGATAATGCCAAAGGAGCATTATCACAAGGAAGCATAATGCCACAAGGGAGCACAAGAAAATGGCCATGCTGACAATTGTCCTGTTCATTCAAAGCTCCTGGTTAGCTCCACCAAGGTGTAAAAGAAATAATGGCAATCTAACCAGATGCAATTACCAAGAAGATGATTTCTAATATGAATTAATAGTGACGTCATTAATGATGAACCTCTCCCCAAATGCCTTATGTGTCCTGAGAGGTTAGCTAATGTCAATCTGATCAACAGGGAAGAATAACTATTAGAGAAGCATTCAAAAAATTAGAGTATAGGGCAGAGGTTAGGGCTCCAATGCGAGGGTCAGACTACTGGGTTTGGATTGAAGTTTTGGTTCTTACAAGCTGTGCGACCCTGGATGAGTTACTTACATGCCTCATGACTCAGTTTCCCCATCTGTAAAATGGGGGTTGATAATAGTACCTATCTTAAAGGGTTATTATGAAGATTAAATGGGTTAATGTGTGTAATATGCTTAAAGAAGCGCCCAACATATGGTGTATGCAATACAAATGTTAGTTTAAACATTCAGTTTGTCCCATTTTATGTCTTTTGTAGATTTCTATTTATGACATTGTATATGGGTGTGTTATAACAATTTGTAAATAAATACGCTGACATTGGAGGTCCATGCTCAAACACTGTGGCTGATAGGAGTGAGTGAGTAAAACACGTACAGTCCACTTTCCAGCAGATACTGGAGCTCCTGAAAGTGTGCTAGGTCTCAGGAGTATGAATAGTTAGATTACTGGCATAACCCTTCACTGGGTCTAGAGTCAGGGTCTCTGCTGTTTGATGAGCTTTTGGTATAAAAGCAAAAACATAACGACTTTTGACAATTTTTTCTGTACATCTCTTCTGTATATTAAATGTTCTGACTTGTCAGTTAATCCACTTCCTTTCATACCTTTTCATTCAAGTCCTCCTGTCATGCCAAGATAATTCCTTAAAAAAAAAAAAAAAACCAATGTTTGGGACTGGATTAGTTGGCACAAATGAATTTCAGAGGACTCACTTGCTCCATGATCCTTTTTTTCCTTCCAACTGTCACCCAGCCCTGTGCCCCAAGGGCTTCTATTTGTGGGCATAAATGCTCCCCTGAACGGGACATACCCAGGCCAAGTGGAGAAGCAGATACATATATACACCATTCTTTCCAGTACAGCTAAGTGAAGCAGAATTTTTTTTCAAAAACATTACTGGGATAGCTAAACAGTAATAGGAGAGACTCAAGTAAACAAAAATATATATGTATGCATGCATATGTGTATATACATATGTTTATATACCAATGTTTATCTGTATATATACACAGATACATATATACTTGGCCATATACATATACCAAATCTCAATATAGCAATATGTATTTAAAAATAATTCTGGAAGAATAAATTATTAACTAATGAAATAGATAAGTGTGAGGGTGTTTTATATGAAATAGATCTTTTAATTGTATGTATGCCTCCAAATGGAGACTTTCTAAAACATTGTGAATTCAATAATTTGAAAAATCAAAATAAAAAGGAATAAACAAAGGCACCATCAAACCATTGAAGTAGACAGGAATGTCCAGCCTTTCTTCCCTGTTAACTTTTACTGAACACATAGCTCTTCTTANGCCTCCAAATGGAGACTTTCTAAAACATTGTGAATTCAATAATTTGAAAAATCAAAATAAAAAGGAATAAACAAAGGCACCATCAAACCATTGAAGTAGAGAGGAATGTCCAGTCTTTCTTCCCTGTTAACTTTTACTGAACACATAGCTCTTCTTAACCTCCTCTAGCAAACTCCCACCCAAGGTGGGTTCACATGGGATATCCTCTTCCTCAGTGCCTACTTTCCTGTTGTCTGGAGGTTAGAGTTTGGACTCTGAAAACTGTCAGTTTCCTCTGTGTTCTGATTTTACTTAATGAGCTTATGTACAGGATTACACTGCTGCTGCTGCTAAGTCGCTTCAGTGTGTCCGACTCTGTGCGACCCCAGAGACGGCAGCCCACCAGGCTGCCACATCCCTGGGATTCTCCAGGCAAGAACACTAGAGTGGGTTGCCATTTCCTTCTCCAGTGCATGAAAGTGAAAAGTCAAAGTGAAGTCGCTCAGTTGTATCTGACTCTTAGTGACCCCATGGACTGCAGCCTACCAGGCTCCTCCGACTGTGGGATTTTCCAGGCAAGAGTACTGGAGTGGGTTCCCATTGCCTTCTCCCAGGGTTACACTAGAAGACCTCAAATGTCTTGCCCCTCCCCTAGCCCTGCAACTATCTCTTCCTCTCTCTCCCAGTAGATACTTCTCCAAGATTGTTTTACTAGTTTCCAAACACATCAACCTTGTTTCTTCATGGCCTTCTTGAATCTTTTCCCAATACTCTCAGCTGATTCAAGTCCTATCTGGCTTCCTAGGACCCCTCAAATCCTTCCTTTTCTGCAGGACTCTCACAGAACAGGGAGAGAGACAACCTTTGGTGCAACTCAGATCACACCCCAGAGCTGTCTGTCGACTTTGTAGGACTGCATCTCATGTCTCTAAGCAAGATGGCTTGATCTGGAGCAGAGCCATCAGGAGACATCACTCAGGGGCCTTTTTTCTAGTATAGCTCAGCAATATCCAGAAGCATCCTAATGATGAATATATGTATCACTGAAATGATGCATCTCAGATTTGGAAAAGAATCTGTCTCCTACCTCTACCTAATGCGTGAGTCCCCTCTGAGCATCCTAGGGCCCCACATGGTGGTGGCCTCACTGACTGTCTAGTCATCTCATTCCCCAAAGTAAAATATCTTCCATTTGTCTTAGAATTGGTATCATAAAACACACTAGTAGTAGTGCATGTGTGTTTAGTTGTTCTGACTCTGTTGTGACTCCTTGGACTGTAGTCCACCAGGCTTCTCTGTGCATGGAATTTTCCAGGCAAGAATACTAGAATGGGTTGCCTTTTTCTTCTCGTTCTCCTTTTCAGAGGAAACTGAGGTTTTCCCAGTTCAGGGATTGAACCCACATTTCTTGCATCTGCTGCATTAGCAGGCAGATTCTTTTCCACTGTGCCACCTGGGAAGCCCCCAAGGCAACACAGCAAAAAGTAAAAACAGAGCTTAAAATTGAACTAGTGATGAATTTGGAATAGAATGAGTAGTTGGGTCCTCTGGAAACATATTGAATATTGCCAGATGATTGAGATTTAATATTTGCTTAATATGCACACTTGGCTAATTCTCCTCAAAGTGAATATTGAAAAGGCAATACCATTTGAGACAGATGGGCTTTTCTTGGGAAACACGGGGTGTTCTAAAATAGTGAACGGCCAGAGAGGGCTGAAAGCTCTGGTTCTTTTCTGAAATCTAAGCTTTCCCAGGCACTGACCAGCTTAGTAAACTTAAGCTGTTACAATTTATTGGTGCAGTATTGACAATAGGCTTGTTGCTGTGCAAATACATGCATGAGCTTTGCCTTTGGGACGTACATGGTAGATAGGGAATGCTTGTTGACAGTGTTGATTCGCTTATCTTAAACACACAGATATTTGTGATTGCACTTGACTAGTTTTCAGTGCTTTGATATTATTTTCAACTTTGTAGCTTGTCTTAGTCTCAAGGCAATCCTGTTACTCAGAGGATCCTTCAGAGGCCTGAATCTGCCTTGTTCTTCAGCCTTCACTTGTCCTATATTCTCGCATTGAGTTTCCACGGTTGGTCTCTTCTGCCAGCACGGACTCCTTCACTGGTTTTCCTTTCTCTGCAGTGGTTGAAGATATTGAGAGTACATTCAAGGCCTTAACCCACATCTTGGAAATTAAAGAAACATTTTATTAAATGCTTTCAGTGAGCTAAAAATGAAAGACGAAAGTAGATGAGGCTCTATTATATTTTGCTGTTGAATTGCCTTTCATTGGTCAAGTAGTAATAATGGCAAGTGGGACAAATTGTCAGATTCCTTTGGGATAGGTAGAATAACACCCCTTTCCATCCTCCTCAAAATGCCCATGTCCTAACCCCCTAAAGGTTTGAATATGTTAATTTAGATTGATGATGTAGTTAAAGTGATAGACCTTGAGATAGGGAGGGAGATTACCTCAGATTTCCCAGATGGGCCCAGTCTTATCACATGAGTATATGAAATGAAAACCCTTTCCCAGCTGTGGTCAGAGGGCCATGTTATTATCCTATGAGATAAAAGTCAGACAGATTCAACTTACTGGCTTGGAAGATGGAGAAAGGGGACCACAAGTCAAGGAATCTGAAGGGCCTCTTGAAGTTAGACAAGGTGAGGAAACATATTCTCCCCTAGAATTTCCAGCTGGGAATGTAGTGTTGCTGACACCTTGGTTATAGCCTAGTGAGATGGGTGTTCGACTTCTGATCTACTATGAAATAATGAATTTGCATTGTTTAAGCCACTGACTTTGTGGTAACTTGTTACAACAACCACAGAGAGCTGACACACTGTATTTCAAAAGAAATACAATGAAAGTAAATATATTTATGACAGTAAAGGTATTCTTCATTTTTATCGGAAATATGTCATTGCATTCTGTACCCAGAAGGACTTGCAGCACAGTGAGTTACTGCCCATCCACATAATGCTAAGGGTCTCGGGGAGGTATGAATGTGCACATGCCCTGGTTGCTATTTGCATTGGAATCATGGAGAGTGGGAGTGACTGACATCTCTTCTATGAAGTCTTAGAACTCTTTGGCAGTCCGGCAATCAAATATTTTGAGGGCATCTACACATGACCTTTTGAAAACGCTAGCTGGATGACACGCCTCATTTGAAGTTCTTTAGTTGCTCTTTGCTTCAATAAAAGCCAGGCTTCTTAGCATGCTCTTTGAGGCTCTTCAAGATAGCTTCTGCCTCTTCCTCCAGCCTTCCATTTTACATCTCCTCTCTTCCAGCCATACCACTGCTGGCCCCTCTTTTATAAAAATTTATTTATTTAAAAAATGATTTATTTGGCTGCATCCATTCTTAGTTATGGTGTCAATGCAGGATCTTTCATCAAAATGCATGGACTCTCTAGTTGCAGCTCTTGGGCTTAGTTGCTCCGCAGCATGTGGAATCTTAGGTCTCCTCCAGGGATGGAACCTGTGTCCCCTGCATTGCAAAGTGAATTCTTAACCACCAGACCACCAGGGAAGTCCCTGCTTGCCCTGCTGAAAGCATCCTGTTTTTTCTCACCTCCATGTCATTGCACATGTTCCCACCGCCATCCTCTCCCGACAGCTTGCTCCTACTTACTGATGACTCAGCCTAGGCATTAGGACTTCACTGGTAGCTCAAACAGTAAAGAGCCTGCTCGCAATGAGGGAGACCCAGATTTGAGAAGGGCATGGCAACCCATTCCAGTATTCTGGCCTGGAGAATTCCATGGACAGAAGAGCTTTGTGGGCTACAATCGATGGGGTTGCAAAGAGTCAGACACGACTGAGTGACTAACACACACACACAACCTAGGCATTAGCTTCCTATGGAGACCTCCTTGGTCTTCTCCAGCCATTACGCACCTCCTCCCAATCCTCCTCACTCCCATAAAACACCCATCTTAAAATCCATGTTAGCATCATACTGTATTATGATGCAGTGATTGTCTTTTTTTTGGCCACACTGCACATCATGTCAGAGAAGGCAATGGCGCCCCACTCCAGTACTCTTGCCTGGAGAATCCCATGGATGGAGGAGCCTGGAAGGCTGCAGTCCACGGGGTTGCTGAGGGTCAGACATGGGTGAGCGACTTCACTTTCACTTTTCACTTTCATGCATTAGAGAAGGAAATGGCAACCCACTCCAGTGTTCTTGCCTGGAGGATCCCAGGGACGGGGGAGCCTGGTGGGCTGCCGTCTCTGGGGTCGCAGAGAGTCGGACACGACTGAAGTGACTTAGCAGCAGCAGCAGCACATCATGTGGAATCATAGTTCCCCAAGCAGGGATGGAGCCCATGCCCCTTGCAGTGGCATCTCAGAGTTCTAACCACTGGACTGCCAGAGAAGTCCCCTTGTCTGCATTTTTTAAATGAGCTCTTTATAGACCTTTTCATCTCTAACCTTAGTGACTACTCCTGCACCTGGCTGATGTAAGAGACGCTCAAGAAGTACTTGCTAACTGAAAGACTGTGTCCTATTCTCATTGTACGTGAAAATTCCACATCCTAGAGTGGGAGTCAAAACTTCAGCTTGGGTAATTGGAAGGTTAAATGCTTTCTTTCAAGAGCTTAGAGCTGGTCCAGAGGTTTCTGATTCTTGTTATTTCCTCTTTTTTTTTTTTTTAAACCACAGTGTGAGATACTTCCCCTAGTCTAATCAATGCAAGAAGGTACAGGAAAAAATAAACAAAGTTTGGTGTGAGAATGTTTAACCTAGAGCACAAGGATCCCCTAGAAATTNGGCATCTACACATGACCTTTTGAAAACGCTAGCTGGATGACACGCCTCATTTGAAGTTCTTTAGTTGCTCTTTGCTTCAATAAAAGCCAGGCTTCTTAGCATGCTCTTTGAGGCTCTTCAAGATAGCTTCTGCCTCTTCCTCCAGCCTTCCATTTTACATCTCCTCTCTTCCAGCCATACCACTGCTGGCCCCTCTTTTATAAAAATTTATTTATTTAAAAAATGATTTATTTGGCTGCATCCATTCTTAGTTATGGTGTCAATGCAGGATCTTTCATCAAAATGCATGGACTCTCTAGTTGCAGCTCTTGGGCTTAGTTGCTCCGCAGCATGTGGAATCTTAGGTCTCCTCCAGGGATGGAACCTGTGTCCCCTGCATTGCAAAGTGAATTCTTAACCACCAGACCACCAGGGAAGTCCCTGCTTGCCCTGCTGAAAGCATCCTGTTTTTTCTCACCTCCATGTCATTGCACATGTTCCCACCGCCATCCTCTCCCGACAGCTTGCTCCTACTTACTGATGACTCAGCCTAGGCATTAGGACTTCACTGGTAGCTCAAACAGTAAAGAGCCTGCTCGCAATGAGGGAGACCCAGATTTGAGAAGGGCATGGCAACCCATTCCAGTATTCTGGCCTGGAGAATTCCATGGACAGAAGAGCTTTGTGGGCTACAATCGATGGGGTTGCAAAGAGTCAGACACGACTGAGTGACTAACACACACACACAACCTAGGCATTAGCTTCCTATGGAGACCTCCTTGGTCTTCTCCAGCCATTACGCACCTCCTCCCAATCCTCCTCACTCCCATAAAACACCCATCTTAAAATCCATGTTAGCATCATACTGTATTATGATGCAGTGATTGTCTTTTTTTTGGCCACACTGCACATCATGTCAGAGAAGGCAATGGCGCCCCACTCCAGTACTCTTGCCTGGAGAATCCCATGGATGGAGGAGCCTGGAAGGCTGCAGTCCACGGGGTTGCTGAGGGTCAGACATGGGTGAGCGACTTCACTTTCACTTTTCACTTTCATGCATTAGAGAAGGAAATGGCAACCCACTCCAGTGTTCTTGCCTGGAGGATCCCAGGGACGGGGGAGCCTGGTGGGCTGCCGTCTCTGGGGTCGCAGAGAGTCGGACACGACTGAAGTGACTTAGCAGCAGCAGCAGCACATCATGTGGAATCATAGTTCCCCAAGCAGGGATGGAGCCCATGCCCCTTGCAGTGGCATCTCAGAGTTCTAACCACTGGACTGCCAGAGAAGTCCCCTTGTCTGCATTTTTTAAATGAGCTCTTTATAGACCTTTTCATCTCTAACCTTAGTGACTACTCCTGCACCTGGCTGATGTAAGAGACGCTCAAGAAGTACTTGCTAACTGAAAGACTGTGTCCTATTCTCATTGTACGTGAAAATTCCACATCCTAGAGTGGGAGTCAAAACTTCAGCTTGGGTAATTGGAAGGTTAAATGCTTTCTTTCAAGAGCTTAGAGCTGGTCCAGAGGTTTCTGATTCTTGTTATTTCCTCTTTTTTTTTTTTTTAAACCACAGTGTGAGATACTTCCCCTAGTCTAATCAATGCAAGAAGGTACAGGAAAAAATAAACAAAGTTTGGTGTGAGAATGTTTAACCTAGAGCACAAGGATCCCCTAGAAATTTTATGAATGGGTTTCATGGGGCTTTGCAGACCACTTAACTGTAGATAGATGACTTATTTCAGAGTATGTTTCTGGGAGAAACTCAGAGCTTTTCTTTTATTCTCAAAAGTGGCCCAGGAATTCTGTTAGAAGAGATGGTGCAGCTGTGGAGAAGTAGATCTCAGGAAGCCTGCCTTGACTTCAGGCTGTTCTAGTTCAGTTTTGAGCTTTTCCCTTTTGGACACTTTTGTCACCACATTTGACCCAACAAAAGAAATTATTTGTATTCTTGCTTAATAGGTAGTTTGAGGAAGAAACCTCCCTGGAAGGACGGGTCAGGCTGAGACTTCTTTCCTGTTGGGAGTGAAGGCAGTGATTCTGATATTCCTTTAGAAACAAGGAGGGGATAAGGATTAGCGGGGCTCAAACACAACAGTTTACGTGGGATTTCACATTCTCTTAGGACTGACAGGGGACTTTGAAGTATTGCTTAGTGCTACCACCTGCTTTAAGAAACATTTCAGATAAACCGTTTGAGTTGAACTAAACTTCATCCCATTCCTAAGTGTGCTTCCTTCACCCCTGAGATGTTCCTGTAGCCCTACCAAGGGCACTCTACACTTAAAGGGAAGAATCATAGATCTGTGGCTTGGAAAATATTTGTGTCTTGCCTTTTCCATCAAGCATAAAGCAGTGGAGAGAGACAAAATGTATCCAAGGATTTAGATCCTTTGGTTAAACAGTGTGCAGTCTTCCAGACCTGGGCACACGACGTGCTCTCTAAACAGCAGCACGCCTATGCACAGAAGCTCTTCTGCAAATAAGCCACAAAGTCACAGACTTGGGCACAGCATTTGAATAAGAGCAAGTAGAGAAAAAAAAAATCCCTTCCTCAAGGTCAACATCTATGTCTCTGTGAATTCATCTGGAGGCCCTGAAGAAACTGTCTGAGTAATTGGGGAATTTTTCCTTGGAGAAGGACAGTTTTCCGACTACTGCAACCAATGCTCATCTAACATTGTCAAAACTGTGAGACCCAGGTGGGGAGAAGCTAACCATTTTGCCTCAGGAAATGATCTGTCTGTATTGGATGCTACATTAGTGGTTTGGAGATATAAGTGAACCAGATGAAAGATTCAATATAGCAGTTTGAATGAATGCATTCATTCATTCATTCATTAAAATGCCAGTTATTTAGAGCATCTACTGCAAGGCTTCCCAGGTGGCAACAGTGGTAAAGAAACTGCCTGCCAATGCAGGAGACATAAGGAGACTCGGGTTTGATCTCTGGTTCAGGAAAATCCCCTGAATGAGGAAATGGCAACCCGGTCCAGTGTTCTTGCCTGGAGATTCCCATGGACAGAAGAGCCTGTTAGACTAGAGTCCATAGGGTTGAAAAGAGTTGGATATGATTGAAATAACTTAGCTCACACTGTGAGGCAGGAATTATGGTAGACTCTGAGATTGTCCTAGAGATATTTGGTTACAAGGGGCCCAGTTATTTCATCAGAACAAATGAATGATGGCTTCTTAGCTTTGTTTATTCTTCTGAATATTAATTAACCTGCCCGCATTTATTAGACTCCTATTAATCCTCTTTGGACTTCCTAGATGATGCTGGTGATAAACAATCTGCCTGCCAGTGCAGGAGATATAACAGACTGAGCCCTGGGTTGGGAAAATCCCCTCAAGGAGAAAATGCCCACCCGTTCCAGTATTCTTGCATAGAGGATCATGTGGACAGAGGAGCCTGGTGGGCTACAATCCTTGGGGTCACAAAGAGTCGGACATGACTGAGTATCTGAGCACAATCGCCTTCTACCATGTGCAGAGCTATGAGAGCAGTGTTGGCAAAGAGATGGAGATGGAGATGACGGAGTGCTCATCCTTAACAAGTTTCCTGTCTATTATTGAGTTTTCCCTAAGCCCTCTTTTAGAAGCAGCAAGTTATACACTATAGATAAAAGTGCTTCTTCTCCCCTACTCCCCCTGTCCTTCTGAAGGTGGAGCTGTAGTATGAGTTGCTGTAGTTCTTGAGTTTGCCTAAGTAGTAAGGCAAACTCAGTTTGGCAGTAAGGGAGAGCAACAACTAGGGCTAATTTTCCATAAATTCAGCTCACTAAAAGTCTCCAGTCCTCATTAAATCATGGAATCAGTGTACAGAAAATAATTTTAGGGGGTTCTTTTCCCTCTTCTTTTCTCTATATAGAAGACTATCTCAGCTGGTCCTTGCAACAGAATTTAGTCCATTATTTTTACTTAAATTCTCCATACTTTGAATTAGCATGTGTTTCTGAAGCCCACTTTGCTTCTACTATCCAGCGTCTTTTACCCTTTGATCTAGGGATTCACACTGACTTTTTTATATTTTCGAGAAAACTGAGAGTTTTCCCTTTCCTTGAATTACAGTGAAGCCTACCAAATTTTGGTGCTTCTTCTCTTGACAACCTGTACAATGTTTTTTCCCCTGCCATTGATGAATACTGGCTGTAACCTGAAATCAAGCTAACTTTGATGTGACTGGTAACTCCTTGCTATCCATCACTGTAGTTAACACAACATAGGCATGATTTTGTACATGCCAGGTTATCGCCTTTCAGCTTCTTCCCTTTCCCTCATTTTATGCCACCTCCTTCCTCAACTCCTTTGAGGCTAAAGACAAATTAGAAAAAATTTCAGAGAATATTTATTTAGCTTCAGAGGTTCTCTGGACCTAAGATCATTGAGCTGGGCATTTTGTCCTTAACTAGAAAATAAAGAATTTTAAGAGGTGGTAAATAGTGCTTTTGATGTTGCGTCTCAGGGAGTTTCCCTATTAAAGAAAGGTCTAATTTAAAATTGCTTATGAATTACACCTTCATTAATAAGTCAAGAAAATAAAGGAAGAATCTCTCTCATGGTTTCTGTGCCATTTTTTAATGCTTACATGCTGTGTGTTTAGGAGACAATATCTACTGATTGGTTGGATCATTTCCACTTATAATAGAGGAAAAAGATTAATTAGAGGGATAAAGTCTAAATAATCCCTGCTAATACCATTCAGTGGCAGAAGTGTGATAGTTCTAACTCCAGATAAGGAATAAGGTGACCCTTTCTATGCTGGTCTAGCAACTGGTGCTTAAGATTTATTACAACCTGTATCACATTGCATTACAATTATTAGTGTTTTTGTTTGCTTAGCTATTATCTTGCTGATTTCTTTACTTTTGACCATTGCCTTACTGGTTGGAATATCTTTTGGCTGCAAAAGAAAGGAACTAAACTTAAACCCCCTAAGCATAAAAGGAAGTTCATTGGCTCAAATATTGATAAGTTTTAGACTTGAGTCAGACCTGGGTTCAGAGAGTCAAATAATTTTTTATTAATATCAGTATTCACTCTTTTGCTTGCTGCCTAGATTTTCTCTCATAGAATAAGGCTCCCACCATGCAGCCAGAGAAGATGGCCTTATGCAGCCACTACATACTTGGAATATATAGCTATGTTTATATTGGGATATATAGCTTGTGATGGGAAAGTTAGTATTTTTTCATTTCTCTGAAAAGATGCTTTTGAGAGGACTCTGGTCAGTTCATCTCAGGTCCCATGCTTATCCCACTGGGGCCGAGAGAATGGAGGACTTAACTGCCCGTGTTTGAATCATGTGTCTACTCCTGAGGCAGGTGGACACAGTCAGTCCCACTCAGTCCACGGGAAATGGGATACAGATGATTCCCAAATGAATGGCATATTGGCAAAACTGCCTTCTTGCTAATTAAGATAGCTTTTAGCATCTAAAAGATAATCCATAATTGCTGAATAAAGAGATAAAAGGAACACCTGTTCACTCCATTTTGGCTATTAAAACTTGTCTCCCTCCAATGTCTGGCTTGAATCCCTTTTCCTAGATATCTTAGTTCATTGCAAGCATGACCTGCTTTTACTCCTTTGGATTTATAGTTTACCTTTTTGTCATTAATTTGAGAGTGGGGCACTGTTCTGAAGCTTTTCTATACTGTCTTTCCTTGATAGCTGATTCCAATATTACTGTTTAATTTTTGCCGCACCTAATGAGACTGTCACTGCACACTATTGATTTGATTTGTTAGAAAGGACTCTGTGGTATGGTAACTTTGCATGCTGCCCTCCTTCAGTCTCAACATTTAGGATTGGGGGATGAATATACTCTATATATGTATAGGCTCTTTTCCATGATGTTAGAAGTGCTGGGGAATGGTAGTGTGAATTAAGCTTGTAGATCTCCTTCTTACGAGGTAGTAAGAAAATGATTTATCCTTTTCACTTAATGTTTCTCCATATATAAAATGTGGATAGCAAAATCTTCTATTCCAGGCTTTTGTGATAATAAATTACATCTCATTTTATTTAATTGCAATCATTATCTTCACTGTGTTTTGTTAATAACGAAAAGTGGCTGATGTCCAGAGGACCGAACAAAGCCCTGTTATTATGGGAATGGGGAGTGTGGATCTAGAATGGGGCTAGGGAATCTTAATTTCTAACAGGATCCTTAGGCATTCTGATACAAAATGAAATGGAATAGAAGAAAAAGTATATATATATAAAAATAAGTGATCTTTAAATCTTATTTCCTCCTACTTCAATTAATTTATCGTTTAATATTTCACTCACTCATTTAGTCAAGAAATAATTATTTTTTGCTGAGAATAAGTAAGATAAGATCCCTGGTATACTGCTCTACACAAGTGGCTTGAGGATCACGGACAATGGTTTATGAAAGGTCTGTTTGTATAAGATGCACATGGGATGTGTGTGTGCTAAGACTCTTCAGTGATGTCCAGCTCTTTTCAACCCTATGGACTGTAGCCCACCAGTCTCCTCTGTCCATGGGATTCTCCAGACATGAATACTAGAGTAGGGTGCTATGCCCTCCTCCAGCAGATCCTCTCGACCCAGGGATCGAACCCATGTTTCTTATGTCCCCTGCACTGGCAGACAGGTTCTTTACCACTAGTGCCACCTGGGGAGCCCAAAATTCACATGCTGAGTTCACTAAAAAGAATGCAAATTACAGGATCCCATTCCTGGAAAGGGCTTCCCATGTAGTTCAGTTGGTAAAGCATCTGCCTACAATGCAGGAGATCTGGGTTCAATTCCTGGGTTGGGAAGTTCCCCTGGAGAAGGAAATGGCAACCCACTCCAGTATTCTTGCTTGGAGGATCCCATGGACAGAGGAGCCTGGCAGCTACAGTTCATGGGATTGCAAAAGTTGGATCATGACTTAGTGCTATCTTTCTTTCTTTTCTATTTCTACAAAGTCTAACTAACCTCAGTAAGGCTGGTGAGAGATCCCCAAACCTCCAATTACTCAGATCCCAGGTGGCCTTTCAAAACCAATGACATAATATATGTGAAAGTTCTCTGAAGTGTAATCACTATTCTGAGGAGGTGATGAGGCTGTTCTGTTTGAATTCACTATAGCCATGGATTAGCAGACTTGGGGAAGAAACTTGCCACTCAGCAATACTTAAATCACTCCATTATGGCTTAGAAAATGCCCATATATGCCACGGAGGAACCTCATGCCATTGCATGCTCCCAGACCAAAGTTAAAAGACTGGGCTGATATCAGCAGTCACTGCCAAGTGATATAATCAAGAATCATTGAGTCATTTCTGTTGAGTCTCCTAACATAGTGTTCAGCCTTGTGAAGCTAGCTGATGAGCTGAACCTTCATCTCTGTAGTCACTGGGAAAGCAAAGGTCTAACATGAGATTTTTCTGGCTCTACATACTGACTTTCTTTCTTTCTTTTCTTTTTTTTTTTTTTTTGCTGCATTGCACAGCATGCTAGACCTTAGTTTCTAGACCAGGGATTGAACCTGTGCCCACTTCAGGGGAAGTGTGGAGTCTTAACCACTGGGCCACTGGGGAAGTCCTTAGATATTGATTCTGGCAATATCTTTCTTGGTTATCAGCTGAAGTTTGAGGGGCCTTTAATTGATGTTTGTTCTCCAGTGTTCCTACAGGTTATCCCTAAGATCGAGCAGTCTTACAAACTCTATATTTTTGAAAAGAGTGGCTCGTAAATTTAGCCTAAATTTTAAGTAGCAAATGTAAACCACACCAACCATTTTCCCAGCTCAGCAGGCCTCTCTGCAGACTCTGCATTTAGAGTGTCCCAGCTGATGGCTGCTTGACTTCCGAGCCCTAAATGACTGCACAGTATTCTTCCTTCTGTTATTAGGAACAGAACAAGTCTTGATCATTTTTCCAGAGTTTCTTCCATTCTCGATATACTTGCCTAAAACAAAACAAAAATTAGAATGGCATTTTTCTTTTTGTAAGGCAGAGACAATCAAGTTGCATTTCATTTGTGGAGATAATTGAGTAATGAATATTTTGGGAAGAAGAATCCCAAACCCTATAGAAGCATATTTCTCCCAAACAGCATTTTCTCTTAAAGAATCTGCATATATTTGATTGCTTAAACCCACCAAACTCAGTAGTTTTTAGGATTCTGTGGCTATTTAAATTTTTAACAGTTTATATGGTTTATTTAGGTATCTATATCATCTTTTAGCTGTGAATTATTATTATATATTATTATTATATTATATATAATTATATATATTATTAATTATTAATTATTATTATTATTATATATTAATATAAGCTGTGAATTAGACTGCAGTCCCAAATGAAATATGATTTATCACCTTTATAGACAGTAAAAAAACAAATTCAGGTAATCCTAGGGTCCAATATCATAATAGCCATCAATTAAACAAACCAACATTTTCATTGGAATATTGCCTAAAGAAATCCCATTTAATACCTTATCTGTCTGAAGACAACTGAATAATGGACACTTTTTTAAAATTAAAAGATATGTTATGAAATAGGTTTTTCTTTTTTTAGAACCTAAACACAGACACTTTGAAATGCATAAATTTGTTTTGAACGATCTGAGACCCAGAGAAAACTTTGATTTCTAATTTCTCTCTAAATCAAATCATAGCTTCTTCTCTCAGGGTTCAGCCAGGGTCTATCCCTCACATCTCTTTCCTTTGTGTAAGTAACAATCACCCCAATAAGTACAGAGGTTACTTACTCAGAACTTGCTGAAGTAGGTGGTCAGCTCCTTTCACTTTGTGTCTGGCAGAGACTCAAAGGCAGGCAGAATAGTAGGAAAGCTTTATGGTGCAGAAGGAAGATGTCTTCAGTTATGCTCTGACTAGAAGGTGTTTGGGAAGCCAGAAGCAGTCTAACCCAAAATGGAGCATCTTATGCGATTGATTTTGAGAAATGTATTTGGTTTTTCTCTGATTGGAAGAAGGGGCAAAAAATATGGAAGCTGGAAATCAGTGACCAAGTCCTGACCACTCTGAGTCAATTGCTGCAGAGGTTATGGTTTGACTTCCTGCACTGGTTACTGTAGAGGTTGGTTTGGATTCCTGTGCTGTTACAAAAGTTGCGAGTCAGAGTTCTGTGGTCATACGTTTGTGTAATGCACTTGTACAATGTGTTCAGTCTCTTGTTCTTGCTTTTAGTCATTCTCATGATTGTGAGAGGTCGAGTAATTCACAGAACCCTTGAGATTCAGATATTCCCCTCCTGCAGTTTATCTAGTTGTCTCCATAATCACTTTATCTTGAGGTTTCCTAGACCCCTTTGTTGTGTCATCATGGCAATCATCTCATGAGAGAGCAGCTGCACAGAAGCATTTAAGACTTTGAATAGAATGCAGTGGTCCAGCATCATGATCACTATGACGAGATCAAGAGCAGTAATCCCTATGAGATTCTTTAAAATTTGGAACTCTGTTCCAAACAAAAATACTGTTTCAAGAGACAAAGAAGGACAATACTTAATGATGGAAAAACTATAAAGTTGGAACACAACCAGAAACCAAAACCTCACGGGGCTTTGGAACACTTTCAGATGGATTGCACTCAGCTTCCGTTCTCCATGAGCTTTGAATGTATTTCAGTTATCGTATGTCTGCATTCAGTGTGGGTTGAGATATTTCCTTGCCAAAAACCTACAGCCTAACAGTTGCTAAAATGCTGTGTGATTTTGTGTTTCCAACCTGAAGCAGACCAACTTTTATACCAAATGGCTGAGGATCACATTTTATGAGAACCATTATCAAAGAAGGTATTATCTTCAGTAAGGTATTACCCCTCACTCAAAGACAATACTATCCCGCATTGTAGATCAACTATGTCGTTCAGTCGTTCAGTCGTGTCTGACTGTTTGTGAATGCATGGACTGCAGCACACGTGGCTTCCCTGTCCTTCACTATCACCCAAAGTTTGCTTAAACTCATGTCCATTGAGTCAATGATGCCATCCAACCATCTTGTCCTCTGTTGGCCCCTTCTCCTCCTGCCTTCATTCTTTCCCAGAATTGGGGTCTTTTCCAATGAGTCGACTCTTCACATCAGGTGGCCAAATTATTGGAGCTTCAGCATCAGTCTTTCTAATGAATATTCAGGGTTGATTTTTTTTTTTAGGACTGACTGATTTGATCTCCTTGCTGTCCAGGAGACTCTGGTACCTGGCTCTCTGGTACCTCTGCCTTTTATAAATGCGGCTCGAACATCTGGAAGTTCTCAGTTCACATACTGTGAAACCTAACTTGAATGATTTTGAACACTACCTTGTTAGCATATGAAATGAACACAGTTGTGTGGTAGTTTGAACATTCTTTGGCACTGCCCTTCTTTGGGATTGGAATGAAAACTGACATTTTCCAGTCCCATGGCACTTATGAATTTTCCAAATTTGCTGGCCTATTGAGTGCAACACTTTCACAGCATCACCTTTTAGGATTTGAAATAGCTCAGCTGGAATTATATCACCTCCACTAAGTTTGTTCATAGTGATGCTTCCTAAGTTTCACTTGACTTTGCCCTTCAGGATTACTGGCTCTAGGTGAGTGATCACACCATTGTGGTTATCCGGGTCATTAAGATCTTTTTTTGTATAGTTCTTCTGTGTATTTTTGCCACCTCTTAATATCTTTTTCTTCTGTTAGGCTCATACCATTTTTTGTCCTTTATTATGCACATCTTTGCATGAAATCTTCCCTTATTATCTCTAATTTTCTGGAAGAGCTCTCTAGTCTTTCCCTTTCTATTGTTTTCCTCTATTTCTTTGCATTGTTCACTTAAAAAGGCTTTCTCATCTCTCCTTGCTACTCTCTGGCAGTCTGCATTCACATGAGTGTATCTTTCCTTTTCTCCTTTGCCTTTTGCTGCTCTTCTGTTCTCAGCTATTTGTAAGGCCTACTCAAACAATCGTTTTGTCTTTTTGCATTTCTTTTTCTTGGGGATGGTTTTGATAACCACCTCTTGTACAATGTTATGAACTCTGTCCATAGTTCTTCAGGCATGCTATCAGATCTAATCCCTTTAGTCTATTTGTCACTTTACTGTATAATTATAAGGGATTCGATTTAGGTTATACCTGAATGGTCTAGAGGTTTTCCCTACTTTCTTAAATTTAAGTCTGAATTTTGCAATAAGAAAGTCATGATCTGAGTTTCCATCAGCTCCCTGTCTTGTTTTTGCTGCTTGTATAGAGCTTCTACATATTCAGCTACAAAGAGTATAATCAACTATACTCCAATACAAAGTTTTAAAAATCCAGTACTGTGCTTATCACCACAATCTTCTGGACATGTTGTAAGAATTGATATAATCTTTAAATTAAAATTATACAAATTTTCAGAAACACTTGGCCAAAGAGTCTAGCTCTTTTAGCCATATGGAGTCCTGTCCCTTGAGAACACATCTGTTACCACCTTATGGATTTGAAGCTGAAAGTTCATGCATTTTAGGGTTTTATTTCTGAAACTAGACTTGCCCTGCTTCATGCAGTTATGGCAAATATTGCAAAGGAGCCAAATGGCTTAGGTAGTCCTATTACCAACAATGTAAAACTGCCTTCCTACAACATCTTCTTAAATGTACGCNAGTCTAGCTCTTTTAGCCATATGGAGTCCTGTCCCTTGAGAACACATCTGTTACCACCTTATGGATTTGAGGCTGAAAGTTCATGCATTTTAGGATTTTATTTCTGAAACTAGACTTGCCCTGCTTCATGCAGTTATGGCAAATATTGCAAAGGAGGCCAAATGGCTTAGGTAGTCCTATTACCAACAATGTAAAACTGCCTTCCTACAATATCTTCTTAAATGTACACAACATGATCTTGGACCAGAAGATTTTGTGTTTTGGAAGAGACATCAGAGAAAAACTGCTGTTTAATTTCAGTGAAAGGGACCTTAGGAAGTATTATTAATAACAAATGCAGAAGTTAGACTTCAGGAAGTCTATCCTTGGGTTCATATTTCACAACTAAAGAAGCAATTCCAAATTTGACCNCAACATGATCTTGGACCAGAAGATTTTGTGTTTTGGAAGAGACATCAGAGAAAAACTGCTGTTTAATTTCAGTGAAAGGGACCTTAGGAAGTATTATTAATAACAAATGCAGAAGTTAGACTTCAGGAAGTCTATCCTTGGGTTCATATTTCACAACTAAAGAAGCAATTCCAAATTTGACCCAATTGAAAGGATACTCCAACTCAAGACAATAGCTCCAAAATGAAGCTCATTCTTGATTATTTAGGCATTTTTACCAGCTGTTCACATAGCTCATTTATGTGAAAAATTAAAGCATTAATCCCACTGGTGGGAATTACACAACTAGAAAGGACTGTAATGAAATTTCCTAGCCCTGGCCACAGCCATTAGCAGTACTATCTCTGCCCTAGATGCAGTAGAGAGCAAGAGAAATTCATTGTCATGAGTATCAGTGGGCAATTGCACTGCTCTTGATTTCTTGTTGGCTAACTATGGTAGTGTCTGTACCATTGCTAATACTTCCGTCTCTAGGTCAAGGAAATAAGCAAGATAGAACAACCTATCTTGGCCCATGGGATTGGTTCTTTTGCTCTGGGTTGACAGGGTTCCAATTTTTGTTTTTTTAGAGTAGATCCTTGTTTGCTATCTATTTTAGATATAGCAATAGTTACATGTCAGTCCCAAACTCTCAATCTGTCCCTCCTCCCTACCCATCTCTCCTGGTGACCATAAATTCATTCTCTAAGTCTGTGAGTCTGTTTCTGTTTTGTAAATAAATTCATTTATATTATTTTTTAAGATTAGGCATATAAAGTACATCATATGGTATTTGTCTTTCTCTGTCCAATTTATTTCATTTAGTAAGATAATCTCCAGGTTCATGCATATTGCTGTAAGTGGCATTATTTCATTCTTTTAATGGCTGAGTAATATTCCATCCATTCCAGATGAGATGGCTGGATGGCATCACCAACTTGATGCACTTGAGTCTCGGTGAACTCTGGGAGTTGGTGATGGACAGGAAGGCCTGGCATGCTGTGAGTCATGGGATCGCAAGGAGCCAGACATTACTGAGCGACTGAACTGAACTGAACTGAATGGTAATATTCCATTCCATATATGAAATACATATTCTTTATCCATTCATCTGTTGATGGACATTTAGGTTGCTTCTATGTCCTGGCTGTTGTAAATAGTGCTATAATGAACAGTGGGGTGCATATAGCTTATTGAATTACAGTTTTGCTTGGATATATGCCCAGGAGTGGGGTTGCTAGGATCATGTGGTAGCTCTATTTTTAGTCTTTTGAGAAGACTCCATGCTGTTATCCATAGTAGCTCTGCCAATTTATGTTCCCACCGATAGTGTGGGAGGGTCTCCTTTTTTCCATGCCCTCCTCAGCATTTGTTATTTGTAGACTTTTTGATGATGGTCATTCTGACCTGTGTGAGGTGGTACCTCATTGTAGTTTTTATTTGCATTTCTCTAATAGTTAACAATGTTTAGCATTTTCTCTTGTGCCTATTGGCCATCTGGATGAATTTAAAAGTTCCTTGTCCATTTTTGATGATGGTTCCAGTAGAAGTAAGAAATATCCTTTGTTTCCAAGGCATCTTAAAGTCATGTATTACTCCAAGAGCATACCTGCTATCTGTATATTTGTTTATTCCCTGATCCTTGGCTAATTAATAAGCTCTGGTATGTGTGTGTTCAGTTACTTCAGTCGTGTCTGATTCTGTGTGACCCCACAGACTGTAGCCTGCCAGGCTCCTCAGTCCATGGGATTTTCCAGGCAAGAATACAGGAATACTTGCTTCATCTTCTGCACTGGCAGGTGGGCTATTTATCACTAGTACTACCTAGGAAGCCCAAATAACCTCTGGTAAGTACAATAAATTTTACCATCTGGGATGACTTTATCTCACGTAGGGATGATATTCTAAGGTAGAGCTTAAATTAGTGATATCATATCCTACTCGATAATCTCTGGTTTCAGTTTTCCATCAGCAAGAAAATGTTTAGTCAGGATTCTTGACTGGAGTCTGTAACAAAACTGTGTGAGATATAGGAAAGCTCTTTCAGTCAAGGCATTTAGGAGATACCCCTCTATCTGGTGGGGGCAAGTGAGTGGCAAAACTCATGGTATGGCTGCAATGAATAGTAACATGAAGATAGAAAAAACAGTCTCATAAGAGCTTAATTGTCTGGCTGTTGCACGTTCTCAGTCAGTAGTAACATCTGTCCTGCATGAGGAACCATGAGGTTCCATTGCCCTAAGACAGATGTAAACCTTTGCAATAGGGTCAAGGATGAGGTTATAGTAAGTGATGGGTTTTTGATGGTTCCCAAGAAGTTGAATAAAATCCCAAGGGCTTGTCTAGATCTCAATTCAGTTCAGTCGCTCAGTCATGTCCAACTCTTTGTGACCCCATGAATCGCAGCATGCCAGGCCTCCCTGTCCATCATCAACTCCCAGAGTTCACTCAGACTCATGTCCATCAAGTCAGTGATGCCATCCAGCCATCTCATCCTTGGTCGTCCCCTTCTCCTCCTNAAGAAAAAAAAAAAAAAAAAAAACCTTTTTGTTGTTAGGGGTGTCTAGGGAAGGAGGTGGAAGAGAAGAGCCTTATCCAAGTTACAGAGGCCTGTTCATGTTTGGTTTTCCAGAAAAGAGGCTCTCTTACTGAGGAGTTGGTCAACTCACACTGAGGTGTTACAGTCTCAGAAAGATTCAGCACTCATCGTCTGCAATATCCACTGAAACCTAGAAATCATGGTTGCTATTTTTTAAGGGATCTAGAATACATTAAGATACTTTTTAATATATCAGGGGAGCGAATTTTTCCTCTAGATCATAAAAAAGTGAACTGTTTGGCAAAGAAAAAACTGTATGTCCCTCTTTTGCTAAGGATGTGAGCAAGAAAATGGAATCCTCTTGACAGTCTTTATTGTTTTCTGAACAAAGGTTAACAGAGGCCATCTACATATTGTATTAGAACTGGATCATGTGGAAACTGAGAGTGTTTAAATCTGATTGAGATACAGGGAGAAACAGAAGGGGGCTTCAGTGAGCTTCTGGGCATGCCTGCCAGGTACGTTGTTGTCCTTTCCAGGTGAAGATAGGAACATAGGAATTGGTCTGGTTCAGAAACACGGTGAAGAAGGTGGGTATGCTCTATTATACCCAATTATCCTTCTATTAAAAAGTAGGGGTGGTGTCACAGAGTACCTGTAAAGGCCCAAACGGTTACAGTCAAGGCCCGGAACACAGAGAAATAGATGGGTTACTTGAAATGCCTACCACCTGTTCTCCAGAGAGGAAGCTGGGACAGGATGGCAGAGCTTAAAGTGTGAAGAGCCACCCTCTCATCTACCAGAAATCGATGAAGTAGCCATCAGTACTTACAGTTGATTAAGCTTCAGTGTCTGAGGTTCCCTGGTGGCTCAGTTGGTAAAGAATCTGCCTGCTGTGTGAGAAGACCTGGGTTTGATCCCTGAGTCATGAAGATCCCCTGTAGAAGGAAATGGCTACCCATTCCAGTATTCTTTTCTGGAGAATTCCATGGATGGAGGTGCCTGGCAGGCTATATAGTCCATGGAGTCGCAAAGAGTCAGACAGGACTGAGCAGCTACCTCAAGTTAATAATCAAGTTAACCTTCAGTGTTTAAGGGTAAGGTGCAATTTTGGGCAATTTTTCTTTAGAACATGCTTACTGATGTGACTTTTCTGGGATTTCGTTCTGGCTTCCATTTTGCAAGCTAGATCGATCTTCTTTGCAGTATCCTTTCTGTTTAGAGCATGTACAAATGTCTTTGTTATGAGGTTGGAAAGAGGCCCCAAACTGTCCCATCTGTAGGGCTATACATTTATTTTGTGTCCTGTATGGTTTCTGTTCTTAAGATGTTTCAAAATGTTCTGCCAGGAGCTGTAACTCAGGTAAAGGAGCTTTCTCATTCTAATTTCTGTCATTTAAGTAGGCATCTAATATTAGTTTTAGTTTTGATGAGAAGTGAGATGAAAGAAATGCTATTACCTCAGCACCTTGTTTATCTCCTGAGTGTTCTTTGAAGGTGTTTACTAGTGTAGCTTGAAATTATCTTATAGTTTCTTCTTTTGTTTATATGATTGATTTATCATCTGAGTGAATTTTATTAGAGTGTTCAAGTGTAGTTTCTAGGGGAACTTTGACATATGTCTTGACCTTTAAACTTTGTTTTTTTAAATTTTGGACCCTTAGGCTTATTGTGAAAACAAATATCTTATAGGTCCCTTTCTGGGTCAGTCCAACCAGGTTTTTCCATTTAAGATGCAGCCTCTGTGAAGGCTGAATCCAACCTTCTAATATGTTCTGTCCAACATGTGCATTTTAAGATGGATCAGGTAACCCTCAGCTGTATGTACTCAAAGGAATTGTAAATTTTTCTTTGGATAGTTGCTGGTCCTCTCGGAGTTTCGGAAAATCCTTAATTATAGCTCTTAGTTCAGCTTCAGTCTAAAGGTTAAGTTCTACAGTTTCCTGCAAACTTGCTCATAGGAAGATGGACCTTTAGAAGCAACTGGTCTTTTGGAGTCCTAGGAAAATCACTGGGAAAGAATCGAGGAGTCTTGACAAGGAGGAAGACAGAGGAGATGATAGCAATGATGGAGAGGGAACAGGACAAGGGGGAAGAGTGGGCTGGATATAGGTAAGCAATTGGAAGACCAGGAAAAGGTGGATTTACTAGGGAAGTGAGTCTAATTTATAGTTGTTTAGGTTTGTCAAATTGTTCGTTCGCCTTGGACAAAGAATCTTTTAGTGAAGCAATTTTTGATTCTGAGTTCATTTGGTAGCCTCTACATACCAATACAAAAATTCTAGCAATTTGGACTAAGTAATCTTATCCTCTCTTTTCTATGATGTCTCTCAAATGAACAATTTTGTCCATGTCAAATGTTTCCCAGAGGAGCCACTGAAAGCCCATATCATCCTTGGCAAGATGATGCCATTTAGAAAGATAGTTGTAAAATTAAGGATGATAATAAGAGTATATTGGAGAAACAGGAGTTTCTACTGGAAGAGAAGATTTAGACTTAATGACCCTGTGGGAGGTGGTAACAGTTGTCTACTTCGTGCCCTGGGTATCCGTCCCAGATGTCTGTCTTCTGGATGCAGAGCCAACAATGTACACCCCCAGCAAGCAGATGACCAGGAGGAGCACAGTCTCTCTGTCAAAGTAAGGCTCCCAGGACAAGCAAAATTAGGACAGAAGAAAAACCTCATCAAATGTTATTGATGACTCAAAGCCAAGTTTGGGCTTCTCTTGCAGCTCAGGTGGTAAAGAATCTGCCTGCAATGTGGGAGACCTGAGTTCAATCCCTGGTTGGAAAGATCCCCTGCAGAGGGGAAAGGCTACCCACTCTGCTATTCTGGCCTGGAGAATTCCCTGGACTGTATAGTCCATGGGGTCGCAGGGACTTGGACGCGACTGAATGACTTTCTCTGCTGCTAAGTTGCTTCAGTCATGTCTGACTCTGTGCGAGACCATAGACAGCAGCCCACCAGGCTCTGCCATCCCTGGGATCATCCAAGCAAGAACACTGGAGTGGGTTGCCATTTCCTTCTCCAAAGACTTTCTCTGTACCACTATAAAGCCAAATTTGTCCAAACGGACACCAGTCTGGTGAGAATCCCACCAGTCTGTGAGGCCAGCTTGAACAACAGCCTTATACAGCCTATGCCTGTATTTTACCTTGTGATTCTCTTTTCTATGAAAAGCAACATTTTGAGATATCACAATACAAACTGAAAGCACAAAAGGTAGCAAACGGAATGGAAAGGAATACCTTGATTCCATCAAAGATACCAAACAGATAGAAACCAATAACAAAACCCAGGTACACAAATGAGAATAAATAACCAATACTTGAGAAGCTATTGTTGGTAGAGAGGAAAGTTTGCTTTAATTCAAAGGCCGGCAACCTTGGGAGAAGGCAGACTCATTTTCTCAAAACCAACTCTCAAGATTCTGCTCAGCCATGACAGGTGTTAAAGGGGAAAGAATGTCAGTGAATCATCAAGGAAGGAAGTCAATCTCTGTGTCATTTTCCATTGAAGAATGGCTGACTCCTTGTTTTCGCTCTTGAGATGTTATCTTACCCTAATGGTCTACATGCAGGATTACTAAGCAAGCCACTAGAGGTAGAGGGCTAGTCACTCTTTAACTACTTAATTATTCACTTTTCTTTTAATCTAGCAAAATAGTCAACAAGTTCAGCAAGGGGTGGCGTGCATTCAGGAGAGCTTGTCAGGGGTTAAATTACCTCCTGATCTCATTTCTATAATTAAGGTTTAAAGGGAACAGAAAAAGGCAAGCAGAAAAGGGGCTAAAGAGCTTCTTAAATCCTCATTTATCAGATATCATTCCATTTCTATGGGATTAGGGGCAAAGGTACAGCTTCTATAACTTCATGCTGACATAGGGCATAGTATTCTTGGAGTAGAAGATGTCAGCTAATTTGTCTGTCTGTTTCCCACAACTGGAATGTAAACTCCGTGAAGGCAATGGCTTTGTTTCTTGCTTTCTTTCTATGCTCAGAGCAGTCCCTGGCAAAGACTAAGTATTTGACAATATTTGTTGAATGGATGAATGAATAAATTTCATTTCAGTCACTCAGTTGTGTCTGACTCTTTGTGACCCCGTGGACTGCAGTACACCAGCCTTCCCTGTCCATTACCAACTCCCAGAGCTTACTTGAACTCATGTCCATCGAGCCAGTGATGTTGTCCAACCATCTCATCCTCTGTTGTCCCTTTCTCCTCCTGCCCTCAATCTTTCCTAGCATCAGGGTCTTTTCAAATGAGTCATCTCTTCTCATCAGGTGGCCAAAGTACTGGAGTTTCAGCTTCAGCATCAGTCCTTCCAATGAATATTCAGGACTGATTTCCTTTGGGATGGACAGGTTGGATCTCCTTGCAGTCCAAGGGACCCTCAAGAGTCTTCTCCAGCACCACAGTTCAAAAGCATCAATTCTTTGGCGCTCATCTTTCTTTATAGTCCAACTCTCACATTCATTCATGACTACTGGAAAAACCATAGCTTTGACTAGACGGATCTTTGTTGGCAAAAGAATGTCTCTGCTTTTTAATATGCTGTCTAGGTTGGTCATAACTCTTCTTCCAAGGAGCAAGTGTCTTTTAATTTCATGGCTACACTCACCATCTGCACGGATTTTGGAGCCCCCCAAATTAAAGTCTGTCACTGTTCCCCCCCATCTATTTGCCATGAAGTGATGGGACCAGATGCCATGATCTTAGTTTTCTGAATGTTGAGTTTTAAGCCAGCTATTTCACTCTCCTCTTTCACTTTCATCAAGAGGCTCTTTATTTCTTCTTCACTTTCTGCCATAAGGGTGGTGTCATCTGCATATCTGAGGTTATTGATATTTCTCCTGGCAATCGTGATTCCAGCCTGAGCTTCTTCCAGCCCAGCATTTCTCTAGATGTACTCTGTATATAAGTTAAATAAGCAGGGTCACAATATACAGCTTTGACGTAGTCCTTTTCCTATTTAGGACCAGTCTGTTGTTCCATGTCCAGTTCTAACTATTGCTTCCTGACCTTCATACAGATTTCTCGGGAGGCAGGTCAGGTGGTCTAGTATTCCCATCTCTTTAAAACCATTATCTAAATAAAAATATTTAATACATGCCCGTCATGTGACTGTTACTCTGCCAAATACTCTGGCAGATCCAAACGTTGTAGAAGACAGTCAAAAATAGAGACAAGCTTGTCCCCATCCCCCCCAAAAAATGGCTAAGAAATTACTGAGTGCTGGTTTGACTATAAATGCTATAAAAGTTCATAGGAAGCAAAGATCTTAAGGCTTAGACAAGGAGGACTTTATGGAGGATGGGGGAAATGGCCTAATGTATCTTGACGTTGAGGTAGAGGTACCCAGCAGAGAAAAAAAGATATTAGTCATGCTCCATCTCTACTTCACATGGTGAAAGTGGTTAAAGCCCAAAATGGAATAGGCAGGGAGTCAGCCTGGACATGAAGTCACATTTCTTAACGCTCAAAAGCTCTGGTTTTAGAGTTATCGGGCTAAATTTTAATGGCTTCTTCCATAACGGGTCATTCTTAGTTCATGTGTTCATTCACTTTTTATAATTTCTTCAATTATTTATTGAACATTTATTTTTTATTCAATATTGTTCTAGAGGTGAAAGTGATAAAAAAAAATATGTGATATGATCTCTGAAAGATTTTAAAAGCCGATTGAGGAGAAGAAAAAAAATCATACAGAGCAGCAAAGTAGAAGCAAAATTTAGCATATAATTGCATGCCTAATGACCGGCTGAGTCAGTGTATATCTGTTTTTGGTTTAAGTGTCTTATAGTTCAAAGTTAACATTGTTTACATCACAGTTAGTCTGTGCTTTACATGATACATCATGCAAGTACTTCATATACTGTAAAGCTCTATCCAAACATTTATTATCACTATCTGGAAGCAGAGTAGGTGACTTTGCAAAACTGATCTCTGCTTCCAGTGAGAAATTCTAAGACTTGAGAATCATGGATATGAATACCTTTAAGTTAGCTGACCAACTTAAAACTGTGGGAGACAAATACAGAATAAAAATTCTCAGGGCAAGGAACTGAACTTTGCCAAACACAAATAAGAATATTTCCAGCTCAGGAGCCAGTGAGGGTCTACCCTTTTCTTGATTTGGGGGAAATACATAATTTAAAGATTTTTTCATGAAATCAGTGTTAATAGGTTTCATCATTTGAAAAAGCCTATTAAGCAAAAGTGCTATTGGTGCAGCACTTTTAAGTTATTTTGTTCCTCCTAGAATAGAAGGGAGTTTAGTTGCTACGGTGTTAGCCTGGCCAAACTTGTGTTCCCCCTGTGCTTCTTGCTACCTCTCAGATGGCATCTTCAGCCAAAATGCATGTATTTGTAAGAATTATGCTTCAGGAGATTGTCCTTACCAGTTAGAATAAACTGTGGGAACCCATTTTCTCTCCTTTATCAACAAAGTTAGATTGAACATTTCAGATTTTTTTTTTTACTTTCAAGAAATTGATGAAATAGGAAGGAAAAAGCACTTAGATTCTAGAAGCAAAAAATTGAAGAAAACTTTTTTAAGCTTGAAAAAGTTCAGAGTGGTAAAGGGGTAGGAATGTTTTGACACAGACTCTTTTAAAATATTGATTTTTTTTTTCTAAATTGATCTGAATCTGTGACACATGTTTACTCTGATACCCCCTACAGTATTAAAAAACCCAAATGTCAGGGCGAAAATCTGATGGCCTGCAACCTAACTGGAGAGAAGGATAAAATGTCTTTTGTGACCCAGGGTTCCTGAAAATGCCTTATTTTTCCTCTGTGCTATTTTAGTTTTTCTACTTTTTATTTATTCACCTCAATTGCACTCATCTATATTTCTACTACTGATGTTGCCAAAAAAACTCTTTTACTCTCAAATGAAAGGATTTTTTTTTTTTTTTTACTCTTTGGTTTAGTAGGAATGAACTTGTTAATATTGTATCTTATTTAACTCTTTCAATAATAGATGTTCAGTCATCAGTTGTCTGCTTAGAGGTAATGAATCAGCACTCTATGGTAACAAAAGGCAGTCATGCCTTGCTAAAGTTTTCCTTGCACACCTCAGAAAAGTTCTTTGTGCCTCAGAATGTATTGATTTCATTAAATGTGCTAATTTTGCAGTTC
This sequence comes from Neotragus moschatus, assembly GCA_006410615.1. Lineage (NCBI taxonomy): Eukaryota > Metazoa > Chordata > Mammalia > Artiodactyla > Bovidae > Neotragus > Neotragus moschatus. Next base: position 1,220,248 of record SJYA01000382.1, read on the forward strand.
TCTGGCTTGAAGACCATAGTTACAACCCAATCCACAAACCTTTGTATATAGGCTTGTTGCAAAAAGAAAAAAACTTTTGCTGTCAATTTATTAATAGCAAATGTATACATTTTTTCCCCTAGCAAATGCTAGTTATAAATCTCCTAGGACCCACAAGGCTTTGTTATTAGAGTCTTTTATTAATAAACTGAACCATTTCATATAGTGTTAATGAGTTAGTGCTTATCTCTTGCTCTTTTTCATAGTTAAAATGTGTTGAAGAACTGGATAATTTATCTAAGCATGTGGGTGACTAAGGTACATGACAGTTTTAATAATTAGATTCCATCTATCTCTATTTTCACTGATGAAAAAAATGTTACACTTGATTTTCTCATTTTCATAGCTGTATCAGAGTTCAGAGAAAACAAATCAAACACAGTAATATGATAATAGAGCTGAATTATGGAGTATTTTCACCATAAGTGGATTTTTACTGCATTTTATGTACACTGTGTTTTTGAAACAATTACTAAGACATGAGGAATAAATTAGATTGCTCTCTGTTATCTTTTAGAATACTAATTTTATTTAAGGCACGTTTGCCTGTTTGTAAATGCGTTCTCTCTTGNACAGGCTTAGAGGTAATGAATCAGCACTCTATGGTAACAAAAGGCAGTCATGCCTTGCTAAAGTTTTCCTTGCACACCTCAGAAAAGTTCTTTGTGCCTCAGAATGTATTGATTTCATTAAATGTGCTAATTTTGCAGTTCTCTGGCTTGAAGACCATAGTTACAACCCAATCCACAAACCTTTGTATATAGGCTTGTTGCAAAAAGAAAAAAACTTTTGCTATCAATTTATTAATAGCAAATGTATACATTTTTTCCCCTAGCAAATGCTAGTTATAAATCTCCCTTAAGGACCCACAAGGCTTTGTTATTAGAGTCTTTTATTAATAAACTGAACCATTTCATATAGTGTTAATGAGTTAGTGCTTATCTCTTGCTCTTTTTCATAGTTAAAATGTGTTGAAGAACTGGATAATTTATCTAAGCATGTGGGTGACTAAGGTACATGACAGTTTTAATAATTAGATTCCATCTATCTCTATTTTCACTGATGAAAAAAATGTTACACTTGATTTTCTCATTTTCATAGCTGTATCAGAGTTCAGAGAAAACAAATCAAACACAGTAATATGATAATAGAGCTGAATTATGGAGTATTTTCACCATAAGTGGATTTTTACTGCATTTTATGTACACTGTGTTTTTGAAACAATTACTAAGACATGAGGAATAAATTAGATTGCTCTCTGTTATCTTTTAGAATACTAATTTTATTTAAGGCACGTTTGCCTGTTTGTAAATGCGTTCTCTCTTGCTACTCTATGTCTGTCTTTTTCCTTAAGAGTCAGTTGCATACCTACCATGTTCTGGGTACTGCACTTTGTTGAACTTCTTCTTTGTTCTGTCTACTTAGCTACTTTAATTGGGGGTCCCGGGGTGCTAGTGGAGGTGTGTGTATGTGTGTGTGCTGCCCTCTACTGGACTAATTTCTAAGTAAGCTTTTGGGAGGTTTTTTTGTTTTTGTTTTGTTTTGTTTTTTTTAAGAAAAAAAGAAAGAAAAATTAGGGAGGACTATTTCTTATGGAGCTTCCCAGGTGGCTCAGTGGTAAAGAATCTGCCTGCCAATGTCAGAGATATGAGTTCAATTCCTGTGTTAAGAAGATGCCCCAGAAAAAGAAATGGCAACCCAGTTCAGTATTCTTGTCTGGAAAATCTCATGCAGAGAGGAGCCTGGTAGGCTACAGTCCTTGGGGTTGCAAAAGAGTTGGACATGACTAAGCAACTAAATGATATTTTCTAAGGTTACCTAAAGATTCTTTGGGAGTAGCAGCTACATTTTATATAATTCAGGAGTCTCATAGTCTAGCACAGCATCTTGTACACAGCAGATGCTCAATGTTAAGTAAATGAAGAGCTTACCAGAATTTCTTTTTTCCTTAATTGATGAAGTCTGTAAGGATTTAGTCAAAGAACATCACCTCCACTTCGGAATCAATACATTCAGGAAAAAGAAAAAGTCATGAAACTTGTTAGAAACAGAGTATGTCTACACAAGGTCCCTCATGGAGTGACCAACTTTACCAATTTCAATAATAATTTGATATCATATAATTATGGATCAGGAACCAGAAAGAAGAATAGCCATTTAGATATTCACTCAGTATTTTACCCAGGTGGACAAGAACTTCAGACAATGAATTTGGCTGTGAGTAAAGCAAGTATATTAAGGAGAGGTGACCTTTTCATTAAATGTCTTGTACTTTAACCATAGCCTGGAGAAGTAAATGGCAACTCACTGCAGTATTCTTACCTGGGAAGTCCCATGGACAGAGGAGCCTGGTGGGTTGCAGTTCATGNCAAGAACTTCAGACAATGAATTTGGCTGTGAGTAAAGCAAGTATATTAAGGAGAGGTGACCTTTTCATTAAATGTCTTGTACTTTAACCATAGCCTGGAGAAGTAAATGGCAACTCACTGCAGTATTCTTACCTGGGAAGTCCCATAGACAGAGGAGCCTGGTGGGTTGCAGTTCATGGTTTCACAAAGAGTCGCACACAACTTTAGCAACTAAACACACATACATACACACACACTTCAACCACAGACCAAATTTCACCTCTCTGAAACCCTCACCTCTCAAAAAACAACCAGCAAGAGTAAAAGCCTTTCAAGGGTGTACTTTAGAACAATGTGAGAGAATGAAAGAAAGTGTGAGAGAGATGGCTGATTGTGAAGTGAAATTTGTTTGCATTATACACATAGTAGACTTTTAGCTGGAGAATGGTTACCCAGCCAGGGATTGAATTGTCCAGCCCTATTTGAATCTAGATATGGTCCTCTGGCTAGCCTAGGCACACCCTGCTTCTCAGCAGTGGAGTGAGAATGAGAATGATGAGAGATATTCCTGCTTCAGACTTATACCAAGTTGATGACCCCTTGTACCTTCTCTTTACTTTTCCACCGTGGCGATGACAGCAGCATGGCACACAAACGGAATCACTAAAATTCGTACAACATTATAAATCAGCTATGCTTCATTAAAAAAATTAAAATAAAGACATATGACATGTACGGTACTGGGTACAGAAGTGCCTTTCTGTGAGTAACACTGAGTGCATGTGTGTGTGTGTGTGCCCAGTCATGTCTGAGTTTTTGCAACCCCTATGCACTGTAGCCTACCAAGCTCCTTTGTCCATGGGATTTTCCAGGCAAAATTACCGAAGTGGGTTGCCATTCCCTTTTCCAAGAAAATCTTCCTAAAGCAGGAATCAAACCAGTGTTTCCATTTCCTGTGGCTCCTATATTGGCAGGCGGTTTACCACTGAGCCAGCTGGGAAGCCTGGATAACACTGAGGCAGCATGTAAAGTGTTCACGGGGCCCAGGCATGAAGGGAAATGGGGAAACTAACACTCTGTTCTTGTGTGATTTCATCATGGCAAAACCTCTTTCCACTCCCATTATGTAGCTGACTCTGCAGAATATTAGCATCTTTATCTTCAATGGACAACATCGAACTGGTTTTTAAGACATCTTTCCTTAATTAATAAATTAACTAATTAAGTTCATTGGCTAATCTTCATTCATTTGTAGTGAATGAAGATATTCATCTCTGTTTCAATAAACCTGTTACTGTGAGAAAACCCGATAGTATGTTTGCTAAGTGTAGTTCAGATGTCTCTAGGGGGATGTCCTGTGACCCATGCAGAATGCAGAAAACATCTAATAACGAGGGAGATTTTAATGGACTTCTGATGCCTGCACTTTAAGCCCCATTGTTATCATCCTATTTTCATAAATGATCTTTGCATTTTTAATGGAAAAATGTGTACATAAAACTTTACTTGTTGAGTTAGAAGGTGCTCAATGATATTATGCTTCTCTTCCTGTTCTTGTTCACATTTTAGTGTACCTTTGCCTCCAGCTTCTTGAACAAGCCCCTATTTATTAATCCAATAAAGAGTGTATGTAATGATGATCATTTACTCCTGACCTATAGGAAACAGGTATTTATTTTATTGATGTAATGAAGTTTTATAGTTACAGAATTTCTTTGCTCGTTAATTTCTCCCAGAGTTCAGGATTTGCAGTTTCAAAAAAATGAAAAGAACGTGATGATGCAGATCCATGCTCCCCGAGTCTTTGGCCTTCATGGAGCTTTTGGAAATTCTGCCCCTGTTGATTTTTCACTCTGGCCCACTAAAACATTTCTTGTTGAAATTTGGCCTTATCAAACACTGCTTGAAATAAACTGGCCAATTGTTGGGTCATAGGAATCTTTTTATCATTTGGAGACTGGCATTATCATGGGTTATAATAAGATTTGAACTGAATACACAGGCAGAGATGTGTTCATGATAGCTTTGTTGTAGTTCTGCCTGGAGGCAAGGTTATAAACTAGACAACCTCCTGAGGTTTCCTATAACTCCATAACTCCACGATACTAATCTCCTTGAGTGAATCTAACATTTCTATTCCCCCTTTGAAGGGACTAGTAACCCAGGCTTTGAAAAAATGTTTCTCTTTGGTCTTAAGGCATCAGAACATGTTATCAAAGAACAAAGTGGAGATTTTTCAGGAAATTTGTGAGCATGAGGTTCACTTCATTTCTCTGAAAGGAAGTGGGGACGCAGAAAAGATCTGTGTTTTCTAAATTTTATTTCAACTCACTTTAATCCAATAAGCAAGCACCGAGTGTTTATGTGGCCAGTACTCTGGGACAAAAAGATGAGGAAATAGGTCTGGATTATTTCACTGCTTGTCATAAAGATAAAATGAGATCACAAAGATGCACAGAACCGGGCACATGGGAAGCTGTCAATAAACAGGAGTTATTGTTGTTAGCATTAGGAAGCACCTGGACAGCTTGAAACACTTGGTAATGTTATATTTGGTTGATGCCAAATTCCCAGTGTCTAAGAAATGTTGTTCTTAACCGTACCACATGAAAGGCAATGCTGAAAGTCGTTGAGTCTCCAGCACATGTGGGTTTGAATCCTACTTACATCCACCTGCATTGAGGGAGATCTGGCTTCCATCCCTGGATTGGGAAGATCCCCTGGAGAAGGACATGGCAACCTCCTCCAGTATGCTTGACTGGAGAGTACCCATGGACCGAGGAAACTGGCAGGCTATAGTCCATGGAGTTGCAAAGAGTTGGACATGACTGAGCAACTTTCACTTTCACTTTGCATTCTCACTACAACAGTCAGCACCAATGATCTTATTTAGGACTGTCAGCTTTCAGAATCTGGAAAACAGGTTATGGGCTTGGTCAAAGGTAACCACAGTTATGATTACAATGTCCTAGGTATCGTAGGCTAGGCCTTTCTCAAAGTGGAGCCTGAATCAGAGCCTTGGGTGTAGGTGCATGATTTGGGAAATTAAGTCCAGGGTGCAGGAGGGAGGGGCTGGGATTGTGAACTATGGAGGGAGGGAAACCCCTGTGAAGTGATTGCATCAGTCACTGCTACAGGTGACAGATTCACTCTAGTGGTAAAGAACGCCAGTGCAGGAGATGAAGAGACTCAGCTTTCAATCTAGGAAGCTCATCTGGAGGAGGGCATGGCGACCCACTCCAGTATTCTGGCCTGGAGAATCCCATGGACAGAGGAGCTTGGTGGGCTATAGTCTATGGGTTCACTAAGAGCTGGACATGACTCAAGTTACTTAGTCCTTTAACTTTTGTCAGGACTTTCTGAAGAGTCTCATGAAAGGTGTCTTAAAATTGTCTAAAATTGGAATATATTAGGGCTCCCTGAAGAAGTAGAGGGGCTTCCCAGATAGCACTGCTGCTGCTGCTGCTAAGTCACTTCAGTCGTGTCCGACTCTGGGCGACCCCATAGATGGCAGCCCACCAGGCTCCCCTGTCCCTGGGATTCTCCAGGCAAGAACACTGGAGTGGGTTGCCATTTCCTTCTCCCCCAGATAGCACTAGTGGTAAAGAATCTGCCTAACAATGCAGGCGATATAAGACATGAGTTCAATCTCTGGGTTGGGAAGATCCCCTGGAGAAGCATATGGCTACCCACTCCAGTATTCTTGCCTGGAGAATCCCATGGACAGGGGAGCCTGGTGGCCTATAGTCCATAGGGTCGCAAAGAGTTGGACACAACTGAAGTGACTTAGCAGGCAGGCAGAGAAGTAAGACCAGTAGAATATAGAAGAGATTTAATCTGATGATGCAGGTTGAGAGATCTCAAGATCTCCCATCTGTAAGCTGGAGACCCAGCAAAGTCACTGATGTCATTCCAGTCAGAGTTCCAGGATCTGACAGCCAGGGGAACTGATTATTTGAAGTCTTACTCGAAGGGTGGAAAAGACAAAATGTCCCAGCTCAAAAGCAAGGCAGGAAAAGAAAAGGAGCAATTTCCTCCTTCCTTCACTTTTTGCTGTATTCCGGCCAATGGATTGGATGATGCCCACCCACATTGGAAAGGACAATCTACATTGAATCCACCGATTTAAATGATAATCTCATCAAGAAACACCCTCATAGACACACCCAGAAATAATGTTTCACCCTTTGGCCAGCTGAGTTGACACACAGAATTAACCCCCACAAGAAACATTCCCTGGCTGTCTGGCAGTGGTGGGGAGGCAGAGACGTGTGTGGGTGAAGGCTTAGATTTGGAGTGTGCTGCATTGTCAAATTGAAGCTGATTGCTCAGAAAACAAGTTGTTACCATGTCTCAGTGAAGGATGGGTTTGAGAGAATACACAGTGGTGCACAGAGACGTCTGATAGGCTGGAGGTTGTTCAGGAGAAACGGGTGAGGAAGTCACACTACTTGCTGATCTGGGAAGAGACACACCTGTGAAGTATAAAATGCGATTAGTAAATTTCAGGAGAGGTTTTAAGGATCTATTGGTCATACCGGACATGTTTTATTTCCTACTGCACATCCTTTGAACTCTGTTCTCAGATCACTTCAGCTGTTGAGGTTTGGGAAATAAGAACAACACAGAAGATTCTCAAACTTGAAATGTAATAAAGACTGCTGGAGTAGATAATTTTGCTGTCTCTTCCCACTTTCTAATGTTGTGTAAACTGTTCTCTGAAAGCAGCACTCTAAGAACAGAACTTCTTGGATTTAGGTGGGTCAGCACATCTTTAACTAGAAGGGGAAAACGAAATACAGATATAGTGAATTGTAGCTCTATTTAGAAAAGAATCCTCTTTATAAATTTTTTGAACCAAAAGATTGTTTAATCTTTACTGACTAGTGGAAAATGATTTTCAAGAGAGAGAGAGAGAGAGAGAGATACCTTCTATTCACCTACTTCCATAGCTATTAGAGTTCACATTCATAGCAACTTTTTGTCCTCCCCAGAGGAAAACCTTGATTCACCTGTAAGAACAGTCAGTATAATACTAGCCTTTGCAGATGTCTCAGTAGGTTGCTTTAAAGAACTTCTGTATTTCTATGAAGTCAGCTGATAGCAGCTTTGGAGATCTGAAGTGACATGCAGAGGGAGGAAAAATTTGAGAGCTTCTCTCAGTTGCCACTAGGCTTTGCCTTGAGGGTTATATAAAAAGAATAGATTCACTCTAATAAAATAACGTTCACCATTTACAAAAAATTGATTCAAGCTAATTATATGTCTCCGAGTAGTCAGCATATGTAATCTAAACAATGTCATGGCTTTATATTACTTAGTGAAAAATTTTAAAAAGTCATAGACCTTTATTACTGAGTCAGAACTTAGGAGCTAAAGATTGGCTGAAAATAGTGAAAACATTCTTTTGTTTTTCATTTCTGTGTCAAATTTGAAATTGTTTTATTATTATAAATAATATAAAATTGTGATTTTAAGATTTCTAATTCTTGGATTATTTTGTGCCTATCATTAATTTAAAATTATGTTTCTATCAAATATAATAGGAGTATATGTATCAGAGATAAAATGCCTTACTTTTTTTAAAAAAAAGGTTACATTCTTTATTTATAACATGCAGTATTATAATAATAAACAGTCAAGCATTTATGCTTGACTGAAAATTAAGATTTTTACGTACAATTTTAATCAAAATGTCTATCAGTACTATCTTGGTATGAAGTGAAGTGAAAGTCGCTCAGTCGTGTCCGACTCTTTGCGACCCCATGAACGGCAGCCCACCAGGCTCCTCCGTCCACGAGATTTTCCAGGCAAGAGTACTGGAGCGGGTTGCCATTTCCTTCTCCAGGGGATCTTCCCGACCCAGGGATCAAACCCAGGTCTCCTGCATTGTAGGCAGACGCTTAACCGTCTGAGCCACCAGGGAAGCCAATATATTAAATTAATTTTATTTTTAAACATTGATTTTATTTCAAGTTTCTAACTTCCCCTAAATTATAGTTTTTTAAAAAAATCTGCCATAATAAAACTATTTAATATTTTGGGCATTGTCTTCCAAAAATATATGTAAAATTTATCAGTCATATCATAGGTCTTCTTTGACTTACTAGGGGGATCCATCTACCCAAAAAGATGGTTTTAAATTAACTTTAATTAGGAAGAAAAATTAAAGTTCCATGGCTGTACAAAAGACAAGCTGGTGGAACCTGTTTGACTATAGCAATTGGGATGGTTCATTTTCCTCTATTCCCACACCTCTTTCGTCTTCCTCTTAATTACTAGGATGCCTGTGCAAACTTTAGAAATGCAATGGGAAAGTAAAATACTGAAATAAGTTCCTTTTCATTGTTATTTCTCTTGATTTGAGAAGGAGAAACAGTTTTCTGATTCTTTCAATAATGAGTGAGAGCCCTTTTTTTAAGAAGCTGAAGTGAAATATTTGCGAGAACGCTGAGTGAATTGATGCCATTTAGAGAGTTAATCAGCAGTGCCCGTGTCTGCACAGAAGTATTAGTTCATCTCTTTTCACTAAAATAATTGGTCACTTTCAACAATAGATTTAAGAGATCTTTAAGGCTAACCTGAAAAAAGGACATTGTTTACAGGCATTACGTGACCTTTGGGACTGAATGTTCCACTGTATTGACTTAAATGACCTAATTAAGAGCTGGGTTTAACATTCTGTCTACATAGGGTGACCATCCAAGCGTAGCCTGCACATGGAGAGTGGAAGACCGTTGCCCCCAAAACATTTATTTTTGTGTGAGGACAGGGCTTTATTTTCCTTGAAAGCAGCTTCTTTCCTTTTAATGTTGCTAATTGTGTCTAAGCTGGTGGTCTTTTATTTCAGAAACATTGCTGCTTTTTATATGTCCGTAGACACCTGGGAAATGACATTTCTAAGAATAAAAATGATACTCCCTCGGGAGTTCAAGATTGGTTCGAAACCCTTTCATCTCTTACAGTTTTAGAGTTCAGCCTGAGTAAACTGTTGGCCTCATTTCAAGGGTAGCATCTCTACCAGTTGATCACATGAGAGCGGCAAAGGAAATATTTCAGTGGTGTTTTTGAAGACTTCCACTTATTTGAATTTTTTTTAATCTCTTCTTTCAGACAAAACACCTGAACAGATGAATGCAGATGCTCCCTTAAATTAGGCAGACTTGAAAGCTGAGCCACATACTTTCAAAGTGAACTGGTACATTAAAAGAAGTTCAGTGTTATGCTTTCCTCTGGCACTACTTGTAGAGGTTTCATCTCCCTTCAGACCCATGTGTACGTGTCAGGAATTGGTTATCGGTTTATTCTCTTGGAAGGATTCATTAATTTTATAACATAACATCTCTTTACAATGAATAGTTCCACAAATGGGGAGCTTCATTATTTTATTCATCTTTAACCTGCTTAGCATGCTGCAGGATTCTTCCGGAATAGAGTTTTGTAGGATGAGACTACTTCCATTTTAAATAACCCACACATCTGTTCGTGTGGCTCACCAGTAAAGCAAATAATAAGCCACTCTCAAAACCTATAAAAAGGCTTTCCTCCTGATTCAAGCTGGAGCATAATCCTCCCAAAGATCAACTCTTACACAGGTCACCCCAAACAGTGTGAGTAAATTATCATGGTTGTTAACTAGTCAAGCCATGGAAAGAGGGTGGAAGAAGATGCCTGAGCTATGGATTCAGCAGATCTGAGTTCAAATCCTATATTTTGGACATGTTATCCAATATCTGCGAACTTTAGTTTTCATGTCAGAATAGGGACAACAGTGGCTTCCCTATAGAACTGACATGATTACGTGAGATAAATACATGTAAAGGGTGGATGCATTGTCTGCTCAGTCACACCTGACACTTTGCAACTCCAGGGAACTGTAGCCCACGAGGCTTCTCTATCCATGGGATTTTCCAGGCAAGAGTACTGGAGTGGATTGCCATGCCAAGATCGGATTTCCTGCATCTCCTGCATTGCAGGTAGATTCTTACCACTGAGGCACTGGCTAAGCCCAAAGGGTGAATGTTCCCTCTCAATTATTGGTTGATACTTTAGTTAGCAGTTCTATCAACTAGAATAATTTGTGTTTCAAGTAATGAACATCCAACATTAACGGCTTAATAAGATGACTGTTAATAAGACACTTGGAAGTAAAGCAAGTCCAAGGTTGGTGATGCCTATAAAGATCTAGATCCTTCTAACTTTCCACTAGACCATTCTGAATATTTTCCTTGGGCTAGCTCTCTTCACAAGATGGTTTCTTTAGTTTAGGGATCACATGTTCATCTGGAAACATCTGTGAGTCATCAAATGGGGCTTTTACCATTGTATCCATTTGGAATTGTTTAGACATTTTCCCCTCATCAGTAATTGTGCCCCATGCCCATACTCCCTGCTCTCCAGTCACAGGGAAGAGAACAGGGACCATGGGATCACCATGATCAGCATAAACCAACTGTGACTTGTTCCTTGAGCTTGAGGCTTGAACCTCATGAATCTTGGGGCATTTGAACATGCCTCTCTGTTTGAAGCATAGGTACTCTTAGCAATATTGAAGGTGAGGAATAGCTGTTGGACCAGCAACCAAAAGTGTCTGCTATACAAGTACTGTCTTAAATTCCACCTTAAATTTCTGATGGAACCAGATTCTGAGAAAACACAAAAGTTGTTCCCTAGAAGGTAGAAGAATTGGGTTGGAGGAGACAAGAGATTCAAAGCAAACTCTAATGAAGTCTTACCTGGCACAAAGCGTGGCTTCTTAAACTTGAATGTATATGTGAATCACTTGGGAATCTTACTAAAATGTAGATTCTGATTCAGCTGGCCCAGAGTGGAGCCATGACTTGGCATTTCTAGCAAGCTTCTGGGCGGTGCTGATACTGCTGGTGTTTAGATCACACTAAACTAAATCACTAAAGTAGCAAAGACATCAACCGTATTTGTTGCTGTAAGAATAGAAGCCAAAGTACTTCTCAGAGGTGGCAGAATACCACGTGGGCTCTAGAGTTTGTAGGATTTTGATAGATGGAAGAGAAAAAATATGCTTTTGGATCTTTTATGAGAATATATTTGTTAACTTGATAATTGCGAAGGAAATAATGTGGCTGTTAAGATATCAAAAATGAGCATACATTTTCTGGATTTAACAGCAAGCGTATCGTACAGAAAGGCCATGGCTCTTAGCGTTACTTGATCTTTTTTCTTGAATTTTAATGCCTGAAAAAGAAATAGACATAGTGACAGTACGCTTGTATCCCAGAGCAGAATTGCAAGCTAAGTGAACTCAGGCAGAATTTGGATAATGTCAAATGAGAAAAAACATACAACCTAAAACTTGTGAGTTATGTTTTATTCTTACTGAGAACTAGAGCTTGGGAGGCAGAGGCTTGGGAGACACCCTTTCATATAGCTCTGAGGAGCTGTGCCAGAGAGGTAAGGGAGGAGCCAATATATATATACATATACATACATACATACATACATGGGTTTCTGCTGCAGAGAAAAATACCTACAGTCAAACATGGAAATATTATTGCTAATCACAAAAAAACAGACATCTCAAGGTAATGATTTTAGTGCTTTTTTATGTATGGAAAGATAGAAGACTCTGGGCTCAGTGAAATTATTCCTTCTATATGCATTTTAATTGTTTAGGACCAGTATCCCATTTTTCTTCATCTCGAATTCCCCTCAGGGTACACTGTGGCTACAGTGGCTGATGGCTTGATGGCAGGACACACTTGCTGCTTACTAAAATGGCAGGCAACATTTTTCGTCTGCAGATATATTTTCACAAACCAAAGTGAGGCTCTGCCTAAGAAGAAATAATTAACCTTTTTTGGGGGGGTATATTTCTTACCTCTCAAAAAACTCAAACAATACCATTATCTTAATGATGCAATCTTATTGATGCAATCTTATTGTTATTCGTTTTGTGAATGAGTTAGATGTGTCACCTCTTGGAAAATCAAGAACACGATGAGAGAAATTAAAGACACTGGATGTGTGTCTTAAATTAACTTTCTCTTAAAAAGTATGTGTATAGAGGTAAAAGGCAATATAATAGTTGAAGTTGGTCAACCAATAGGGCCACAGAGGCAATACCCCGATGTTCTTGGGTTATAATAATGTGGTTCTTCTTTTGGAAATATAGTCAGAAATTCCCAGAAAGCTCAAGAACAATGAAGCTTTAAAAGACTAAAAGGAGAAAATTATAAGTATGGGATGTCATGGATTACACAGCTAATTTTCAGACTGTTCATTGAAAAGCTTTCCTATCCTCCTCTGGGAAGGCCAGGAGGCTGGTGTTTTGGAATATCCAGGAAGCTGCTTAATTTTTACATGGATTAAAATGAGCAGGAATAGAAAGTGGAAATAACAGAAGAGATTCTCGTTCTGAATCCTGGAGTCTTCTGTACTCAGTGAAGAATGTGAAGAATGCTTCACATTCTTGAGTATTTCTTTTGCTTTTATGCAGTATTGTTGATCAAACAAACAAACAAAAAAAACGATAGGCTTAGGTCATCAAAATAAGGAGTCTCAGGAGATTGTTAAAAACATAGCTTCCTTGGGCCCCACTTGATGCATGTTGGAATGAAATTCCTGAGGATAGGATCCAAGGAGTATACATTTAAAAAAATCTCTTGGCTTTTTCTCAGTAGCTGTCTCTCCCCACATCAGAGGACCCCACATTTGGAAACGACTGTACTAGAAAATCTTTTAAGATCCAGTTCATCCCCAAATGCTATGATTTTCCTGCAACAATTAGAGTGGTGATTTAGGAATGGAGACTGATGGAAGGGGAAATTATTTGGATAACCGCAACAAAAGTCTTCTTAAATTATTAGTTTACTGTGAAATGGTTTTCAGAGTGGTTGGGCTCCAAGGACTTTGCCTCAGTCTTGCCTTTCCTTTGGGAATGCCCACCCATCAGTGCAGAGCTGATTTGAAGGCAGAGACGGGGAGAGAAACCACTTTATTTGCACTCACAGATCCTGGTCTGCATTTATTCAAGCACAATTAAAAACAGTAGGGTTTCCCAGTTAACATTTGCTAAAGCTCACAAAAGATTGTCATTTTGCTTATTGCTTTGAGAAGCCTGTCGGGGAGGAAATGTGTTTTGACAAAAGTATTATCTTAAATCTCCCAATGTGTAACTGTGTGATGGCTTCCACATTGGGGTCGGTTGGTTCTGCAGCACTTTGTGGTCCCCTCTGAGGGCCACTTGAGGGTAGGAACTCTTTCTGTGTCTCAGGAGCCACTGTGCTTACGTGTCTTAAAAGGATGGGCTTCTTGTTTTGAAGAATGATGAAGGATTGTTAGAGATTTTGTGTTTTGGTAGTGCTTTTGCCTTATTGACTGTTAAGAAAAGGTGTAGGAAAACTACATTTTGCGCACATACAGATAAATCTCATCAGGTGGGTGGGCCTTCTCTGCACTTGTGCCTTTAAACCAGACCAATCCCTAGTCTACACCACTGGTACCCAGATGCAAGGAGCTTTGCTATTCTGGCTGTCTTGTATGGTTGTGACGATTATCCTTCCCTTTGGGCTTCCCTGTGGCTCAGATGGTAAAGCGCCTGCTTGCAATGCAGGAGACCCAGGTTTGATCCCTGGGTCAGGAAGATCCCCTGGAGAAGGAAATAGCAACCCACTCCAGTACTCTTGCTTGGAGAATTCCATGGACTGAGGAGCCTGGTGGGCTATAGTCCATGGAGTCACAAAGAGTCGGACATGACTGAGCGACTTCACTTTCACTTTCACCCTCCCCTAGCCCCAGTCCTCTACATACCAGTTGTGTTAGCTTTTTTTGCTTTGACTCCATACCTGTGTTTACCTGGCTTTAAGCTGTCTGTGTAGTCCTTAGTCCAAAGGACAAAGTTGGGTTTGAGTGTTGTGTTAGTTTCTCTTTGCTAGCCATAGGTTGTGTGCCTCCTGACTGGATCTCCTGTTTTAGGTAATCTGAAGACAATTTCAGCCCCTAATGTTCCATCCTTGGTGGGTCTATCCATCCTCCTCCTACCCGACCCCTACCCACTTCCTAACATTTCCTCTCTGCACCTGTGTAAGGAGACTCTACTGTTGTGTGGGACAAATGGTCTGTGTGTCTTATTCAAGACCTATTACAGCATGTGTGTGTGTGTGTGTTAGTTGCTCAGTCATGTCTGACTCTTTGCGACCCCATGGACTGTAGCCCACCAGGCTCCTTTGTCCATGGGATTCTCCAGGCAGTGGGTTGCTATTTCCTTCTCCATCACAGCAGGATGGAGTTCATACTATAACACACTACCCCTCAAACTTCCATGTGCAGATGAATCACCTGGGGATCTTATTGAAATACAGATTCTAATTAAGTAGATCTGGGGTGGGGTTTTTCTAACAAGTTCCTAGGTGATGCAGTGCTGCTGATTGGCAGAGCACATTTTTCATAGCAAGGGTATAGCTTACCCCAGAGGCAGTGTGATACAGAACAGCATTCTTCAGCCTCCACTCTTGATAGTTTGTGCTGGAGAATTCTCTGGTGGTAATGGGGAGGTTGGCCATTCTGTGCACTATAGGATGTTTAGCCACATCCATGGCTTCTGCCCACTAGATGCCAGTAGCGTTCTCCCCTTTCATTCATGACAATCAAAACTGCCTTCAGAAATTGCCTAATATCCCCTGGGGGTAAAATCACCCCTGGTTGAAGATCACTGGTATAGAGCTTAATATTAAGGGCTCTGGATTAGAATGCTTGCACTGAAATTCTGGCTCACCAACTTACTGGGTAAGTGGCTGTGGGTCCTCAACTTTTCTGTGCCTCAGATTTGTCCCTATAAAGTGGAGATAATAGTACCTATGTTAGGTATTCACAGAGTTGCTGGGAGGATTAAATGGTTAAATGTTCATGAAGTGCAGAGAGCTATATGCATGTATAAAATGGAAAATTAATTTTATCATCAGATAATACTTAGATACTATTATGTCCATTTTATAGAGGGCAAGTTGAGGCACAGAAAAGTTGAGTTCCTGTGGCCAAATACCTAGTAAGGTTGTGAGTCAGAATTCCAGTGCAAGCATTCTAATTCAGAGCTCTTAATAATAACCTGTATACCTACCAGTGATTCTCAGCTGGGGATGATTTTAAATATTTGTAGTATTCAAAGAAATCTATAAATTCATCAAATCCCTTTCAAAATACCAAAGACATTTCCCAGAACCTGAAACATATATCCTGAAATTGACATGGAACTACAAAAGACTGAGTAGCCAAAGCCGTCTTGGGAAGGAACAAAACTAGTGGTATTATGCTCCCTGATTCTAAACTACCCTACAGTGTTACAGTGATCAAAAGAGTGAAGGGGCTTGTCTTTCCAGTGTAGGGCCCTGGACTGAGGGGCCTGCTGGTGGCCTGCTGGTGGGCTTTTGCTTCCTGCTCCCTATGTTCAGACTATATTGACACTTCAGTAATCAAGACAGTATGGTACTGGCAGAAAAACAGACACATAGATCAATGGAATAGAATAGAGAGCCCAGAAATTAGCACACACTTAAATAGTTAATTTACAACAAAGGAGGTAGGAATATACAATGGAGAAAAGACAGTCTCTTCAATAAATGGTGTTGGGAAATCTGGACAGTTACAGGCAAAATAATGAAGCTATACCATTTTCTTACATTGTATGTGTTAGTCACTCAGTCTTGTCCAACTCGTTGCAACCCCATGGACTATAGCCTGCCAGACTCTTCTGTTCATGGGGATTCTCCAGGAAAGCATACTAGAATGCGTTGCCATTTCCTTCTCCAGGATATCTTCCTGACCCAGGGATCAAACCTGGATCTCCTGCATTGTAGGCAGATCCTTTACTGTCTGAGCCACCAGGAAGTCCACACCATATACACAAGTAAACTCAAAATGAGTTAAAGACTAAATATAAGACCCGAAACAATAAAACTCCTAGAAGAAAACAGAGGCACTACATTCTTTGACATCAGTCTTAGCAATATTTTTTTGGATGTGTCTCCTCAGGCAAGGGATACAAAAGCAAAAATAAACAAATGGAAGGACATCAGCCTAAAAAGCTTTTGCTTAACAAAGGAAGTGAAGTGAAAGTCACTCAGTCATGTCTGACTCTTTGTGACCCCATAACTATACAGTCTATGGAATTCTCCAGGCCAGAATACTGGAGTAGGTAGCCTTTCCCTTCTCCAGGGGGTTTTCCCAATCCAGGGATCGAACCCAGGTCTCCCACATTGCAGGCAGATTCTTTATCAGCTGAGCCACAAGGGAAGCCCAGGAATATTAGAGTGGGTAGCCTATCCCTTCTCTAGGGGATTTTCCTGACCCGAGAATCGAGCTGGGGTCTCCTGCATTGCAGGTGGATTCTTTACCAACTGAGCTATCAGGAGAGCAAACTATCTACAAAATGAAAAGACAGTGTACTTAATGGGAGAAGATATTTTCAAATGATGTATCCAATAAGGGGTTACTATCCAAACTATATAAAGAATTTACACAATTCAATTTAAAAAAAAGTCATTAAAAAATACAGAGAAGCCTTGAATATATACTTTTCCAATGAAGACTTACAGATGGTCAATAGGCACATGGAAAGATGCTCAGCGTACCTAATAATCAGGGAAATATAAATCAAAATCACAGCGAGGTATCATCTTATACCTTCAGAATGGCTGTCATCAAAAACTTAACAGCAAATGCTGGCGAGGCTGTAAAGAAAAGGAAATCCACCCGCAGTATTGGTGGGAATGTAAATTGGTGCAGCCACTGTGGGAAATGGTGGGGAGGTTTCTCAAAAAATTAAAAATAGAGCTACTGCATGATCCAGCAATCCCTGTTTTGGGTATTTATCTGAAGAAAACAGAAACACTAATTCATAACTATATATTTGCACCCCTATGTGCACAGCAGCATTATTTATAATTGCTAAGATATGGAAGAAATCTAAATGTCTATAGACAGACAAATGGATAAAGATGTGGGATATATATACAGTGGCACGTTAGCCTTAAAGAGGAAGGAAGTGTTGCCATTTGTGACAACATAGATGAACCCAGAGGGTATGATGCTTAGCGAAATAAGTCAGAGGAAGACAAATACCATGTGACTTTACTTATATGTAGGATATAAAAAACAAAACAGAAACAGACTCATAAATACAGAGAACTGGGGATTGCCAGAAGAGAGACAGTGTGAGAAGGTAGGTTAAAATAGCCAAAAAGGATTGAAGTGGTACAAGCTTCAAGTTATAAAACAAATGAGTCACAGGGGTTTAACATATAGCATAGGGAATATATTCAATAATATCGCAATAACTTTGTTTGGTGATAGATGGTTACTATACTTTTGAACATGTGCCTTGCATGTGTGCTCAGTTGTGTCTGACTCTTTGCGACTCTATGGTCTGAAGCCCTCCAGGCTCTGTCCACAGAGTTTTCAGGCAAGAATACTGGAGTGTGTTACCATTCCCTTCTCCAGGGGAACTTCCTGTCCCAGGGACTGAACCCACATCTGTTATATCTGTTGTATTGGCAGATGAGTTTTTTACCACTGAGTCACCTGGGAAGCTACTATACTTATTTTGGTGTTCAATTTGTAATGTGTATAAATGTCAAATCTCTGTCATATACCTAAATCTTATATAATATTATGTGTCAACTATATTTCATTAAAACATTTTAAGAACTGTATGGCTGTGCATATCTAAAAATTAATTAATGTTAGCAAATATTATCTGAAGAAGGCAACGGTACCCCACTCCAGTACTCTTGCCTGGAAAATCCCATGGACGGAGGAGCCTGGAAGGCTGCAGTCCATGGGGTCGCTGAAAGTCAGGCATGACTGAGCGACTTCACTTTCACTTTTCACTTTTGTGCATTGGAGAAGGGAATGGCAACCCACTCCAGTGTTCTTGCCTGGAGAATCCCAGGGACCGGGGAGCCTGATGGGCTGCCATCTGTGGGGTCACACAGAGTTGGCCACAACTAAAGCAACTTAGCAGCAGCAGCAGCAGCAGCAAATATTATCATCAACATTTTCTATGCACTGGCCTTTTCATTAAAGGATGCTAATTTATTGTGAACCATGTTGATCAATCAAAAGAAAATAAATTTGACATATTCTTGTGTTAAGAATGTAGTTTATTTATTCACCTAGATTAATACTGGAAAAAATAGCTTATTAAACATATATCTTGGCATTTTGTATTGACTTACTTTAGTTAATCATGATGCTGTATTCACTGACTAATTAATGTTCTTGTACATAGTGTAGCAAGGTGGGGGTGGGATGTAGCATGCCTCTGTATCTGACTCCCAACAGAATGGTAGCTACGCTAATTACTATTCAATCCACAGAATTCTGAGACTTGGATAATTGTCCTGCAGTTCCCAACTTCTCTCAGAGTTTGCTGCCTACATCTCTTCTGCTTTTTTTTTGTTTTGTTTTGCCTGCAGTGAATCTTCATTGCAGCTCACAGGCATCTCTAGTTGCAGTGGGCAGACTCTCTAGGTGTGGTACATGGGCTCAGTAATTGCCATGTGTAGGCCTAGTTGCCCCATGGCATGTGGGATCTTAGTTGCCTGACCAGGGATCGAACCTTCATGTCCTACATTATGAGGCAGATTTTTAACCACTGGACCATGAGGAAAGTCCCCGTCTCTTCTGTTTGTAATAAATATAAAATTATTTTCCAGGTTGGCAGTGATATGACTGGATTTAGTTATTCATATATTTAGCACCTAATTTAAGCCACCTGTTTTGCTTGGTGGGTGTTTTCTTTAGGAAGAGTCTTTCCTTTCAGTTTCAACACTTTTGCTGCTACTGCTGCTAAATTTCTTCAGTTGTGTCCGACTCTGTGCGACTCCATAGACAGCAGCCCACCAGGCTCCCCCGTCCCTGGGATTCTCTAGGCAAGAACACTGGAGTGGGTTGCCATTCCCTTTTCCGATGTGTGAAAATGAAAAGTGAAAGTGAAGTCGCTCAGTCATGTTCCGACTTATAGCAACCCCATGGATTGCAGCCTACCAGGCTCCTCCGTCCATGAGATTTTTCCAGGCAAGAGTACTGGAGTGGGGTGCCAATGCCTTCTCCATCAGCACTTTTGCCAGGATGGCAAATAGTTAACTTTGAAGAATATTCTCAATCATAGTATTGAATTGTTTTTTTTCTTAATCTTTTGCTTCTCTCTGACCTCGCATGAAACTTTGCTACTCTCTTTTTTAGCATTTACAGATCTCTATGAAGCAGCTAAGTTTGTGAAGTTAGAAAAAAGAATGTATCAAAGAAAATATTCACTTGGTGCATTTCTTCAGGATGATAGAGTAGCTGGTCATTTTGGTAGGAAAGAGCCTACTGGTATTTGATTTTCTATTGGCTGAAAACAAAAGGATGAAGAGATAAATTTAAAACTGTTGACTGAATTTTTCACTTGATGTCACTGCATTAGATCTCTAAACAAAAATGAAATGAGATTCATAGTAGATTTGTTATCCAACCCCAGTGATGTGTGGCCAACAGTTGTTGAGTATGTACTGTGTGCTAGGCTCAGTGTTTGGCATATGGTGTGAATTATCTTGACATGGTCCTCTTCCTGAAATAATTTATGTTCTTATTTCCTCTTAATTTTAGAACTGAGTGAATGGAGATCTTGAGAGATTAAGTCAAGGTCACAGGGCTAGTTAAGTAATGGGCCAACACTGAGACTAAGGTATTTTTTAGACCTAAGAGCATCTCATAATGTGACGTTATTAATTAAAAATTCATCAGTTTTCACACTCTAGATGACAGTAACAACACTCTGAATGTGTTAAATGGAAATTCCTTGGTACTTTTGGTTGAGGAATCATTTAACTCACATAAGAAACAGATACATATACTCTCCTTCGCTATCGTTGGCTCACTGCCCAATCTTATTATCTGTTGACATTTTGAAAACATCTCTAACAATGTCTTGACTTCTTGGGAGTACTTATATTACTTTAATAGACTGTGTTTGCTGTCTGTTTTCATTTTCGTAGCAAGAGAAGACCAATTTGCTGCTCTATCAACTACCCTCTTTTACTTATTAAAATGACTATAAATTCAGAGCTGTTGAAAAGTGTTAGATTGATAATACTGCTCTAGGAAGCCACAGAAAGGAAGTGTAAAACCTTTACCTAACTTCCTGCCAGTGATCTCTGACCAAAGCGAGGATGGCACATTTTTAGAAAGGAGAGACTAATTGGTGGTCTGAAACAGCCACTCTAAAATTTCCTTGAAAGCCCCAATTAGGAAGCAATATTCACTAAAGTAAAGAGGAGTTTAATCCTTTTGAGTTGTAATGATTAAAAGAGAAAACAACTTTGGAAAAAGAGACTGTATTTATTCAGTTCAGTTAAGTCTCTCAGTCGTGTCCGACTCTGCGACCCCATGAATCACAGCACGCCAGGCCTCCCTGTCCATCACCAACTCCCGGAGTTCACTCAGAGTCACGTTCATACAGTCCGTGATGCCATCCAGCCATCTCAGCCTCGGTCGTCCCCTTCTCCTCCTGCCCCCAATCCCTCCCAGCATCAGAGTCTTTTCCAATGAGTCAACTCTTTGCATGAGGTGGCCAAAGTCCTGGAGCTTCAGCTTCAGCATCATTCCTTCAAAGAAATCCCAGGGCTGATCTCCTTCAGAATGGACTGGTTGGATCTCCTTGCAGTCCAAGGGACTCTCAAGAGTCTTCTCCAACACCACAGTTCAAAAGCATCAATACTTCGGCACTCAGCTTTCTAGCACCTTTAAACTGTTAGGAAGGATGAGTTCTTGTTTATCTTAAAGTTCTACGATAAACTCATGGTTAGTTTCTTCAGGTCCATGGGAGTTAACAGGATGAATAGCCATTCTCAAAATGATATGATTTTGAAATTGATAGTAAAAAATGGGACTATTTTGCATTAACAAAGAGAATAATGAGGGCCTATCATAATTACCCTAAGATACTTAAAGAGCTGTTATGTTAGTAATAATTATATTAGTAATATATGCACTGTTTTGATAGTTTTGTTGTTAGGCACGTTATACACATCTCATGTAATTCTCATGATGATGTCGATTATCTCCATTTAACAGATAAGCGTATAGATCATAATGATGGTTCATGGTAGACTCAGAGTTTCATCCAGTTCCATCTGCTTTTTGTAACCTTTCCTGTCAACCACAATACATAGTCTTCTCTGTGAATGAGAGCTTAAGTTGATTCTTATCACATTCAGCTCTTGAAAACAGATCCATTACTAGTAGATAAAAGTTTCAGGATGGAATATTAAGGGTGAATATCTAGGTTTAAGAAACTGAATTTAAAGTCATCTACTTTTTCACGTTAAAGAATTTGAAATTTATCTTTTAGGCACTTGGGAACCATACAATAGGATTTATTTTTAGCAAAAGTGTATCGGATTTGTAGAAGGTAAGGAAAATAAAATAATTATTTTATCTGAAGTTCCTTGTAACAGTCTAGACAAAAGATGGAGTCTGGACTTCAGGAAGATGTTAGAGGGGATAGAGTATAGGAGACAGATTCCAGAGATGCCTAAGAGGTAGACAGGAGAGACTGGGAATGAACTGAATGTGGTGGATGACGTAGAAAGAAGAGTCAGGGATGTTTCTGAGGGTTCAGTTTAGGCTACTGAGTGCCTAGTGCCAACATTAACCTAGTCAGGTTAGTCAGGTTGTAAAAGAGACTGATTTGGGGTCACAGGGTATGAACTCATGGATTTTGTTTTAGACTTTCTGAGCTTAAGGTGCCTGTTCACATCAAGGTAGAGATACACCTCGGGCAGTTAGAAATGAATCTAAAGTTCAAGGAAAAGAGCTGTATGTTGAGTTGTGTGGCGTCTCTAGTTGAAGCCATGGGTGTGAATGGAAACTCCCAAGGAGAGCATGGTGACTGAGAAGACCAGAGTGTCAAGGACCATAAACAGAGTTGTCATGTCTGTTCTGGCTGTTTAGTAGGAGGTTGCTGTTGGAGGAGCACCACAAAGAAAAAATTAGATAATGAAGTCTCAAATCACAAGAGAAAATGTTGTCTTTTTTTTGAGATTGTCTGCTAAATAAAGCAATCTGTGTGCAGCTGAACATTTCTAGTTTTCTCTTAAAAAGACTCCCAATAGGGTAGAAGCAGGAGAAACTGGTTCCAGGGACTATGATTTAGATTGGTTTTCTTAAGACCTCTCCTTCCACTCCTCCCATGTCCCTTCACCACAATAATCTGGGAATTAACTGCTCTTTCCAAAATTATGCTTTGCCAACATTCTTATGTTCTAAAGGGTTTCTCTGTGTTAATGATGTTCCATCCTTGAAGCAGAATAAAATACACTATCATGGCATCAGGGTTGTTTTTTTTAAGAGCTGAAATCCATTTCTCTTCCATTTTATCTTTCTAAAAGCTTGTCTTCAACTACAGGTAGGCTGGAAAAAAGGCCATCTCACATGTGTTCTTTGCTTCTGTTTCTTGACAAGCTGTATGACCTTGTACAGGACACCTCAGCTATCTGGGTCTCAACTTATCCTTATCTCTTAAATACAGAAATTGAACTATATTTTCTCTGAGGCATCTTTCAACTAAAAAGTTTTGTGATTCCATAATTCAAGCTCTTGCACATAAGTGCTTTTTAAATGTCATTGGTTAGATCACCAAAAGGCTAATAATTATGTAATCAAGGATAGATCAAATACCAAATTAAGGTTCCTTAAAGACTGAAAAAGTTCTCTTCATAGGAATTAAATAGAAAGCATTTTTTTGTCAGGTCAAAATCTCCATTTTGGTTTGCTGCTGCTGCTGCTAAGTCACTTCAGTCATGTCTGACTCTGTGTGACCCCATAGATGGAAGCCCACCAGGCTCCCCCATCCCTGGGATTCTCCAGGCAAGAACACTGCAGTGGGTTGCCAATTCCTTTCATTATAGGAGACTGGAATGCAAAAGTAGGNTTAATATGTGTCTTGGGGTGTTTTGCCTTGGGTTTATCCTATTTGGAACTCTCTGGGTTTCTTGGACTGGAAGTCAGATTCTTAATCACTGGACCACCAGAAAAGTCCTGCATTCATGAGCTACTTACTGAGTGCCCACTATGTGCAAGGCACTGTTGGGTGTGTACCTAGTCCCTAATCTCACTGGGCTTACATTCTTGATGAGAGGATAGATAATAAACATTGAAACAACTGTGTAACAAAATTTAAGATTGTGTTACATGCTGTGAAGCAAAGTAAGGCAGGATAAGAAGATACAGAGAAATGAAACATGCCACTCTCTATAGTTGAGGATTGGGGAAGGCTATTTTGAAGAGCTGATATTTATGAAGGGACCAAGTGACAAGATGAAGAGAATAGAAAGTTCCTGGGAATCAAAGTGACACAGTAAAGAATATTTCAGGAAGATAACACATGCTATGGAGAAAGGTGGACAGTCAATGAGGTAGCACCAAGGAAAATGGTGTAATTTGGAATCTAAGAGCAACTTCACTTTCACTTTTCCCTTTCATGCATTGGAGAAGGAAATGGCAACTCACTCTAGTACTTTTGCCTGGAGAATCCCAGGGATGGTGGAGCCTGGTGGGCTGCCATCTATGGGGTTACACAGAGTTGGACAGGACTGAAGCGACTTAGCAGCAGAAGCAGCAGCAAGATGAATATATGAGAAAGTTTTAGTTATGAAGTTTCTGTTGTATAATTTTTTTTTCAAAATAGTATGTATTGGGAAGTTTTTGTTTGCTGGATAATTGAGTATTATAGTTTAAATGATTAAGAAATGACAGAAAGCTTTTCTCTTTGTTCTACCTCATATATTACAGTCAAGATTGTAGCTTGCAATCTGTTGGCAATATTGTCATTTCCAATGTTTTTTGTCCTTTCTACCTGTAAAGGGACATGTTGCCCATCAGAGACTGGTGTCCTTGGAAAACAGCAAAATAGAAGTTAGAGGCTCTCTTGCCCATCTCATCAAAGTTAGGCCTATGAGTACTGTGTGGCTTTGTGCCCAGTAGAAAAGGATTAGGGTTGCCAAATCTTTGGATAATAACAAGTTCCAATCTACATAACACCTGGTCTTTACAAACCAAGTCATTATGAATGTAATCCAAGTTGTCACTCCAGAGGTTTTACTGTTTCCAAATTAATAAGAGTCATTTCTTATATGTACGGAGGTTGCCTGCTCATGTTCTCTTTTTTAGTGTGGCTAGAGTGACCACCTCTCCAATTTGGCTATGGCTTGGTGATGTCAGAAAGCTGTGGGGAAGAAGGGAGCATCCATCAGAGCCTAGATCTTCTTGGTCAATAAATATCATTGGAGGTTGAGCAGCAAAATAGAGAACTCAGAGGACACTGGGCATGGAGGGAGAATTCTAGAAAAAGGTTCACAAGTAAAGTTCCCAGAGCTGGTCATATGAGGGTGGGGGCCATGCTCATCGCTCTTCATCCCATTCACAGACCAGATGTGTGACAAGAAAGCAGACCCAGGGTCCAATGACTGAAGTCGAGAATTTAGGATTTTGGAACCTGAGGTAAACAAATGCCAGCCTTGGGGATAGGTAGGAAGGCAGAAGGAAGAGATGGACAGGCCTTTAAAAATACTCCTCTACCCACGCTGTTCTATTTGTTTCCATTCAGCCACCCTTATCTCTTGCCTGGGCCACTGTTCATTCCACTCTTGCTAATCTGTCTTTGTAAAACAGGCAGGTGATCTTCTTTTAACAAAAGTATATGTATTTACTTATTGTTTTGACTGTGCCAGATCATAATTGTGGCACCTGGGATCTGCAGTCTTTGTTGCAGCATGTGAGATCTTTAGTAGTGGCATAGGAACTCTTAGTTGTGGCATGTGGGATCTAGTTTCCTGACCAGGGATCGAACCCAGGGCCCTTGCACTGGAGGCACAGAGTCTTGGCCACTGGGCCCTCGGGGAAGTCTCTTTGAAAGGTCTCAATTAGACTGTGTCATCCACTAGCTTACAGGACTGGCAAATTCTGCCCAGCCTGCCCCTCTGCCCTATGTCATGAGATGTTCCCCCAAGCTCACCAGTCTGCAGCTCTTTTAGGTCCTAAAAAAGTTCTCTTTGTGCCAAGATTTCCAAACCACAGGGTCTTGGTCCTGTTGTCTGCCTTTTTTCCCCTCTTGGCTGCTATCTACTTGTATGAGATGCAGTGTCTCTTAGGGGTTAAAAATTGTACACATGACTGCATGATCAAATCCTAGCTCTCTACTCGTCAGCCATGTGCCTTTGAATAAATTGCTTAAACTCTGTCTCCATTGTAAAAAAAACAAACTTGATCACAGTGCCTACCTCATGGACCAGTTATGAGGATTAAATAACATGTGTAAAGGACTTAGCCCATACCTCATATCTAGAAAAATAAATGTTAATAAATGTTCAGTAAATGTTAATGTGCTTAGTCACTCAGTCGTGTCCAACTCTTTGTGATCCTATAAACTGTAGCCCACCAGGCTCCTCTGTCCATGGAGATTCTCCAGGTTGCTATGCCTTCCTCCAGGGGATCTTTCCAACCCAGGGATCGAACCCAGGTCTCCTGCGTTGCAGGCAGATTCTTTACCATCAGAACCATGTTATTTACCTCTTGTCCTTTGGGTCTCAGCCTAAACATTGCTTCCTCTGAGAGCACCCACCTGAGTTTCACACTTCCTTTCTATTCCCTTCTACTCCACGGCATCCTTTTCCACAAAAGTTGTTTCTTTCTTTCTGTATGTTTGTTATCATTTGAATGCCTGTTTGTTTGTTGTCTGATGTCCCCGTTAGACTGTAAACTCTATTAGGGAAGGACCCCGCCACTGCACCACCAGACAACCACCATGTTGCACAGTGCCAGGGATGTGGAAGACACTTAACAAATGTCTTGACAGGTGAGTAACTAGGGCTTGTGTCTTAGGACTAAGTAGGTCTGTGAATACTCAGTGTCCAAGGGAAAAGTGTTGGTGCCTCTAAGGGACTGAGCAGGGCCAGAAGCCAGTGGAGTTCCACTTCACTGCTTTTCAATACTCCGTCTTTACGTTGTATTTTAAGACGTTGACACATCAAAACCATATTACTGGACTAAGCTCAAAACTTACATTTGTATGCCAAGATGAAGTGCTCTTTTTTGGCAGGAAAAGAAAAAAAAAAGTTCAGATTTGCCATAGAACCTCATCTAACCTGGCATTGGCCTCAATGAATTGTGTAAATGAAGCAATCATGGTTCCCCCTACCTCTCCACTCCACTTCTGCCTCCCAAGGTGACTGAGCCGTTGACTCAATTCACTGCTTTCAGAGATGGGCTAATGTAGGCCTGGGCAGTGACTTCCTGAGTGCAGAGCCCAAGAGACTGGCTCAGGCTTGCACTTCTCTCTCTGACTTAAAAATTGGACTGCTTTTTCTGCATGCCTTTATTATCCCTTATTTATTTAACGCCAGTGCTTGTCTGTTCTATGTACACAGCACTTTCCTATCCAAGCTTGTTAGACTATATGGAGAAGATGGTGTTCAGAAAAAACAATGAGAAATATGCACAAAACTGAAAATAAACTCCAGTGTTGTTTGGCTAATGAAGACTTGCTTTCCTCTGTGGCTCCTCCTTGTTTCTCATCAGGGACTCCATCCCAAGAGACCTCCTCCCACCTCCTCTCCTCTTCTATTCTATTGTTTCCTTTCATCCTTCCTGGAAGCCTAGAAGGGATTAGAGGCTTTGGCATCTGTGTGTGAGGGGTTGTGGGAATGTACAATCTCCAATTTATTTTCCATTTGGAATATTGATCTATTCCTTACACATAATAATGACGCATATTTTTTTCAAGGCCATCTTCTTCCAAATTCTTTATTTGGTCATTCCCCCCTAACCCCTACCCATCCCCCCAACCTTCATTGAAAACATCTCTGTCCCTGCCTAGATTATCCTTTTAATCTAGATTTTGAGGGATGTATTTTTATTAAAAACCAAAAGCTGACTCTTTTGGCAGGAAACTCATATGCTCAGTAAAATGTGTATTTAAAATATAAATTGGGAATATGAGCTAGAAACATCTGCTTTTCCCTTCTACCAGATTTTTTTATGCAATTGAACAATANATCTAGATTTTGAGGGATGTATTTTTATTAAAAACCAAAAGCTGACTCTTTTGGCAGGAAACTCATATGTTCAGTAAAATGTGTATTTAAAATATAAATTGGGAATATGAGCTAGAAACATCTGCTTTTCCCTTCTACCAGATTTTTTTATGCAATTGAACAATATTAGAGAAAGTTCAGCATCTTATACTATGTAACTATACTTGTAACTATACTGAGATACCTGCTGTTGGCACAGTGTCTTAATAAAAAGTGACGATTTTATAGTTTAGAGGAGTCAGTAAGCTAACAAGAGGTAGCAATGCTTAAAGTTCAAGGTTCTTTGTAATTTGGATATGATTTAGATTTTTATCCTTATGAGTTCCTTATTTTTGATTAAGAATCCCAATGTATAGGACATGATTGCCATATAGGTATTATGTTTTACATTCTAGATTCAGAAAAGCAGGAGACCAAATGCAAACAGTGCAACAGAAAATGAAAGTTACTCTTCAAAAATCAAAATATTCTTATAAATACTATAATGATCACTGATATGGAGCAAGGAGTTAGTGAGAATGGGCTAGCATATTAAATTAAAATGCACATTGAAATCAAATTCCTAGCCTAAAGAAAAACATATGTATTAGTGCCTCTGAAGAGGGAGGAAAATACAAAAGTGTGAAAACATACAGGCTTCCCTGGTGGCTCAGAGGTTAAAGCGTCTGCCTGCAATGCGGGAGACCTGGGTTCAGCCCCTGGGTTGGAAAGATCCCCTTGAGAAGGAAATGGCAACCCACTCCAGTATTCTTGCCTGGAGAATCCCATGGACAGAGGAGCCTGGTGGGCTACAGTCTACAGGGTCACAAAGAGTCGGACACAACTGAGCGACTTCACTCACTCACTCACTCACTCAAAAACATGCATAAATAACATACTCAGAAGTGGGTCCTTGATGGCCTCTTTCTACAAGGACTGCAAACACAGATCTTTCTACCATATAGATGTGTACATGGGATGTGGTCTGAAAACGCTGTGTTGATTCTGGAAAGGCCAGAATTTGGAAAGCCAGGATGGAACAGTTCAGGAAAACAGACGTTTTTCTTCGGCTATTGTTCCTGAAGTTACTTAAATGAGACTCATTGGCTACTGATCTGTATATATTGAGATTACAATAAAACATAACGGATCAGTTTCTTTTTCCCCAGGCTCATAGGATTGGCATTTTATTTCTTGGGAGTAATAAATCATGGTCTTGGATTTGGGGAAATATTCTAGGATCTGGATGGCAGCTGATTTAAGAGAGTGATGTCAGAAAGAAAGGCACAACTCAGAGTGTGATGCCAGCACTCACTGGGAGAATAGCAATTGCTGTTTAAAAAATTAAACAAGGCAGGTTGCCTCTCCCGTTTTCAGTATCCAGTCCCACAGCAAGGTGGATCAGAACCCCTCATCATCAGATTCACATTTCCCTTTCCAGTGGCACTTACATTCTTTTATTTTTCCCCCCTGTGACAACTCTAGCTGCTCTGGTTATCTCTTAAATCTAATTTGCGCTGTGACATCAAGCTTTAATTTTCTCAGGATTATTTTGCTTCTTTTGAAGCACCCATGGTGTGCCAAGCATTGGATAAATTCGAAAAGATACAATTCCTGCTGTTGCTGGCTTCACACATTTAAAGAGATATGACAGGCAAAATACCCTGTAATTGGCAATAGGTAGTCTTCATTTTTTTTTTTTTTTTCCTCTCTCTTTTGGAGAAACTTCTTCATCTCTCTTCTGAAGGATCCTAAGAAGTTCCCTAGATCAAAGTTGTCTAAAACCTGGAGGGTTTGGAATGGTGTCAGAGAGTAAGGGGAGGATTCTCAGCTGTGACTGCTCCAGCCTGCCCACGTGCTCTCTGCACGCCTGCCTTACCTGAACGGACTTGGCTTTCCTCACGCGCCACTTGCCTCTACCACCCAGTTGCCATAGACTCTTCTCCCTCCTCCTCCCCGCCAAGGACAACACACCCGTGTCCGCTCCTGCAGCCAGGACACAAATCCTTTGAAAAACAGATTGAAACTAGGCTCGAGTCTGGGTGGGCTGACAGTCTCTGAGATCCCCTCTAGGAGATGTCCAGGCAGGTACAGACCATAGCTAGGGACACGCCTCCCTCCCCGCGCTCCCCCAATCACCCTGGATTTTCCCTTTTTCACCTATCCAGCTAGGATGTTCTTTGTCTTTTTCCCTGTATCATTGAAGCCCTCCCGTGCCCTGGGACTGCAGAGGAAAGCCAGGCTATCCACAGGGCAGGTCGACTCTGCCTGTGAATGTTGCGTGTGTTTGTGTGCGCACGTGAGTGTGTATGTGTGTGCGTGTGTGTATGTGTTGCTGAGGGGCTTGGGATTATAACTGAGGAGTAAAGCACCCCCCACTCTCTTTGCCTCCTTCTCCCCTGCCACTTCTTAGATTCCCCCAAGGCGCAAAGTGCTTGCCCCTGCCCGAGGCTGTCGGAAGCTTAGGTACCCCGGGGCTCAGGCTGGTTGGGGAGTCCCTTCATCCGGCCCACGCCTGCACCCTGAAGCTTCAAAGTTGCAGAAAACAATCTTGAGGAGCAGAGGCTGGCGCTTGAGGCCGGTGCGCAGTGGCTCTCATGGGGGAGGGGGCCGAGTGGAGGGTCGAGTGAGCGCACCGCCGGGAAAAGGGGAGGAGGAGATTGTGGAGGGAAGAAGAAAGAAGGGAGGGGAGGCGGGGAGCAGCTGCTGGGGGCGGTGAGGCGCAAGGTGGCTCCCAGTGGCCCGAGCCCCGCTGTTCCCGGGGATGCGCCAGGCAGCCAATGGCAGCGCAGAGGTGTACAGCAGATGGCGTCCGACTGCGCTGTTCCTTCCTCCTCCTCCTCTTCCTTCAGTGCTGAGGAGCCAGAGTCGCCGCCGGGTTGCCAGACGCTGGAATGGGTGGTCTCCCGATACGCACCACCATCTTTTTTGCGCTCAGAAAGCTCGGAACTCAGCACCTCCCAGAGGCTGCGGCATCGGCACGGGCGAGGCGGGTGAGTACCACCACGCTGCACCGCAAGCCAGGGATGCCCGGCACCCGGTTGGCGAGGTGACTGGGGCGGAGGGGCGCGCGCCCCGGGCACAGACTTTGTTTTTTTTCTCCCTGGGCAGCCTCCTTCTCTCCTTCTCCGGGCACTACACTGGAACTTGCAAGCGGAGCTTCCCGGACACCTCTGGCTTGAGGCTGCAGAAAGGGCGGGCTGCCTGGGGCGCAGCGTGCGGAGACCCCTGGGCTGGGAAGGTGGAGGTACCCTACACACGATCGGCACAGAACTCAGGCCACCGGACAGAGGTCTGGGATTGGGACGGCAAGAACTCTGCCCCCTACACTTCCAGCTTGCTTTGGGGGTGCTGATGAAGGAAGCCAGGGGTCCCCCTTCCTGAGCGCAGAGCCTCGAAGCCCAGGATCAGAAAGCATAGAGTTCTGCGGCTTTGCAAACAGGTTGACTGAGGGTTCCCTTTCCATAGTTCTGACTGGGAAATCTGTGCGTGGGCGTTCAGTGCCCTGAGAGGATAGCCGAGCAAGCCAAGAAGTTTGCAGCTTCTTCTGATTTATCAGTGGAGTGTAGGGAAGCTGCAGCAACAGTTTATACTTCCACTGTCCCTGCGAGGGGCGAGCTGGGGAGAATGGGTCTTGTGGGTCTGGTGTTACATCACTCTGTTTATGAAGAGAGACCTGCGAACGGTGCTTGAGAGTAAGGGACAAGGAGGAGGACACGGGTGATCTCTAAAGCATCACCCATTGCTCCTGTCACCTTTCCTTTCTAACACCTCCAGTAGTATGAAAGTTATTTGAATATGCAAATGAACCCACCCTCTCCTTTGTGCAGTCCACAAAGTATGACTCTTGAAGTTGGAAAGCTTGGGGGGGGGGTGTTTGGAGAGGAAATGTTAAGCTCTCTCAATCTCTTAGATCGAGGGAGAAAACTATTTCTGGGAAGGGCGGGTGGTATTTTTTCTTGGAATTATTCTGGGTATTCCTCAAGAGCTATAACAATTCAGTGATCTCTGGTCAAGGGGGAATTGGCCAAGATCATGTTACATTGACCTCTTCTATGGGAGACGCCAGGGTTATTAGGTGCTCTGTTCATTGCCAGGGTGATCTCTGGTAGTTTACTGTTTGCATTTGAACTCTTGTAGATGACAACCTGGCTGGAGAAGCCTTCTTGGTGTTTTTCAAGAGGGCATCTTTGGGTGCTGTGTTATCATGAAAATGGTAACCCATGTAGGCAGGATTGGAGAAGGTGATGGCACCCCACTCCAGTACTCTTGCCTGGAAAATCCCATGGACAGAGGAGCCTGGTAGGCTGCGGTCCATGGCGTTGAGAAGAGTCGGACACGACTGAGCAACTTCCCTTTCACTTTTCACTTTCATGCATTGGAGAAGGGAATGGCAACCCACTCCAGTGTTCTTGCTTGGAGAATCCCAGGGACGGGGAAGCCTGGTGGGCTGCCATCTATGGGGTCACACAGAGTCGGACACGACTGATGTGACTTAGCAGTAGCAGTAGGCAGGATGCATGCTGGCATGGTTGTGGAGTATCTGTGTGTGTGTGTGTAGGTGTGTGCACATGTGCATCTGGAATTTCTTTTGTCAGGCAATCTTTGGATGTCAAAGTGGTACGCTTCTCTCCCAGGACAGTAATGGTTTCTTGGGTAACTGAGAGGTAGTGATCTCCAGGGAGGCTTCTTTATATTCTGGACTATATTGTAGCTGTTGGTTAAGGCTTCTTGAAAGCAACTTAGGATGTTCCTAAACAAATCAAGAAGTCCTATCCAGTGGTAAAGGAAGAGTCTCCTGTATTTGTGGTTTGAAAACTATATAAAGTATGCGTCTTGAGGCTTCACTTTGATGTACTGCTATTTTTAACCTTGATACCATTAATATCAGCTGCCTTCTTTTAGAACTTCATTTGGCCAGTTCTGTGCTTTCTGTGGGTAGATGAGCCAACTGGGTAGATTAGAAAATGCCTGGAATTGGCTTCTTACTATGCCTGGGCATTGTGGATTTTTTTTTCACCCGCCTGCTGGGAGTTGGGAACTGGAGACTCTTCTGCATTTAAATTTAAGTGAAAAATAATTTTGAAGATAATTCTCTTGACCCCGTAACAACATATACAGATGAAATTGTTGACTTAGAAAATGTGGGAGAGTCTTGTTTTTTAACATAAACAGTTCCAGCAGTTGTGAACACCTGCAAACCATTCAGGGTTCTGAAGATTTGCAGTTAAGCCGTGGTGAGGATTTGGAGATGTGTGGTCCAGCAAAGGTCTGCCAATGGCTGATAGACCCTCAAAGTCCATTTCAGTGGTTCAGAAAAAGTGGGCTTACTTTATATCTACTTTAATATTTAAATTCATACTTGGAAAATTATAGTATTTTATAGTCTTCAGTACTCACCCTTATTATTTTTTTAAAGGCATTTTGTAGTTTATTTGCTCAATGTTTATGTTTAGTATGCCCAGGTGGCGCTAGTGGTAAAGAACCCCCCTGCCAGTGCAGGAGACATAAGAGATGCAGGTCCAATCCCTGAGTCGGGAAGATCCCCTGGAGGAGGGCATGGCAACTGACCCCAGTATTCCTGCCTTGAGAATCCCATGGACAGAGGAGCCTGGTGGGCTACAGTCCATAGGGTAGCAAAGAGCTGGACACAAACTGAAGCGACTCAGCACTGCGCATCTCATTAAAGCAGGACCATGTTTCTTTTGCCTATTTCCATATTTTCAGTACCTAGCAGGACCTAGGTATGTCTGTGTTGGTGTGTGCTTAGTTGCCCAGTCCCGTTCAACTCTTTATAACCATGTGGACTATAGCCCACCAGGCTCCTCTATCCATGGGATTCTCTAGGCAAGAATACTGGAGTGGGTAGCCATTCCCTTCTCCAAGTGACCCAGGAACTGAACCCTAGTCTGCATTGCAGTGGATTCTTCACCATCTGAGCCACCAGGCAAGCCCAAGCCCCATTATTTTTAGTGAAAGTTGTTTCTTGTTAACTAGCTGAAGAGCTAAGAAACAGAGAGACTGTTAGATGGGCAGACAATAATTGCTGATGATAAAAGCAGTATAAACACAGTCTCCAATTTTGAGGATTGACATTAATAAATTGGCAACTCAAGATACCTTTCTGTTCTGTGCTGAGTGTGCCTTTTGAAAGAAAGAGGTAAAGAATTAGAGAAAAATGATACTGCTGAAATGTACTTCATGAGAAAGCCTATTAAGGACCTTGTCTACTTGCCTCAGATCCTGTTTCTGAAGGAATTCTTTTATTAATATCTGCTTTAAAAACTTTGTCCTTAAATAATAGACTGAATAAGCAGGATAAAAAGATAGGAACTAAGTGAGTGAAAGGGGAGTGTCCAAACAAACAAACAAAAATTTCTAAGACATGTAACTCATTTTAATTATATTTCACAAACTGAAGCTGAAGTCATTTGATTCCTTCAAAGAAAATATCTTTCCCAAACTGCAATTTTGCTGTTCTGCACACCTTTATAAAGATTAGGCATGAAAGTAATAACATCATTTCAAAAGTTTGAATAGCATGATGAAAAATAGTTGACTGGTCCTATTGAGTTAAGAGTCAAAATGACAAATGATACAATATGTTAAGTACACGATCAAGATGAGCAGATTAAAAGATTCTAAGTAGTGACAACTATACTATTAATACTTGGTGGAGAAAAGCACAACACCATTGACAGCATAGCTGCAGAGACACTCTCCAGGCGAAGTATAGAAAATGGATCTTTGACTAAATAGAGGGTATTACAGCATCCAAAACTATTTACATGAGCTACTTAGATATCTTTTTGGATTTTTTGAATATGAATTGCACATAAGTGTTTTATACTTTTAAAAGAAGACATTTGCCCAGATTATAGCTATAAAGGAAGCAGCCGCATTCCCTTTAACACCAGGCAGCTTCCCAAATACAACACAGGTCCTGAATTTAGTGCTGTTAACAGGATTATATCTAAGTGATAATTAACACGTTAAACCTGTGAAAGTAGAGAGAGGATTTTCAACACTACTTTTAATTCTAGAAATTGAGAGTTCAAGTGGGATTAGTGTTTTTGCATCTGTGAAGTCTGTGGCAACCTTGCTCCAAGACGATAAATATTGCATTCACCCTTTAAAGTTTCTCATTTGTTGGGATTATTTTGTTGATGTTTTGACTAGCATTTTCATGGATGGTTATTCATAAGGGCTAACAGTAGCTACTGATGAAAGCAAGCCCAAAGAGGATTAGGTGCATTTCCCTTCTGTTTGTATGTAGCTTTTGACAGAGGAGGAAATAGAGATCACAGTCCTTGAATCCTAGGATTGCACTTGCATTTGGAGCCATGTTCCCTGGAGCCAGCCAGGTAAATAAAATATAGGTACTTAGTTATTTTCATCCATTGTAATCCGCTGATGATTTTCTATGAGCATTCTCTAGCATCTAGATCAAGCAATTCATTTGAAGGGGAAATAGAATATTAGTGAAATCCAGTTACTTCATGTCTTTTTTTTTTTTAAAGAGTATACTATTTTATTAATGTTCAGACTTCACCATGAGTTCAAGTATATGCTAGCCTTGTGTTCAGACTGTTGAATGAAGACTGAAAATGGACAAAGCTTTAAGGGTGCAGTGTATTGAACACTGCACAGTATATTAACTAGACAGCCTAGAGGGTTGTGTGACTATGTATTTGGGGGCACAAGTATAGGAAGAAGCCCTGGAATTTGAGGAAAAACCTGCTATTCAGGACTGAACAGAGGTCTTTGGTTGCTGACAGAGTCTCCCCTTGACTTTAGACTTGAGACAAACCGATGGAGTCTGTCAGTGTACAAAAACCACTGAATTCAGGACAAACAATAACAGGATAGATTGCCCAGAGCCAATTCGGATTCTGGGAGCCCTGGGTTGGCTGGAGATTGGGATATGTTCCAGCCAGAAGTCCAGGACCTGTAAAGAGCAGCCATCTACTGAAAATCATCCATTTCAAACAAATTCCTAAGATGCTTTTCCCAAACCAGGGTATTTCATGTCTTTTGGTCCACTTCTGAAGCCGATCCTAGAGATGCTGGAGAATAGTTTCTTTGGTGGAGAAGGCAATGGCATCCCACTCCAGTATTCTTGCCTGGAAAATCCCATGGATGGAGGAGCCTGGTGGGCTGCAGTCCATGGGGTCTCTAAGAGTCACACATGACTGAGCGACTTCACTTTCACTTTTCACTTGCATGCATTAGAGAAGGAAATGGCAACCCACTCCAGCATTCTTGCCTGGAGAATCCCAGGGATGGGGCAGCCTGGTGGGCTGCCGTCTCTGGGGTCGCACAGAGTCGGACACGACTGAAGAGACTTAGCAGCAGCAGCAGCAGTTTCTCTGGTGGCCAGGACTCAGGCTTACTGAAGGAATGGAGGAGTCAGCCCAGGTTCAGTTTGTAAGCCAAGCAATTAAGTCATCCAGCCCATAGGAGAACTACTATATTTCAAGAGTAGATGTATGCTCTTGTGATGAAAAGCAACAACAACCAACAACACCACCAACACAGCACCTTTAAAACTTTTCATCTCACGTTTGGTCATTAGCTTATTTCACTTTTTTTTCCTGTGATGTGGGAGTCTGTAGACTTTTTTGAAAAATTTTTTTTTTTTTAAAAAGGGGGTCTTCCCATCAGAAAAGGTTGGACTTTGACTTAGACATGAGGATTGGTGAGAGTGAAGAGATGTCCCCTACATCATCAAGGCTGTCATTGTTGAACTTAGGTATTTTGCATCAAGGAACATGATGCCTTCTTTTGATTTTGCCTCTCTAGGCATGTTTTAATTATGAACCTCTTGTAATTAAATATGCTACAGCTAAAAACAGAATCCTGAGTAACTAATGCATAAATGATCCTTCTATGCCTTCACTGGAAAGCAGCTCTTTGCTGTGTTCTACCACTCGTCTGCGTGAGGGTTGGCTGCAGATTTGTGCCCTAGTGTTATGTTATTGAACAACTCATTATTTCTGGAAGAATCACAATGTTGGGAAAAGCTCTTAACTTCATGGTAGTCAGGCACCATTGCTTGGTCTTCAACTGTAGTTTTGGAGTAATGCAGATTTGAATTTAGGTTTCTTTCAGGTGGTTATTTTGGAAACTATACCATGTAATACACATAAATGAAAGATTTTAATTATAGTAAGACTAAAGCTTGCAGTAATCTCTGCTTGTAGAGCTGGCTCCTGGGCACTCCTCTATTGATTTCTGCCTTGCTTGCTTACGTTAGACACATTCTGGGTGACTTGGCCACTGACATAGTCTAGCATGTGCATGCGTGTGTGCTCAGTTGCTTCAATCGTGTCCGACTGTTTATGACCCTGTGGACTATAGCCTGTCAGGCTCCTCTATCCATGGATTCTCCAGGCAAGAATACTGAAGTGGGTTGCTGTGCCCTCCTCCAGGGGATCTTCCTGACCCAGGAATTGAACCCGCGTCTCTTATGTCTCCCTCACTGGCAGGTGGGTTTTTTACCACTAGCGCCACCTGAGAAGAACCCGATACAGCCTTGCTGGTTGTAAAAATATGGAAATCTGTACCAGTAGGTAAACAGGTGGTGTTCTAAGCCCCCTGAGGACCCTATGACCACCTCAGTCCCATGGCTATTCCCCTGACATCTCTTAGATCATCTCTTATTACAGCAACTCAGACAGATACTACGTGGTGTGGCAGAAGGGCCTGGGGACCCACCCCAGGGGTATTGCTAGAATCTGTTCTGGCTGGTTGGCACTTGAAGCCCTGCCACTTGGTAAGTATTTCTAGGATCATCCCTTGATATTTTTTACTCATGACATGAATCAATGCAGCCATTGGTGTTATCAAGTACTAGAATATGAAATCTGTTAAGTTTTTATTTTTCAGATCTCTAACATTTATATGTGTTAAAAACATTTAGCTATTAATGTTTAATGTTAAAAACATTTATCTATTATTATTTGCATCTAGTTATGTGAACAAAGAGCCCAGAGTACCTAGACCACTTTTGGTTGAGCTACCAATGTCTATAAAGCCACTCTGTTGTCATGTTGTGAAAATCACTCAGTCATGTCTGACTCTTTGTGACCCCATGGACTGTAGCCTGCCGGGCTCCTCTGTCCATGGGATTCTCCAGGCAAAAATACTAGAGTGGGTTGCCATTCCCTTCTCCAGAGGATCTTTCTTGACCCAGGGAACAAACCCAGGTCTCCTGCCTTGCAGGCAGATTGTTTACCATCTGAGCCACCAGGAAGCCCCATAAAACCACTGTACATTCTCTTGAGTTTGTCTCCCTCTCTTCAACCCCAATATAACTAAGCATACTCAGTCCAAGGGCAGAGACAGATTTCTGCCCCAGGCTATCTGCTGCAGCTGTATCTCCTTCTACACACACTTATGTATGTCTGTATGTATGTGGGAGTAGTTCAGCAAAGCTTTTTTCTTTTGGGGGAAAAAGTAATTATTTTTTCCATCTCCATTTCTGGTCTTCAGAATTAACTCAATTTATTTCATATCGACTTCCATTCATTTTTGTGATTAAGTCTTGTTAACAGGGCTTCGTTTCACTGGAATTAACCTCTTCCCTGAGCTAGAATATCTCTGGCCAATCAGGGAGAGGGAAGGGATGATTCCAACCTTGCAGACTCTATAAGGAGAATTCTTTGGTTCATTCTTCCAGATGTTTTCTGGCTAAAATGAAACAGTGCTAAACGGGCCCTGAGAAACACAAGTTACACTTCTATTGTGAACAAGGCAAATATTCCAGGTCTAACATTACATTGACCTGCTATCAGGCCTGTCTTCCTTAAGTCAACCACAAGACCCACCCCAATTTCAGAAGTCCCACGCGTTGTTTTTTCTACTCCCAGTCCCAGTTATCCACATTTTACCTATTAGTCAAGATCCATTTTTAATTATACTTCCACTGAGCTTTGTCTAATTATGCCAATTCACAAAGCCCTCTTTCTGTCCGAGCAACTCAGGTGGTAAATTCTAATTTTAATGTTTGATTGAATCTATTTTCTTATTAGCATCTGCTTGTGCAGTTTGGATAGTAAAGGGCTTGAATCAGAAAGGGCACCACTCTATTGAAGATTCTAGAACGGAGAGTGTGATGGAAGGAAGGGTGACAGTGGCCCTTTGAGGATCTCTGGGGCAAAGTTTAACAATATCCAGGAAGGTGACAAAAGTGACTTCTAATTGCTTATCTATGACATGCTGTATCATAAGAGTCAGCATGTCTAAGCTTCATAATAGAATGCAAAGTGGTTTCTATTATTTAGCCTCATTTTTCACACTAGGAAAGGGAGGCTGAAGGACCTTTGGCACAGGGTGTAAGGCCAGGATAGCTGGTAAACCACAGAGCAAAGATTCACATTCCGGTCTGTCTGTCTGCAAGACCCATATTGCTTCTGACACACTAGACCGCCCTCGAGCCTGAAGTTTGAGTCAGCAAGTTTAATCTTAACCTCTACTGGAATGTGGGCATGCACACACACACACACACACACACACACACACACACACAGAGTCACTCACACTCACCTACTGCCAGAGCCTACACATGTGATGGATGGAGTCCACTGACAGGAAGAGCAATGCTAAATCATTTCTACCTGGAGGCAGACATGTCATCAGGACACAGGGAAAAGGCTGCAGTTTGATTTGGCGCAGACCTTATGTATAAAGTTTATAGTATCTTAGAATTGTAAAGAGCTTGAGACATACATATATAAAAGTGTGGGCTTATTGAGAAACTGTTGGAAGATTCTGAAAATCCACATATGTGTAGGAAATCCATAATGTATTCCTTTTCATTAATGGCTTATCATTAAAACAACTGTTCTCCTGAATATGCAAATATTCAAGGTATTAGCTTTGAAATTAGCACCGAGAGCAGGAAAAGGGGGAAAACCGGTCTTCAAATGTGAGTGTGGGTAGATGGGCAGTGGCCTTAGTCATTCCCATGATTGGGCTGAGACATCTGATCGAGTGTGTGTACTTTTCTGTCTTTGTCTGTCCTCTTGTTTCCACTTTCCGACAGCAAAGTATCCTTGGTTGAAAGGGAAAACTCTGCTAAAAGAGAAAGGTTGTTCTTGGGTGAAGCATATATGATGAATCACATTTTTGAAAATTTGTTTTTTAAAAAGGTTTTGCTGGGTCAGCATAAGGTCTCTTGACATGAACTTCCATGGGGATGTATAATATCCCCATTTCCAATACCAAAATCTTTCAACAATTTCTATAGAAATATAGCATTGGAATATGACCAGTTTCTCTCTTTGCCTCTGGCACAATCATAGATAAAGAAGCTCAGAAGATTCAGAGTTGCAAAGAGAGATTTTTACTCATTCCAGGAATGAACTTTTTCACATTTAAAGAAGTTCAGGAATGCCATATCTCAAGAAAATGTGGATTCACTATCTTTGGGGTTATTCAAATAGAGGACTAGAACCTGTATGTCACAATATTCTGTGGAAAGGACTTGTGCACAGTGTATTAAAACCTGGTTTAACAAGCATATACTGTTGACTGAAAAAAACATACACAATGTGAGACTAGTGAGTTAAGTTTTAGTGGGGGCAAAATGAGGATTATAGCCTGGGAAACAGTTTCTCAGATGGCTCTGAGAAACTGCTCCAAAGAGGTAGTGAAGAAGGTCAGCGTTACATATGATTTTAGTGAAGCAGGGGTACATGGAGTCAAGCACACATTTTGTTAGAGGCTTGTTGCTGGACATGAGAAGCAGAAGTCACTGTTGCTGATTTTAGTGTTTTTCTAGATATGAGGGGGTGCAAACATTTGGGCTAATAAAATCTTCTCCTGAAAATATCTAACTATCTGTAGGCTGGTTCTGCCAGTTTTCCCAGAGCACTGAATATCTCGTTTCTGCTCTCCACCCTGAACTCCTTTCAGGGGGTGTTGAAGGTCCATGCCTGCAGTGGCTAGTGACTTTGTAGAGGCAGGTAGTAAGTAACAGGTTTTTGTTGGTGATACTATATGCTCGATCTGTTTTACACGTATGAATTTGTGGAATCCTCTCAAAATTCTTAGAGTTGACTGCCTTATCATTATTCCTATCTTATAGATGCAAAACAGTAATTGACATCATCCAGGTCAGGATATGTACTCAATGGCACCCCACTCCAGTACTCTTGCCTGGAAAATCCCATGGACGGAGGAGCCTGGTGGGCCGCAGTCCATGGGGTCGCTAAGGGTCGGACACGACTGAGCGACTTCACTTTCACTTTTCACTTTCATGCACTGGAGAAGCAAATGGCAACCCACTCCAGTGTTCTTGCCTAGAGAATCCCAGGGACGGGGGAGCCTGGTGGGCTGCCGTCTATGGGGTCGCACAGAGTCGGACACGACTGAAGAGACTTAGCAGAGCAGCAGTCTGATTCTGGAACAGCACTTTTCAATAGAGATAGAAAGCAAGCCACTAGTACAATTCCCATATGTAATCACACATTTTCTAGTAGCCACATTAAAAGAGGGGAAAAAGGACATTGAAGTTTACTTTAATAATGTATTCTATCAATATCAACCTAATGTATTTGGAATATTATTTCAAAATGTATCATTATAAGAAAATTATTATGATTATTTTCCTATATTTATTTTTTACTGGTGGAAAATTGCCTTACAAATTTGTGTTTGTTTTTGCCGTACAACAATGTGAATCAGTCATGATTATATATATATATATATGTCCCCTCCCTCTGGAGCTTTCCTCCCCTCCCCCCATCCACCCCTCTAGGTCATCACAGAGCATCAGGCTGGGCTCCCTGTATTAGTTAGCAACTTCCTGCTAGCTATTTTACATGTGATAATGTATGTATGACAGTGCTATTTTCCCNTAAGAAAATTATTATGATTATTTTCCTATATTTATTTTTTACTGGTGGAAAATTGCCTTACAAATTTGTGTTTGTTTTTGCCGTACAACAATGTGAATCAGTCATGATTATATATATATATATATGTCCCCTCCCTCTGGAGCTTTCCTCCCCTCCCCCCATCCACCCCTCTAGGTCATCACAGAGCATCAGGCTGGGCTCCCTGTATTAGTTAGCAACTTCCTGCTAGCTATTTTACATGTGATAATGTATGTATGACAGTGCTATTTTCCCGATTCATTCCACCACCTTCTCCCACCATGCCCACAAATCTGTTCTCTTACTAGGTTTATTAGTACCATTTTTCTAGATTCCATATATATGTGTTAATATATGATGCTTGTTTTTCTCTTTCTGACTTCCTTCAGTCCGTGAAAGAGGTTATAGGTTCATCCAACTCACTACACCTGACTCAGATTTGTTCCTTTTCATGGCTGAGTGATATTCCATTGTATAAATGTACCACAACTGCTTTATCTGTTCATCTGTTGATGGGCATCTAGGTTGCTTCCATGTCCTGGCTATTATAAATATTGCTTCAGTGGACATTGGGGTGCCTGTGTCTTTTAGAATTGTGGTTTTCTCAGGGTATATACCCAGTAGTGGGATTTCTGGTTTATGTAGTAGATTTACTCCTAGTTTTAATGAAATGTTTTAGAGCTTTGTTGTACCAAATCTTTGAAAGCCAGTCTGTAATTCACTCTTACAAATATGTCTCAGTTTAGACTTGCATGTTTGCAGTGCTCAGTAGCCACATGTGGCTGGAGTGGCCTTATAGGATATGACTAGAGCCTGTGCTGTGAACAGCCCCACTCGATTGCTGTCTGTTGGCTGCCAAGTTTCCTTCCAGAGTGCATACCAT
This sequence comes from Neotragus moschatus, assembly GCA_006410615.1. NCBI lineage: Eukaryota > Metazoa > Chordata > Mammalia > Artiodactyla > Bovidae > Neotragus > Neotragus moschatus. The sequence continues at coordinate 1,262,483 of SJYA01000382.1, forward strand.
TGGCCTGCATATATGAGGTCATTCAGCTAGTTATTAATTTTGTTCTTGAATACCAGCTTGGATTATCTCTTCAAAAAAGCCAGCTTAAAATACTTCTATGCTTTTCTCAGGAAGTTATTTACTTTTAAAACCTATAAGGTAGGAAGAGTTCTCTGTGAAGTGAAGTGAAGTCACTCAGTCGTGTCTGACTCTTTGCGACCCCATGGACTGTACCCCACCAGGCTCCTTTGTCCTTGGAATTTTCCAGGCAAGAGTACTGAAGTGGATTGCTAGTTTCTTCTCCAAGGGATCTTCCTGATCCAGGGATCGAACTCGAGTCTCCTGTCTTGCAGGCAGATGCTTTACTGTCTGAGCCACTAGGTAAGGTAGGAAGAGTTCACTGTATCGTCTGTCAAAAACTTAATCCCATGTGTTCATTTGTGGCAGTGGATCATATCCCAATGTCTTCCAGTTTACAACTGTTCACATGGATAGTCATCCTGCCCTTGTCGTGTCCAGACTAAACAATTACAGTTTCTTGTGCTGTTTTTTATTATCATTGTTTTTTTAATTGGTTTGCTAGGGTATCTATGTAGCCTGATGCATATGAAATGGGCATAGCTGAGAATCAGCTTATCTCTAATAAGAAGGAGAAGAGAGAAAAGCACCTTTAATGAAGAGTGAACTTACAATTTTTCTCACTTGCTAATGTTTCTCAGTCTTCTTTTACCTTATTCTTATGATTCCTGCAGTCAGAAGTGACACGCAGCCCACCAAAGTGATATTTCTGATCAAATCGTAGTAATTTCGGGTACATTTGATTCATGACTTGGCAGGTAGCATTCTTCTCAGTGATCTGAGGGCTTTTCTCAAGTTGAATTTCTGACAGAAACCGACCCTCCGGGTTATGGCATGCTTCAATTGAAAAAGCAGAATGTGACATGCCTTTCATTGTGTGAAACATAAAAAAAGTTGTGCGTCTCCTTTGTGAGTGTAACCTCTATTCAGCTGTATGTGAGAATGTGGGACATTTTAATAATTCCAAGTCTCTTTGTGGGGAGGGAGGAGTGTTTTACATAGGTATCTTAAACCTGACCTGAGTTGATTACTAAAAGAAAATTACTAAGAACAAGGCTGCAGTTGGGAAGAAAAAAATTCTAAACTTCATAGGGAGGAATTTCCTTTTGGAGACAGACTCTTGGGATATGTCATCTAATATTATGTGCATGAATATTAGATATTTCATTTGGATTATAGAATTGGTAGAATTAAAACATAATGCTTGTGGACATAATATATCCCCTGTGAAGCACATCTTTTTCTTTTTTTAAACTAAGAAGTCTTTACACAGCAAGACAAACCAATGGAAAATGCAGTGTGCATTTGTGAACTATGTGAATAAATTCAGTGTATTTATTGAGGGCCTGCTGTGTCCCTGGCACAGAGTGGATAAAAGCAAATAGAGGAGACCAGCCTCAATCTCCAGGAATTTGTATTCTAACTGGTGAGGTTAGACTTGCACGTCCTCTGTCCTTGGCCAAGCCAAATCACCTTATTTATATACATTTAGCTTTCTTACTAAGTATGAGCTGTAAAAACACAGAGAATGCATCTTACTTATATTTGTATTTTCAACAGCTTGCAGAGAATAATTATGCAGGGGCTTCTCAGGTGGTGCTAGTGGTAAAGAACCCGTCTACCAATGCAGGAGACATAAAAGACATGGGTTTGATCTCTGGGTTGGGATGATCCCCTGGAGGAGGGCATGGCAACCCACTCCAGTGTTTTTGCCTGGAGACTCCCATGGACATAGGAGCCTGGCGGGCTATGGTCCATAGGGTCGCAAAGAGTTGGACATGACTGAAGTGACTTAACATGCACATATGTAAACAGGTATGTGCTGGATTAAATGAAAGTAGTACATTAATTTTATTTATATTGTGAATTAAACTACAACTATAATATCATATTTATAATAGGACCATTTCTATAAAAATTCACATTTTAAATAACGAAGACAAATCAAGTCTAGTCTCAATTCCTCTGTGTCTCCTTTGGCTGGATCTACTCTGCTGAATCCAGTTGGTAACTTCTGACAGCTCCATTGCAGTGGAAAAAAGATAGTCTTAACCTGATGGACATGTGGAGCCTCTTGTCTCAGCATGCTGGGTCATATCATGATTTAACCTGAGTCACAGACACTTTGAGCCACCAGAAATTATTCTGTTTTGTTCTGCGGATGAAGAACTTTGATATTCAGTCATGTTAAGTAGTTCTTGGAGGTAGGCATGCAGGAGGTGGGGAGCAGAGTGGGCTAAAAATATATTTACATGTACCTGCATAGGGTTTCCAATGACAGTTGAAGAATATAGGGCTAAACAATGTCAGGAGAATAGTTAGTGTCTTTAAATGAAAGGAATCAGCTAGAAGTTAGCAAGTCTGTGTAACCTACAGAGCTAGAACCCCCTTTGACTGGACTGTCCCATCAAGGCATGGAATATACTGCTTTTCTAGTGTGGTTGTTTAAGCCACTTTCAGAAAATTTAACATCAGCATGAACACATCAGATCATCAGGAAGACATTTATTTAGCATTTTTCCTGAAAGGATTTAAGTACACTTTGATAGATTTAAAATAATTCTTCCCAACCTACCATGTTCCTCAAGGAAAATAACGATATTAACCAGAAATAGACTCACAGACAAAGAAACCAAACTTATGGTTACCGAAGGGAAAAGGTTGCGGAGGGAGGGATAAATTAAGAATTTGGGATTAACAGATACACACTACTACTATGTATAAAATAGATAATCAATAAGGCCCTACTGTATAGTACAGGGAACTCTACTCAATATTCTGTAATAACCTTTATGAGAAAAGAATCTGAAAAAGAATGGGTATTTGTATATGTGTAACAATCACTTTCCTATACACTTGGAACTAATACAACATTGTCAATCAATTAAACCCCAATATAAAATAAAAATTAGAAAATAATATTAGAAAGAAAACACTAACCAGTAAGGAACATTGTGTGTCTATGGTGTGCTTTGCACTATCCTTGGCCTGGTAGAATGTACAGCCATAGCCCCAAACTGGCCATCTGCTCAGGGAATAGTCNTGCTGGATTAAATGAAAGTAGTACATTAATTTTATTTATATTGTGAATTAAACTACAACTATAATATCATATTTATAATAGGACCATTTCTATAAAAATTCACATTTTAAATAACGAAGACAAATCAAGTCTAGTCTCAATTCCTCTGTGTCTCCTTTGGCTGGATCTACTCTGCTGAATCCAGTTGGTAACTTCTGACAGCTCCATTGCAGTGGAAAAAAGATAGTCTTAACCTGATGGACATGTGGAGCCTCTTGTCTCAGCATGCTGGGTCATATCATGATTTAACCTGAGTCACAGACACTTTGAGCCACCAGAAATTATTCTGTTTTGTTCTGCGGATGAAGAACTTTGATATTCAGTCATGTTAAGTAGTTCTTGGAGGTAGGCATGCAGGAGGTGGGGAGCAGAGTGGGCTAAAAATATATTTACATGTACCTGCGTAGGGTTTCCAATGACAGTTGAAGAATATAGGGCTAAACAATGTCAGGAGAATAGTTAGTGTCTTTAAATGAAAGGAATCAGCTAGAAGTTAGCAAGTCTGTGTAACCTACAGAGCTAGAACCCCCTTTGACTGGACTGTCCCATCAAGGCATGGGATATACTGCTTTTCTAGTGTGGTTGTTTAAGCCACTTTCAGAAAATTTAACATCAGCATGAACACATCAGATCATCAGGAAGACATTTATTTAGCATTTTTCCTGAAAGGATTTAAGTACACTTTGATAGATTTAAAATAATTCTTCCCAACCTACCATGTTCCTCAAGGAAAATAACGATATTAACCAGAAATAGACTCACAGACAAAGAAACCAAACTTATGGTTACCGAAGGGAAAAGGTTGCGGAGGGAGGGATAAATTAAGAATTTGGGATTAACAGATACACACTACTACTATGTATAAAATAGATAATCAACAAGGCCCTACTGTATAGTACAGGGAACTCTACTCAATATTCTGTAATAACCTTTATGAGAAAAGAATCTGAAAAAGAATGGGTATTTGTATATGTGTAACAATCACTTTCCTATACACTTGGAACTAATACAACATTGTCAATCAATTAAACCCCAATATAAAATAAAAATTAGAAAATAATATTAGAAAGAAAACACTAACCAGTAAGGAACATTGTGTGTCTATGGTGTGCTTTGCACTATCCTTGGCCTGGTAGAATGTACAGCCATAGCCCCAAACTGGCCATCTGCTCAGGGAATAGTCATGGAATTCATGTGGAGGTAGGAGAGGAAGGAGAGGAAGGATATATTACAAAGATAAAAATTGCACCTATGGAATTTTATGGATTAATGGATTCAGCATAAGGAGGAATAAATTTGGCTTCCTATCACCATATTTGTTTTACTTACAGTTTTTCCAAACATTGCGTTTGATTCTGGATCATATATGCTAGTCTTTAAGACTGGATATCTATATTCTATTTAATCTAAAGCCTTATTTCATGTAGTATTTTGAAGTTCATGGCTTAAGAAACCTCTTCAAGATTCAATAAAAAAGAATAAAAGCAATTGCAAACTCCTCTGCAGCCTGGAAATGTGGGCAGAATGGCTTATCCCTGGTTTACTGGCCTGCGTAGAACTTGATCTCATTTTCAAACTCTTTGATTTGAAAACTTGTGATGCTCACAGTCTAAATAAAGTGAGACCCAAATCCTTTTAATCTGAGGTAAATAATTTTGTCTTGGCATGTGTCAACATGACGGGGAAATGTACACAGGGACAGAATTATCCATTGATTTGGCAACAAGTTTGGCAAGCATGGATGTTTGGTAAATGGCTACAAGATAAAAGCATCTGAATTATCAAAGTAGTCAATCAGCCCCAAGAACTGAAAGCGAAGAGATGCTCAGATTTTATAGTATGAAATCAGTTAAGCTATGAAGGCGTAGGAAGTGAACAGAGGATGACAGGAATTTAGTACAGCACACGTGTGACCATGTGCATGTGCGCACACACGCGCACACACACACACACTCTGAAGAAAACATACACATAGTTAAATGATAGCGAATTGATGGCAAATCTAAGATGAGAAATGGCAGGAAAAGAGGGAAGAGGAGGCAAACAATTCACCTGAAAGGGAATTAGCGCTCTTACCTATTGCGACTTGTCATACCATTTCATTGAAGCCAACAAATGACTGTTTGAAGGATGTAGAGGACAAAACTTGTGAAAGAAAGCATGCCTCTGATTTTAAAGGTTGAGCAGGCTATAAAGGAGGGAGAAATCTGTGTAACCCAACCACACTAGGCATTCTCTCAGATTTAGAAAAATTGTGAACAAGAAAATGAATACAGTATTATAAAGCAAAACAAACTAAAAAAAAAATTAAAAAAAAAATGGGAGTGCTTTGAAGCAGTAGTTGACATTGTGATATTTAATGCTCTATACAATGTACCATCAGAAATTCATATATTGCATATATAAGCACAAGCCTTCCTCATGTAAAACAAAGAATCTACTATTGACTCCCCTTCCAGTCACCTTGTATCTCTTGTCTTTTTCCAACTCTACCTTATGAAACTAGTAGAATTTTCTCTCTGTTTTCACTATGCACTTACTCTTCGAATCACCGAGCCTGGATTCTGTCCCCACTGTTCCAACTGAAATTAGTTCTTGCCAAAATTTTGAATGATTTCTTAGTTGTCAAATCCAATGGACATTTTTCAGACTCATTTTATTATGATGATTAAAAGTAGAATCTTAGTGTATTAGAAAAGCCAAAAATGAATTGGCAATGTTCCTGTGATCCTACCGTTTTGAGTCTCTGTTTTAAAGCTGCCAAACTAACTACTGGAGATTTAGACAAGCAAAATGGGTAATTTCGGACTAAGTGTAAACTGGAAAAGATTGAAATGTATGACACTTGGCCAAAAAGGATAGCTTGAAAATAAAGTTGAGATCGGAATATTAGGCTTTAGAAATGGAGAAAGATGTGGGTAAGTAGAAGGAAACTTAATTAGAATTTATTAGTAGAAAATATAACAGTCCTTCATAGAAGATACCATATTAACTCCTCAGGGGGTGAGGGGAAATACTGATTAGTACACACATATGTTCCCCTTACTGGAGAGTTTTTAAGAAGTTAAACGAGGAAATTTTAAGGAAGACATAAAAATGAACATGTGCTTAGTCACTGATGCTCTTATGAGCACCAAACTTATTGATTCAGAGTGTCAAGAGGATGAAGTGTCTGCTTGTAGAGTGCCCTGGTTGACATCACAACCACTGAAAACATCTTTCAGAGAAAATCTTGATCCACCATCTAACAATTGCAAGTGGTTAGGGTTTCCCCATGAAATTCCTAGATACCTGTTTGCAGACAATAGACTTATTCCATATTTACCTTTTCCTCAATTTTGTTGTTGTTGTTGTTAATTTGTTCAGAAACTGTCCCTTTAAGAAAACTCAAGAGAAAAGAGATTGAAAGGGATAAATGTTAGGTCAGTCCTTTTAAAAGAGAAAAGGCACACTAATGCCAGTATAACCATCAAGAGTAGACATTTATTAAACACCTGCCCTGGTCCTTTAAGTCAGCTCTAAGGTCTGCGAGGAAGTCTGAGAGCTCAGAGGCTCTGCAGGGAAATTCATCTAGAGAAAAGGGACACATCAGCTCATTTTTAAAAAAGACTCAGGCCTACATGCCATCCCCAAAGTGCTCTTTCAAATCCAACGAGTCAAGCAGAACTATATTTAGTTAAATGATATGCTTGTGTTTATCAGAGCTGGCATTATGACATTAAGTAAAATTTATGATACATTAGAGTTTACATTAGAGGTTTATTTTTGTGCTGTGTGTTCACTTGAGAACACTGAGTCTCGCTATATAATTTATGCATAATTATTGTCCAGTTTTGGGGACACATCATAATAAGTGACTGCCAGGGTTTTTTGCCGGTTTTGTACATGATATTGAATATATGTATGTGTGCATACGTACATACACATGTACATTCTTTTAAATTCCATTTCCTTGATCAGACAGATCACTTAAGTTATACTTTATAATGTTTTTCCTTTGGGAAATATAATCTGATTTGTGATACAGTTTCTTAGGACACACTAGAGCAGAAAGAAAAGTGTTTTTGTTGGCAAGCTGCATTAATATAAATATTATTTTGTAGCTTAATTTATGTTTTGACTTTTTCATATGAATATTATAACTGCTTTAAGGTTCCACAACTTGTATTACATTTGGATTCTCTCCATTATGCTGACACTGTTACTGTGTATATAGTAGGAGCTAATTTAAGCATTTCTTAAATGAATCATATTAGAATAAGGAAAAAAAAAAACACTTGGAAACTTCATTGAACATACATTAATCTTGCTTTGATGATTTAGAGTTCCTTTTGGAACTTGGAGTATTCCCAGAAACACTGAGAAAATCAACTACCATTGAATGGCTCTATAAATTCTGTTTATTTACATTTTCTGGGGTTTTAGACATTTAATAAATGGGATTTTACTGTAAACAGGAAGAGATATGCATACATGCAGACCCATTCAGTCTACAGAAATCCAGTGGGAGAAAGTGGATAGATTGGTTATGGATGCAGATAACCAGTCCTCTGGTTATAGGCAGACCATGAGGCAGTCCTGGGGAGGGATTGATGTCAGAGGTGCTGAAGAAGGTTGTGCAGTGAGTGCAGAGGACAGAAATGGTGAAAAAGTGAAGGCATCTGGTCTGTATATGGGTGAAATTTGAAGGTTATTGCAGGCTGACTGTCCACTTCTCCTCTGTTTCGTTGGTGAATCTGATTTCCTCTCTGCAGGGTGAGAAGATTCCATTTTGCCCCAAGACTCACCATTCTTTAGTGTCCACCTTTGGCTTGCTTTTCATTTTCACTTTGTGGAAAGGATTTCCCCCTCTACAAATTATGAGTAGCGAGAATCACCTATGAAGTCCTCATGTAAGATTCTCTTTCAACCCTAAACTTTCTAATAACTATATAAGCACAACTTTTTAGATGCATTGTCCAAAATCTGATCTCTTTGGACCAGCATTTGAGTCCACCAGACACTTAGTTCTTTTCAGACTCTTTCATGAACAATCCAGGTGGCATTTTCTTAGGGCTCCCCAGAGTTCCTGAGCCCAGAGAAGTGCCAAACAGATCCATATCGACACCTATAATTAAAGAGCTAACTAATTAGAAGGGAAGGAACCACTGTGAATATAAACATCGATGAGAGACACTAGTGCATAAGAAAATATGTGAAGTTGCATATAGTTTAGGAGTAAAATTCATGAAATGTGTAGATGTAAAAGCTACCTTTTAAAATCACTGTATGCTTTCATGTCATCTGAGTTTTAAATATGCATGTATAATAATTAATAGGGGCTTTCCTGGTAGCTCAGATGGTAAAGAATCTGCATACAATGCAGAAGATCCAGGTTTGATCCCTGGGTCAGGAAGATCCGCTGGAGAAAGGAATGGCTACCTGTTCTAGTATTCTTGCCTGGAGCATTCCATGGACAAAGGAGCCTGGTGGGCTATAGTCCATGGGATCACAAAGAGTTGGAAATGACTGAGGGACACACACATGTAAGTCTGATAATATAATACAGGAGCTGTTTAACAGTGGTCTAGCAGATCCCTTGGAAGACCACATGGCAGCTAACTCCAGTATTTCCTGGAGAATCCCATGGACAGAGGAACCTGGTGGGCTATGGTCCACAGGGTTGCAAAGAGTCGTACACAACCGAAGTGAGTTAGCATGAATGCATACAATAGTTAATAAGTTTTTACAAATAGATGTTTTCAATATAATATATATGCCAAGGAGAGATAGTATGTGTGTTGTATGTGTCTGTGGATTTCAGGTTGGTCCCAAACAAGTTAGTTTGCATTTTATCATTGAGAAAATGAGCACTTTTGGCCTACTGACCACTTCCTTTGTCTGGGTGCCCAGCTCCTTCACATTAGTCTATTATGGCCCCTTGTTGCCTCTGTACACCGGTGCCAGATTAAATAGCAGAGACAGATTTTTGAATGAAGTAAAAAAGAATAGCTTTATTGCCTTGTCAGGCAAAGAAGGCAACAGGGAGATAATGCCTTCAAAACTGTGTGTCGCATCCTGGAGGGTGAACACTGTAAAGGAGTAGGATGTGATCAGCTTATGGACATTCTTCTGATTGCTTGGTTGGTGGTGAGGTAATTGGGAGTCAGCATCATTTCCTTCCTGGTTCCAGCCTCTCTGGGGTCTGAATGCTTGTGGGTAGCATACACTTAACTTCTTCCACTTGGTAGAGGTTCAGTATTTGCAAAATAGCTCAAAGGGCATGGCTCAGGATATTATCTATAGTCCTTGAAGAAGAATTAAAGTTTCTTGATGTTGTTTAATGGCTTGTTGTTGTTGCGTAGCTGTGTCTGACTCTTTGTGAGCCAGTGACGGCAACACACCAGACTTCCCATCTCCTGGAGTTTAGCTCTTGTCCTTTGAGTCGGTGATGCCATCCAACCATTTCATCCTCTGTCATCCCCTTCTCCTTGACTTACTTCACTGTTTTCTTTGTGCATTTTCTCACTTCTCAGATTAAATTGACTCTTTGACTAAAGTTTTTCTATAGACAAAAGGCAAGTGGAGAACATGGGTAGAGGTCTATTCTGGGAAGGCCCTAGAAGGTCCTGCTCAGTTCCACTCTCACCACTTCCTACCCTGGCAGGCTCCATGTCCAACCTCTGCCTAGCTCTCTGGCCTCCCCCTAGTCCATACTGCCATCTCTTTGTTTTGCCATCTCTTCAGGTACTTTGTTCCAGCCTTTCTCAGGTCCCTGTGCCTTGATTCCTCTCTCCCACAGGGATATTAGCCCTGCCCCGGCTTTATTATTATTATTTTTTTTCCTGGTATAAGCTTTCATAGCACTATGTTTTATCTTTTAAAATATAGTCAGTTCTGTTGTAATGCAACATATACATTTTTACAAAAAAGTGCTATGCTATGCAAAATGGCAAAATAAATACCACAGGGTTTATAAGAAAATGAGGTAGGGGCACAACAGTTAAAAACCTCTCAGTGACACCTATAAAAAAATAGATTGGAAGCTAACCCAAAGTGGTAGTATGCTTTTGCATATGTAAAATCATTAAGAAATGCACAGTGACTCCAATAAATATGGTATTTTACCTTGAAAAAGGCTGGAAGTTTACTCGTGGAAGTGGGCTTCATAAAGCTGCTGCTTGTGAGATATTGTGAGGTGGCGGCAGAGAGTTGTCTGAAATCCTTGGGGAAGTCCTNGGAGGCCTGGAGTGCTGCGATTCATGGGGTCGCAAAGAGTCGGACACGACTGAGTGACTGAACTGAACTAGGAACAAAAATAAGAAAAAGAGCACCATATTCCAACATGCAGAGATGATCGCTTTGAACACTTTAGTGTCTGTTTGCTTCTCTCTTTCTCTCTGTACATGTACATACATATACATATATAAATTTATAAATTAATTTTCTTCTCATCTAGAACCAGAGTGTTCCACTTTTCCTTGTGATCCCAAATATCTTTCATTGCTGATTATCTCACTCAGCATCCAGAAGAGGACCACATATTAATTTTGTTTGTTNACTAGGAACAAAAATAAGAAAAAGCGCACCATATTCCAACATGCAGAGATGACCGCTTTGAACACTTTAGTGTCTGTTTGCTTCTCTCTTTCTCTTGGTACATGTACATACATATACATATATAAATTTATAAATTAATTTTCATCTCATCTAGAACCAGAGTGTTCCACTTTTCCTTGTGACCCCAAATATCTTTCATTGCTGATTATCTCACTCAGCATCCAGAAGAGGACCACATATTAATTTTGTTTGTTATGTCTCTTATGTTTCTTTTAGCTCAGAATGACCAGTTCACTTATTAATGTCTTTGGCTTTTGAAGAACCTGTCCAATTCTAGTTGTCCTGTGAAATGTCTCACCTTACTGGTTTGTCTGATTGCTTCTTAAGGTGTTGTTTAGCTTATTCTTCTGTTCTTTTGAACTAAACATTTTTGTTGAAAGTATTTATTAAATTTGTTTAACTTTGCTTCATTGGTGATGCTTTGCTGCTGCTAAGTCACTTTAGTCGTGTCTGACTCTGTGTGACCCCAGAGACGGCAGCCCACCAGGCTCCCCCATCCCTGGGATTCTCCAGGCAAGAACACTGGAGTGGGTTGCCATTTCCTTCTCCAATGCATGAAAGTGAAAAGTGAAAGTGAAGTCGCTCAGTCGTGTCGAACTCTTAGCGACCCCATGGACTGCAGTGATGCTTTAGATTGCATTATATCAGAAGAAATAATCTTAGTGATACTGCAGATAATGGCAGGATTAGGGTGTTGACTCAGATCCTTCCATTTTGCAGTTATATGTTTCCCCCTCTGCCTAGCAAGTAATATGTTTTGGGTTATTTTGGTATTATTGAGTGTCTAATTCTCGTCAACCATTCAGGTAATAATTTTAGCACCAGGTATAATAAAGGAAGTTATAATAAATCGAAANATACTGCAGATAATGGCAGGATTAGGGTGTTGACTCAGATCCTTCCATTTTGCAGTTATATGTTTCCCCCTCTGCCTAGCAAGTAATATGTTTTGGGTTATTTTGGTATTATTGAGTGTCTAATTCTCGTCAACCATTCAGGTAATAATTTTAGCACCAGGTATAATAAAGGAAGTTATAATAAATCGAAAGGAATGGCTAGATATGCTACAGGAATGGAGATTGGTATCAGTTTCAGTTTCAATTTAGTTGCTCAGTCATGTCCAACTCTTTGCAACCCCATGGACTACAGCATGCCAGCCTTCCCTGTCCATCACCAACTCCCAGAGTCTACTCAAGGTCATGTCCATTGAGTCAGTGATGCCATCCAACCATCTCATCCTCTGTCATCCCCTTCTCCTCCCACCTTTAATCTTTCCTAGCATCAGGGTGTTTCCCAGTGAGCCAGTTCTTCACATCAGGTGGCCAAGGGATTGGAGTTTCAACTTCAGCATCAGTCCTTCCAATGAATATTCAGGACTGATATCTTTTAGGATGGATTGGTTTGATCTCCTTGTTGTTCAAGGGACTCTCAAGAGTCTTCTCCAACACCATAGTTCATAGGCACTCAGCTATCTTTATAGCCCAACTCTCACATCCATACTTGATTACTGGAAAAACCAAAGCTTTGACTAGGCGGACCTTTGTTGGCAAAGTAATATCTCTGCTTTTAAATATGTTGTCTAAGTTGCTCATAGCTTTTCTTCCTCGGAGCAAGCGTCTTTTAATTTCATGGCTGCAGTCACCATCTGCAGTGATTTTGGAGCCCAGAAAAATAAAGTCTGATGCTGTTTCCATTGTTACTCCATCTATTTGCCATGAAGTGATGGAACCAGATGCCCAAATCTTCATTTTCTGGTTGTTGAGTTTTAAGCCAACTTTCTCACTCTCCTCTTTCACTTGCATCAAGAGGCTCTTTAATTCTTCTTTGCTTTCTGCCATAGGAGTGGTGTCACACATCTGCATATCTGAGGTTATTGATATTTCTCCCGGCAATCTTGATTCCAGCTTGTGCTTCATCCAGTCCAGCATTTGGACTGGAGATTGGTATGGAAGATCTTAAAAAAAGTAGCTACACCAGTTTTTCCCTGTTCAGATTAGGAAGGAGGCCAGGTCTTTGTAATCTTTGAGTGAGACATATCTTGGTGACCAAGATACACAGAATTGCCAAAAATACCAATAATTGAGCCTAAAATTCAGAAGAAAGCAAAGAATGACTTTAGCAAATTTTGATTTTGAGTTTACACCTGCCTGGGATCCATGTAAGAAGAGCGTGAAAGTTTAGAAAGTGATGAAATCCATAATCTTATGTTCTTTAAAAAATGTAAGACTCCTTTAAAATGAAATCTAAGATGCTTCAGAATTGAAATTGGATAACTTTTCCTTCAAGGAAGTCTTGAGTTGGAATACTTTTCCTTTTAATCTGTACAGTATCATTTTGACCAAGTTTAAGAATTTTATGAACTCTGACAGTTTCTTCATAAGCTCTGTGTTTTCAGCTCTTGAGATGTAAATTATTCTTTTCCATTTGCCAGGAGTACGTAACCCTGTACTCTGGCACACAGACTACTTCTAAGTTTCCTGGGAGGATTAAATGGTATTGAATTCTCAAAGAGTTTCAAGAGTTAGTTTTTAGGAACAGGCTGCTTTGTAAAAAGGTGCCTAGAGTGTAAGTTTAGAAAAGGCACCAATTTGGCTGGTCTGTTTCTCCCCTGGGATGATGAGATCAAAATCTCTTAGAGAGTTAGAGTAGGATCTTGAGTTTTTCCTTGGGAAATATAAAGATTTGTGGGGTTTATATTTGTGGAACAAATTGGATTTTTACCTTATTACTGATTATATTACTGGAAGCATATTGCTGTCCCTTGCTTAGTTATCTCCTGTCCATAGCTTGATCATGTGGTATGCTTTGACCAATGAAGTGTGGCAGAAAGTTATGAATGCTGTTTCCAAGCAGATGTTATAGAAACCACAGAGAAGGCTCACCAACGCTCTTCTCTCCCTCTGCCCAAGGACTGGCATGCCCCAGATAGCAGCTGCTCTTTCAACTTGGCTTTTAGATCTGTGATGAAAATGTAGCATATTCTAGAAATGAGCTGGGTTTATTTGGTTTGTTTGTTGTTGCAGCATAACTTAGCTTAAACTGACTGCTACAGAGGAGAAATGAGATGCATGAATATAACACAGGATTGTGCTGATACCATCTGGAAGTTATGGCTGAGAATTTTAAAGATGGTGATCTGCTTTGCATAGCTGACTTGAAGGCAACTGAATTTTCTTTTCCTCACTGTGATTTAGTGAAGTGAGTTGTCAAACCAGAATGGAGATAAGGTATTCATTGGAAGACATCTTAAGATATTAGAGTCATGCCTAACACTACATATCTCAACTGATTGCAAGAATGAGAAAGAATCTCTGATTGGAGCATTGTTCTGTTCTGAGGTTAGCACTAGTGATCTGTTGGAACAATTCAGTGAAAGTGAGCTGGGACTTTTAAATTATTTTCCTTTCATATATGCTATCTGAGATAGTTATTTGAATTATATTGTCAACTGTGAAATAACACAATCTGTTGCTTTTAAAGTTACACAAATTAATTTTCAACTGAAGAATAAATGTCAACTGATGTATGTCATACTCAGCTTAAGAAAAAAAATCCTTTATATACTCAACTTTTTTTTTTCCCTTTGGAGAAAACATGCTCAGAATAAACTGTGAGTGCTATGAATTGAGAGGGAAAACCATTCTCTTTTCAATTCAAATTAATTTATCAGAACTGAAGCAGGATAAATGCACCTGCTGAAGTATGGGCCTGAATTACAAACCTCAGGGACTCAGTTTCAGCATCCAAATCTGTGGCAGTGTGCCTGAAGTCAGCCCAGTTACCTACTGGGCCTTGGTTATAAGCTGTTGTTTTGAGTAAGAGGAGTTAAAATTAAGAATTAGAGACACATCACTCTTCTTGTCACCTCATTGAATGAAATTGATTTTTAAAGTGATGTTCTTTTCAACAGATCATTTTGCTACATATTGGAAGTTTTCAGAAACATGTAGTTCAGGCAATCAAGAAACAGAGATGAGGGTCTATAATTCATAATTGAAATTTAGCCTTCAGATTAACTTATTAGTATGCAGCTGATTAGGAGGTATGTATTTAGTAAATGAAATGACCTCTAGATTTGCATATTCAGTGCAACACTAGGTTCTTGGAGGTGTAAGGATATTTAAGTATCACTATTTAAAGGGATATTATTGCCAAATTTTTATAATTAAAATTGTAACAATTTGGTTTGTAAAGTTTTTAGAGTTTTTGAAATTGCTTGCATCCATTTGCTTGTACACTTCAATCTTCAGCAAAAATGTAATCTTTTTAACATTTAAAAGAGGTGAATATAGATTTCCCAGCCCTGAAGACTTGATAATCTTTACTTAGTTTTAATTAGAAAAAATAATTTCTGTTTTGTTTACTGTTTTCTTCCTGTGGGCTATGCTAAACTGTTGATAAAAATGTTAGGAGATTTTCTCCCTGCCCCCAAGAGGCTTATAGCCTTCTAAAGGAGATAGACACCTGAAACAAGCTGTAGCTTGATAGGTAGATACTGGGAATATTTTAGAGAAGAGAGTAGTTCCTTCAGTTATGGGTAAATAAAGAAGGATGAGTAATGGAAGTGTAATTATTTTCAAAGTTGGCTTTTGAATCTGAACAACTGCAAAGTTAAGATGAAAATGCAAAGTGAAAGTGTTGATGATTCAGTCATGTCTGATTCTTTGTGACCCCATGGACTGTAGCCTGCCAGGTTTCTCTGTCCATGGAATTCTCCAGTCAGAAATACTGGAATGGGTTGTCTTTTTAGGGGATCTTCCAGACCTAGGGATTGACCACAGGTCTGCATTGCGGTCAGATTCTTTACTGTTTGAGCCACCAGGAAAGCCCAAAGATGGACATTATAAAAGCTTTGTCTAGGGGATAGTTTAGAGAACGAATATATAGCCTTTTCATTCCTAGTTCTTACAGCTTGCGATATTATGTGAGCAAGGGATGCTTCAGTTTCAGTGGCAAAAGGAGTGGAGCCCTATGTAGAGGTATTTAGGCTCGCTTCGTCCCAAACTGATCCAGAGCTTTTCCTGGACCTGGGGAAAGCAAGAGGGTTTGTCTTCGGAACCTGACCAAATTCTAAGCTCACTGTTGCTGCTTAACTTTCTGTAGCTTCCTGGCCTGGGAACCTTTCCCTGCGTGGAGGGTGTGTGTTTACTGAAATTCACCCTTTCCCACTCCATTTTTCGGGACTTCCCAGGTGATGCTCGTGGCAAAGAATCCACCTGCAATACAGGAGACACAGTTTCGATCCCTGTGTTGAGAAAATCCCCTGGAGGAGGGGATGGCAACCCACTCCAGTATTCTTGCCTCGAGAAGCCCCATGGACGGAAGGAGCTGCTGGGCTGCAGCCCACAGGGTCACAATGAGTTGGACATAACTGAAGCGACTTAGCACACACCCCTCATTTTTGAGGGATTATGTTTTCCCACAGGTAATAAACTTCACTGAATGGGGGAAAGTATAGATAATAAAAGAAAATGTGGAGGAAATAAAAACTATTTAATATCTCAACATACTAAAATAATATCTGGCTGCTTGTATTGAATTAGATATTGTTATCATATCAAGACTTCAATTCTATAGCAAGTCTTATTTGTTCATTATAGTTAAAATAAAACCCTTCCTTCAAGCTTCTATGAAGCTTTTATCAATAATTTTTCATAGTTATCTCCACTTTTATGCCAAGTTTCCTTAATGTGTATAATTTATGTAGCTAATAGAGCTTTCAAGTACATATTGCCTACTTGTATCTTGTTTCCTATTGTCTGGGTTAAAACATTTTCTCGATGAAAATATAAAAGTCCTTGGAGATTTCTAGGACTGTAATTTATACTAGCTCCACTATGATAATTAATACATTGATAGTAGTAAAAATGTTAAGTAGGGCTTCTACATTACCATTGGATAATGGCATCTATGTAAACCCGGATCTGTCTACACATCTTCCCAAGAAAGAATACAGATCAACAAAGAGAGAAAATAAAACTACAACGCAACTGAGAGACCCAAGACATGATGAACTTCAACTGGCCACAAATTAGAGAAACATTTAAGTCCACCAGAGAAAACTAATAGGAGAGGGGAAACAGGAGGATTGATAGACACACAGAAAATATTCACTTGTAGAAGGGAAAGTACCACCTGTATTGGAGATTTTAAGAGGAGATCTAAGACTTGGTAGATCAGTTTTGGCCACTGGGGTATTAAAAGGAATGTTAATGGGAGTAGACATGACATTCACAGGGAGGCCCTGCATCTGGTGAAGGCAGTGATTTGGCATGAGGGGACATCCATCAGACAGTTGGTAGTAATGGGAGAGAAAGAAAAATGAAGGGTCCTAGAGAAATGAAATCATAGAATCAGAAGATATAGCAGTCTATCCACCCCCTGCCCCCGCCAAAAAACCCTGCATCTCCTTGTGCCAGTTGACACTGCTTTTGAAAAAGGAAACCTGATAAGGTGTAGTTATGTAGCCATCTCTATAAGCCAGTTGTTTTCTTCACTGCATCAAAACAGCAGGCTTAGATTTTTTTTTTAAAATATGACAACTTTATTGAAGTGGCATTTACATACCATACGATTAACCCATTTAAAGGGTACTATTCAGTAGTTTTCAGAACATTAACAGAACTATGTAATCTTCAACACAATAAATGTTAGAACATTTTCATCCCCCCACAAAAGATACCCCGTTTCCATTAACAGTCACGCCTCGGTTTCTCTCAGATCCTTTTCCTCCTTCCCCTGCCTCCCTGTTCAAGCCCTTTGCTATCCTAATCTGTGTAGGTTCTTTCACTATAAATTTTTCTATTCTGGAAATTTCATACAAATAGAATCATGCGCCCCACTCCAGTACTCTTGCCTGGAAAATCCCATGGACGGAGGAACCTGGTGGGCTGCAGTCCATGGGGTCGTGAAGATTTGGACACGACTGAGCGACTTCACTTTCACTTTTCACTTTCATGCACTGGAGAAGGAAATGGCAGCCCACTCCAGTGTTCTTGCCTGGAGAATCCCAGGGACGGGGGAGCCTGGTGGGCTTCCGTCTATGGGGTCTCACAGAGTCGGACACGACTGAAGCGACTTAGCAGCAGCAGTAGCAGCAGAATCATACGGTATGTGATCTTTCGTGACAGGTTTCTATCACTTAGCATATTGTTTTCAGAGTTCATCAGTGTTTATCAATATTCGTTTCTTCCTGTTGTCTCCTCATATTCCATTGCATGGGTATACTATATTTTATACATCAGCTAATAGCCATCTAAGTGTTTCTACTTTTTGGCTTTTATGAGTAATGCTATGACCATGCATATACAAGTCTTTTTGTGGGTCTGTTTTAATTTCTCTTGGTGAACCAAGGCATGGAACTAACTGCAGGATCATAAAGTAACCTGTATTTATAACCTTTTAAATGACCAGACATTTTCAAAGCTCCATTTTGCCTTCNTGAGTAATGCTATGACCGTGCATATACAAGTCTTTTTGTGGGTCTGTTTTAATTTCTCTTGGTGAACCAAGGCATGGAACTAACTGCAGGATCATAAAGTAACCTGTATTTATAACCTTTTAAATGACCAGACATTTTCAAAGCTCCATTTTGCCTTCCCACCAGAGTATACAAGATTTTAATTTTTTCACATCCTTGCCAACTTTTGTTGTTATCTTTTTGATACTAGTGGGTGTGAGGTGGTATCTCATGCTTCTGGTTTGCATTTTCTTAATGGCTAATTGTGTCGAGCATTTTTTGATGTCACCACCTAGAGTTAGAACACTTCCATCAATCCATCAAAAATTCTTCTGTGAGGAACTTTAAATGCATATTACTGAGTGAAAGAAGCCAAAAGCAAGGAAGACTACATGCTATGTGATTCCAACTTGATGACATTCTGGAAAAGGCAGAACTGTGGAAGTGGTAAAAAAAGATCAGTGATTTCCAAGAGTTAGGGGAGCAGAGGGATAAGTAGGTGGAACCCAGAGGATTTTTAAGGCAGTGAAACTATTGTGTATAGTACTGTCGTGGTGGGTCATATATATTTGTTAAAGTTCATAGAATTTACAACAGCAAGACTGAATGCTAATGTAAACTATAGACTTTGAGCGAATGTGTCTTTTGAAGAAAAAATTATTTAATTTTGATACAATACCATTCAGAAAATTTCTTTCCTTGTTCATGTTCCATTGACTTTTAAATGTTAAGTCAATCTTATACTTGTGGAATAAAACTGCTTCAGTATATATTATCATCCATTTTATATATTGCTGCATTTAATTTGTTAACATTTTCTTTAGAATTTTTGTATCTATGTTCACAAGTGATAACAGCCTCTAATTTCTTTTCTTATAATATTCTTTTTTTTTCCTTTCATGCTTTCTTTAATTTTTCCTAACAATAATCTTCAGTTTTCACAGAAGCTATCCTGCATGTCTTTTGTTATGTATAGTCTTAAGTATTTCACACTTTTGTTAATACAAATGCATATTCTTCTGGAGTTGATATCAAGATTATGCTAGTTGCATGAAATAAATTGAAAATATTTCCACTTTATTTATTCCATAAAGGAGTAGGTTTAAGTTTGATATTGTTTCTACCTTAGGTGTTTGAAGGCATTTATCAGTAGTAAAGGGTTCTGGGCTTTTGTGGAATGATTTTTAATTATGGATTCAGATATTCATTTATGTTCCCATACATTTTAGTAATTTGTATTTTACAGTGAATTTTTTCCTTTCATCTAGGTTGACAAACTTGTTCTTAATATTCTCTTATTATCTTTTTGTCTGTAGTGATGCCCCTATTAATTACTATACTTGGTATTTTTTCTTTTTCTCTTGTTCTGTCCTGCTAAGTATATATCAATTGTCAAATCTTTTAAGAGGAACAGCTTTTTGATTACATTGAATCCTACATATCTGCTTTCTGCTTCATTAGTTTTTGTCTTATCTTTTATATTTCCTTTCTTATACTTTGTTCAATTTTAATTTTTTGTTCTTTGTCTTGAGACAGCAGCTTAGATAATTGATTTTCTACCTTTATACTCTTCTAATGTATTCATGAAGCTAAAATTTCCTTCTGAGCACGGCTTTAGCTGTCTTGCATAAGTTTTTATAAGTTACATTTTCATTTTCATTCATTTAAAACATTTTATAATTTTGACTTCTTCCTATTCAGAAATGTTTTACTCAGTTTTCAAGGTGGATTTTTCAAGTTACCTTTCTTCTTTTTATTTCTAAATTAATTCTCTTGGGAATCAGAGCACATTGTCTATATGATTCAGTCCCTTGGGATTTGCTGAGTTTTGCTTTATGACCCGATACATGATCTTCTTTGGACATATTCTCTCTACATTTTAAAAAATGTGTATTCTGCAGCTGCTGGGCATTCCTTTATATGCCTTTCATTAGATCAGTTTAGTTCATCGTGTTGTTCATATCAGACAAAAAGATTTTTTTGTCTGCTGTTCTTTCAGTTCTTAAGACTGTTAAAACCTCCTGTGATGATAGTGGATTTATCTAGTTCTATTTTTTCCCTGCAGTTTAAAATTTTAGGATTGCTACATCTTCTAGTTTTACCAACAATTTTATATTCATGAAACCTCCCCATTTATGTGTCCTCTCAGAGTCCACTTCATGTAGTATTAATTACAGGCACACCTGATTTTTTTGATTAGTATTTACTTGATATATATTTTTCTATTTCCTTTTGACTTATCTGTATCCTTCTATTTGAGATGTTTCTCTTATAACTGATTATATTAGTTTTATATTCTGCTGTAGCAAGTTGCCATATACGTGTTGACTTAAATAGCACAAATATGTTTCTTATGGTTTTGGTAGCTGGATATCCAACTAGGGTCTCATTGGACTAAAACTGAGGTGTTGGCAGGCCTGCATTCCTGGTGGACTCACTAGGGTAAAATCCATTTTCTTTCCTTTTCTAGCAGCGAGAGGCTGCCCACATACCTTGGCTCATGGTTGCCTTCCATATTTAAGGCCAGCGGTTGCATTTCCTCACATTGCATAACTCTTATGCTAACTCTCTTGAGTCCCTTTTTCACTTACAAAGACAGCTGTGTTTACCTTGCAACATTTGAACAATCAGGATAATCTTCCTGTTTTAAGATCCTTAATCATATCTGCCAAGTCCGTTTTGCCATGTAAAGTAGCAAAGAACATGAACATCTTTGCAAGAGCTGTTAACCTGCCTGACATACCAGCATACAATTAGCTACTGCTATTTTTATCTGTTCTCACAGTTTTTGTCTTTTTATTATTAAGCTATTTACATGTAATTCAATTAATGGCATAAATGAGTTCACATCTACTATCTTGCTTTTTGCTATTTGTTGCTCTCTTTTTCCTGCCTTCTTAGAGATTACATAAGAATTTTGTTACTCTGATTTTGCTCATCCAGTCTTTTTATGCATAGTTGTATTTTTTATGTTACCTTAGAGATTTCAATAAGCATCCATGGCATTATAGTTCATGTTGAATGATTACCTTTGTCATATATTTTTTAAAGTTCTTGTATGCTAACTTTAATACCTGGGTTATTTGTGAATCTGCATCTGTGTCTTTTGCCCCCTTGATTATCTGTCTTATTTGCATATTGAATGTGTACACATATAATATCTTACCCACATTTACCTTCTTCTCACCTAGAGAGTGTTCTTCTGACTCTACGTTCAGTTCATTTAGTCTTCATTGCTCCCATAGCTTTTTGAGATCTTTGAAAGTATGATTTTTGAAACTTATATATTTTTTAGTAGTTTCAGTAGGACTTCAACTGGTGGCTATGGCCTCTGTAGCCATCCTAAAAGCATGAGTCAGGAAACAGCATTTATGAGGGAGTAAAGTTAAAGGGACCTCAGACAGCATGGCAGGAAGATGTTAGGGAACCTGATATAGACCCTGGCTCAGCTTGACAAAGGTCATTAGCTGGTGTTCAAGGACACTTTCATGCTTGTTTTCTTGTGATTCTAGTATGTTCTTCCTGGAGAGGTCTGTAACTTTGGACATAGCAGAGATCCCTGCTGGAAGCTGTAAACTTCTACAGTAGACTAGTTGGCTATCTAATTCACACAACTCTGAGAGGTTCTGTCTGCAAACTAGACTAGTTGTTCTTTAGTCGCTCAGTTGTGTCTGACTCTTGTGAGCCCATGGACTGTAGCCTGCCAGGCTTTTCTGCTCATGAGATTTCCCAGACAAAATACTGGAATGGGTTGCCCTTTCCTTCTCCAAAGGATCTTCCTGACCCAGAGACTGAACCCACATCTGCTGTGTCTCCTGCATTGCAGTTGTGAATTCTTTACTGCTGAGCCATCAGGAAAGCCAGGTATAGCTGTACAAGTGTTTTGTTGAAACCTTTTAAGAGTGCATTGTAAAAGGTGGCTCGGTGGTAAAGAATTTGCCTGCCATGCAAGAGATGCAGAAAGGTTCAAGCCCTGGGTCAGGAAGATCCGCTGGAGTAGGAAATGGCAAACCACTCCAGTATTCTTGCCTGGAAAATTCCATGGACAGAGGAACCTGGTGTGCTGAAGTCCATGTGGTTGCTCAGTCCATGAGCTGAGCCACTAAACTTGAACATGAGCTGGTTACTAGCTGTAGGTGATAGTAGAGAGTCATTTAGTTAAAAAATCTAATTCAGGATCTTCACTGATTAATTACTAAATCATAAAATTGAAATATTCCCCAGTACTTTTAATCTTTGTGCTTCTAATCAACTCTGGGATTTTTCAGTTCATCTAAAGTCAGTATTTGTTAATATTTTGAAAGAGCCTCTTGATGAAGTTACAGGCATATGATAATATAAATTATCCCAAGCCTGAGGTCATAAACTTGTCTTTTTCCTTAAAGGGCTTCCATTTTTAAGATTAGGGGTTTTATTTAATATTGATTTAGAATTATAAACTTCTTCTATATCTGGGGCATTTACAAAGAAACTAGACTTAAATTATGAAACTGTTTGACAGAATATTCCATTGTCAGTTTTACTGGTCAAGATATTAAGATGCTGTATTCGATAATCTGCAAAAAAAGAGAAGTGAATATTCATTTGATTTTGTCAAAAAGAAGAGCAAGAATAATTACTAGTAAGTGAAGTATCTGGGACATTTTTGGTAGAAATCCAATTTCTGTTCACATAGGAGACTTTGAAAAAAGGCTGAGTAGTATGCCTGTGAATCAGTATATTCAGATCCTGGAGGCAGGGTATTGAGAGAGCATGAAAAATTTTCTTTCTGGGAAATTATGCTGGTCTCCACTAGTTGGTTTAGCTACTCATCATTTCCTTTCACGACCGCCGCCACCCTCCCTCCCCAACTGCCCTTCAGTCAGAGGAAGGATTTAAATTGCCACATTTTTCTAGTTCTCTCAAGCCCATGAGTCACTAAAACATACACATTAATTATATAACCTCTCTACATTTTGAGTTAATGGATTTAAAAACAATTCCGGGGAACATAAGTCTTTCTGTAGGCTACCTCATCAGCATAAACAAACTCAGGGCAGACATCTGCTTAGAGAAGTCTCACTGGTGCAGAGAAAAGACCATGGGGTAGGGCTTCTTTGAAATGGGCATGTTCATGTGTTGCAAATAAATACGACATTGATTACACATATCACACACACATAATGATTGGCCATGATCTTTTTGAGACTGGTCAGGTGGAAAGCAATGCAGTTTTGCACACATTATAATCAATTTTTATTGAGCGTAGGCACTTTCATTTTCTGAACATTTAGAGGAGACATTTTATGGTTTGCATTTTATTCATCTTTCCTTTTCAGTCTTAGCATTCAAACAAGGTGTTTGGCTTGATGATGTCAACTGATACTGGTTTCGAAGCATGAGTACATTCTCACAAAGAAAATGGCAACTCCAAGTATTCACTACCATCTGTAAACACTTAAGAGTTAATGGAGTAGGAAATGGAAACCCACTCCAGTATTCTTGTCTGGAAAATTCCATGGACAGAGAGCCTGGAGGGCTACCGCCTATGGGGTTGCAGAGGGTTGGACATGACTTGAGTGCACACATACAGAGTTATTTAAAACTAGAACTTCTTCATGGGGTATTTTGCATCCCTAGACCAAATGGGCTTATGAATTTTGTCTTGCCATTTAATATATCTGACTTTTACTTGGAGGCAGTTATACACAAGGCAAGCCACATCTTTGCAAACACTGCTATGTAAGATGATTCTGAAAGAACTTAAGGGCTATCATTACTAAAGTTAAAAGAACCTAGAAAAATTATGCATATTAAGTTTATGTTTATTAAACTTTTGCTCTCTACTATTCTCTATTTCCTACATGGAATATTATTTCCTGATCCCCTACCTGAGGCTCAAGGATAGCTCTGGGTTGATTTAGTACATTAAGCTCTAAAATTGTACTTTTCAAATCAGTTACTTTAGTTTGACTGTCTTCCCTCCTTCATTAGGAAAACAGAATTTAAGGGATGTATTGCTTAAATCTTCTAAGTTCACAACACTTATTTTGCACCTCAAAGAATGCCTGATCTTCTTTTGATTGTGCACTAGTTTGATTGGCTGCTAACCATGTGGGAATAGTTCCTTGAAAACTCTGCATCCAGTTCTTGGGTCTTTTTGCAGAATTGCCAGGGATTGCTTTAGACACTCTTGGATGCATTCCAAAGGGAGGGGATGTGGTGGTAGGGAACTAACCTAGTATATTTTCATGGGGTCATTTACAGCATCTTGGGTAGCATAGTTCTTCATTATGTAAGTCTACTCTGCATGTTATAGAATACATAGCATCCTTGTTCCCTTCCCTGTCTCAGAAATGCTAGTTTCTACCTGAAGACCAAAAATGTCTATACACATTTCCAAAAGACCCCATGGAGAGGCGATACTGTTCCAGGTTGGGAATCACTGACAAGCTATCAACACTGTTCTAAAACCAAATCAGTTACAATCAAACAGGCTAGTAAACATTTTTTTACTCTCTTTCAAAATCAGTACTGGCCAAGGCCACACTGTCTGTGGGACTTATGTAAAACAGTAATTATTTGTTTGCAGTTTACCTAGCCAATTGCCTCTAAACACCTAAATACCCATAAGCCTTGATGTAACTGACAATAGAACCATGTAGAACTGACAATAGCTCACCATGTTTTCTTCTTGGGTTTGTAGTCTTTACTCATTTCCTAACTTCCTTTAGTCTTTACCCAGAAATTACTTGCCAGTTTTGAACATCTTGTTCTAGTAGACTTTCATATTGCTACTTTCAGTGTGAATCTGTACATTTTAGGGGCTCATCTAAAATTCCTCTTTGTAAAAACTTAATGCTGATTTACTTGTTGAAGGAATCCCTTTTCCTACTCTTCTTTTCTAAACAAAAGCAGTATCTTCCATCTACACTTGCTTTGTAGGATAGTTCTTAACACTGGTATCTCAAGAAGAAAAATAATTATTTTCGTATAGGAAGAAAGCTATTGGCTGGCCCTGGGATTTTATTATAATATCATTAGTAACCTATATAGTAATTGTCCAATCTCTTAGTACCTAATACATTTAGAAAATATTTTAGGAGATTGAGCAGACAATTTTAACACTTAAATTCTACAAATGTTAGAAATGTGTCCTTTTTAAGCAACTAGAACCATTAACTGGAACCCATTTATTTAATTTCAGTGACCAAAAAAAGAATCCTTTGTTCATCAATAGTTTTCATAGATTGCTTTTTTTCCAAACCAATTTCACCTTCAAATTCACTGACCTGTGTATCAAGAATGTCTATAATTTAATTCAGGTCATTTTAGATATACTGTAAATCATTACCTCCTTTTTAGCCAATCAGCATTTGATTTTTCAGAGTTCAAAATTCAAAGTCACTTTCCAAAGGTCATTTTTTAAAACTGAAGTACAGTTGATTTACTATGTTGTGTTAATTAATGCTGTATAGCTAAGTGATTCAGTTATATATATATATACACACATACACATATTCCTTTTTAGTTATTGTTTCTGTTATGTTTTATCATAGGATATTGAAGATAATTCTCTGTGCTATACAGTAGGACCTTGTTTTCTTTCCATTCTATATATAAAAGCTTGCATCTGCAAACTCCATTCCTCCCTAACCACCAGTCTGTTTTCCATGTCCCCGATTCTGTTTGTCTTATAGGTATATTCATTTGTGTCATATTTTAGATTCCACATATAAGTGATATCATATGGTATTTGTCTTTCTCTTTGTGACCCCCTTCACTTAGTATGATAGTAGCATCCTTGTTGTTGCAAATGGCAGTATTTCATCCTTTTTTATGGCTTAGTAATATTCCATGGTATATATGTACCATATGTCCTTTGTTCATTCATCTCTCAATGGACATTTAGGCTTTCTCCATGTCTTGGCTATTGTGAATAGTGCTGCTCTGAACACTGGGGTACATGTATCTTTTTGAATTATAGTTTTGTTGAGATACATGCTTCCTGGCCTTCCCTGGTGGTTCAGATGGTATGCTTTCTAGCCTTCCCTGGTGGCTCAAATAGTAAAGAATCTGCCTGCAATGTGGGAGACCTGGGTTTGATCCCTGAATTGGGAAGATCCCCTAGAGGAGGGCATGGCAGCTTACTGCAGTATTCTTGCCTGGGGAATCCCCACGGACAGAAGAACCTGGTGGTCAGTATTCTTGCCTGGGGAATCCCCATGGACAGAAGAGCCTGGTGCATCCCAGTCCTTGGGGGTCACAAAGTCAGACACGACTGAGCCACTGAGCACACACACAGCAGTTATATGCCCAGTAACGGGATTGATGATTTTATGGGTTTTTTTTTTTTTTTTTTTTAGTTTTATGAGGAACCTCCATACTGTTTTCCACTGTAGTTGCACCATCAAAGTCACTTTTTAGTTATGAAGAGTATTTGACTATACGTGTGTGGGTGTGCATATGCACACATAAATACATGAGCATGGGCTCATCTTTATTTGTATATTGTACATAGTCTTTTTGTCACTGTGGAGTAATTCTTTTTGGATTAGTGTTAATTTGACAGAAACGCAGAACTTTCAGAGATTAGAGTATTGTCTTTTTAGTGGGGATCAACATACATTTCTCTATCCTCAAGTAAGTTATTCTTAAGACTCATTTTAATTAATGTATCTCTGTACATACAAAAGCAATTCCACTCTTTTAAATCTCAAAGCAAGTCACTTTGATTTTACTTTTGTTCTTCATCATATGGACATGACTGAATCATTATGTAAATATAATAACTAATATTTGAAAAAGGTAATTTGAAAAAAGGAGGCTCTTTAAAATGTGAAGAGTTTTCTTTGCGATATGCATCTACTTTGGATATACTAAAAAATATTCTGATGAATGGTGGTCTGTAGAAATTTTGTTTCCTTTGAAAAAACAGTTTTATATTCTTTACCTTAAGAAAACCCTAACTTGTTCATATATGAACGCCTATGTTATTTCTCATATTAAATTAACTCCTATTAATCATTTATGTAGTATATCCTTAAAGTGAAAGTGAAGTCGCTCAGTTGTGTCCGACTCTTTGTGACCCATGGACTGTAGCTCACCAAGCTCCTCCGTCCATGGGATTCTCCAGGCAAGAATACTGGAGTGGGTTGCCATTTCCTTCTCCGTATCCTTAAAAATGTCTATCAACTCAACAAACCAACAAAATTTTATCCATCCATTATATTTGCATCTGTTTCAACTATTTTTACAGTATTTGTGTGTGTGTGTGTGTGTGTGTGTGTGTTTGTGTGTGACTCTTAGATTACACTGCCTGGGTTTGAAACTGTGTCCATCATTTCCTGGCTTATTTTACTTCCCCGTGGTTTATATTCAGCATCTGTTGGTAGGTGATTATTTTGTGGTATCTTCCCCCCAAAGTGAATTGTAATATTGTGTGACTTGTTGCTGTCAAATCAGAGTAGCAAACTTTAAACCTGTAATCAAGGGGAAGATGGGTATGTTCATCTGTTAATCACATAACTACGTGAATCTGTTCAGAGTAGCATATTGTTTAACTCGTATCAAATCAATGTTTGCAAGATGAGCTATTTTTCAAGTAGATGAAGATTTGTGAAGGCTTACATCATTTCCTCATGTTTTCTGTCTTTACATTTGGGATGGATAGGCTAAGACTCTGTAGGAGCTAAATGGGAGAAGAGAGAGGAGGAGGGAAGGAGAGATTGACAAAGAGATCCTGAGAGAGGGATACTGAGAGAGAGAGGGATGGAGAAAGAGAAAGATCAACTCTCCGGGTTTTCTCCTAAACTTCCTTGTTCTGGAGAGCACAGAACTTGTGTAGTATCCAGAATAACCTAAGACCTTGCAGATTTTTATTTTATGGCCTATGTGGTTCCCTGGGCTTATCATGTGCTCACCCTGTTTGTCTGCCAGTTAAACTCCTATTCATCCTTAAGACACACCCAGAACGACCTCATCTGGGAGCCTTTCCTGACTTTCCCAGGTAGACCTGGAGTTTATTCTTCTTCTCCCTCATCCTCTGTACATTTGTCATCCATTCTAGGAATGTCCTAAATCCTTATGGTTTGCATATCTGTGCTCCCCAGGATAATTTATTGTTTGGGAGGCAGAGATGTTTATTCTGACAAATGATGTAACTTGTAGTGTAATCTGCCATGACCATTGGAGAAACAGGGGTACAAATAACTTGAAAATTTTTGGGGGTGTTTTTTTAAATTATTTTTTTATTAGAGTATAGTTGACTTACAATGTTGTGTTAGTTTTTGTTGTACAGAAAAGTGAATCATTTGTACATTTATTTACTCTTTTAAGATTTTTTTCCCTCATAGGTTATCACAGAGTATTGAGCAGAGTTCCCTGTGCTATATAGTAGTGTGTGTATATATTAATCCCAATCTCCCAATTTATCCCTCCTCACCATTCCCCCTTGGTAACCACAAGTTTGTTTTCTACATCTGTGATTCTATTTATTTTGTAAATAAGTTCATTTGTACTATTTCTTAAATTCCACCTGTAAGCAACATCATGATACTTGTTTTTGACTTCATTCAGTATGACAATTTCTAGGGCTGTTTATGCTGCTGCAAATGGCATTACTTTGTTCTTTTTTGTGACTTAGTAATATTCCATTGTGTATGTGTACCACATCTTTATCCATTCATCTGTCAGTAGACATTTAGGTTGCTTCCATGTCCTGGATATTGTAAATAGTGATGTAATGAATTCTGGGGTGCATGTATCTTTTTGAATTATGGTTTTCTCTGGATATCTTCCCAGGAGTGGGATTGTTGGGTCATATGGTAGCTCTATTTTTAGTTTTGTAAGAAACCTCCATACTGTTCTCCATAGTGTCTGTACCAATTTACATTCCCAACAAACAATGTAGGAGGTTACCCTTTTCTCCAGTATTTACTCTTTGTAAAGGTTTTGATGATGGCCGTTATGGCCTACGTAAGGTGATAACTCATTATAGTTTTGATTTACGTTTCTCTAATAATTAAAGATGTTCAACGTCCTTTTGTGTGCTTTTTGGCCATTTGTATGTCTTCTTTGGAGGAATAGCTATTTAGATCTTTTGCCCATTTTTTGATTTTTTTTTTATATTGAGCTGGATGAGCTGTTTCTGTATTTTGAAAATTAATCCCTTGTCGGTTGCTTCTTTTGCACATATTTTCTCTCATTCTGAGGGTTTTTTTTGTTGTTGTTGTTTATGGTTTCCATTGCTGTGCAACAGCTTTTAAGTTTAATTAGGTCCCATTTGTTTACTTTTCTTTTTATCTTCATTACTCTAGGAGGTGGATCAAAACAGATCTTGTTGTGATTTTTGTCAGAGAGTTTCTTGCCTGTGTTTTTCTGTAAGAGTTTTATAGTATCCGACCTTACATTTAGGTATTTAATCCATTTTNCTTTTGCACATATTTTCTCTCATTCTGAGGGTTTTTTTGTTGTTGTTGTTTATGGTTTCCATTGCTGCGCAACAGCTTTTAAGTTTAATTAGGTCCCATTTGTTTATTTTTCTTTTTATCTTCATTACTCTAGGAGGTGGATCAAAACAGATCTTGCTGTGATTTTTGTCAGAGGGTTTCTTGCCTGTGTTTTTCTGTAAGAGTTTTATAGTATCCGACCTTACATTTAGGTATTTAATCCATTTTGAGTATTTTTGTATGTGAGTATGGTCTTAGAGAATGTTTTAACTTTATTCTTTTACATGTAGCTGAACAGTTTTCCCAGCACCACTTACAGAGACTCTCTTTTATTCCCATTGTATACTCTTGCCTCCTTTGTCATAGATTTGGTGACCGACATAGGAGTGTCCGGAGAAGGCAATGGCAACCCACTCCAGTTCTCTTGCCTGGAAAATCCCATGGGAGGAGGCTGCAGTCCATGGGGTCACTAAGAGTCGGGCACGACTGAGCGACTTCACTTGCACTTTTCACTTTCATGCATTGGAGAAGGAGATGGCAACCCACTCCAGTGTNGGACACTCTCTTTTATTCCCATTGTATACTCTTGCCTCCTTTGTCATAGATTTGGTGACTGACATAGGAGTGTCCGGAGAAGGCAATGGCAACCCACTCCAGTACTCTTGCCTGGAAAATCCCATGGGAGGAGGCTGCAGTCCATGGGGTCGCTAAGAGTCGGGCACGATTGAGCGACTTCACTTGCACTTTTCACTTTCATGCATTGGAGAAGGAGATGGCAACCCACTCCAGTGTTCTTGCCTGGAGAATCCCAGGGATGGGGGAGCCTGGTGGGCTGCCGTCTATGGGGTCACACAGAGTCAGGCACAACTGAAGCGACTTAGCAGCAGCAGCAACATAGGTGTGTCAATTTATCTCTGGGCTAAAGTAAAGGAAATCTTGAATTTTTTTTTCAGTTCAGATTTCTCATTTTACAGATGAGAAAAACTGAGTTTCCCCAAAGTTCAGTTTCCATTCCGTAGACACGGTAGTGTCTGGAGTCATTTGCGATAGCATTGGAGGAACCCATTTTAAGAAACAGAGATGGTGGAGCTAGTCTTGTTCATCCTCAGTCCTCTTAGAAGGGCTGATTTTGATCTCAGATTGAAGCATGTTCTTCAAACATGCTTCCCGTAGTTTCCTTTTCCTCCTTCCTCTCTCCATTTCAACATTCTCTGGTTAGTCTCTACATTAGGAAAATAAAAATGGCAGAAAAGCCAAAGAACAGCCCATTAAAGAGGCACTAACAAGTAGAAAAGAGCATTTGAAACAGAGGAGGGTGGTTTGAATAGCGTTGTAATGCAGTTGGCAAGGCAGTGATTGGGGCTGTGTCTGCGAGCTGGGGTGTGAATGTGGAGCTTTGAATGGATAAATGAGGGCAGTAATTTTCAGCACATGCTGTGATATGGAGGGCAGGAACTAAAAGGAGACTTCAGAGAAGAAAATGATAGTATCTTAAACCAGAGCATTATATCATTCTGGTTGCATAATGTCGACGTGTGGTTAAATTGTTATTGTAGAGAAGTGGCTTCTGCATATTTAGGGAGCTGCTTGTATTGAAATGAGTGGCTGTTGCAATAACACAAATCCATGTGCGGTTTCCAAACAGTTAATAATTGTTTAATAAGCAATTCCTTGTAAACCTCCCTGAGTCCTACTAACTCGGGTAGAGATGGATTATTCTTCCCCATTATTAGGGACAGAACAAGAAATAGCTGGTAATGAGGAAAACACTTTAAATATAAGGGGAACATTAATGGGGTAAATTGCCAATTACCATCACGAGAGATTTTCAAAGCTGACAGAAATGTACCATGTGGGAAAGGAAGCGAGAACAGCTAGAGGCAATACAATCCCATGGATCCTTGGAGAATTAACCGCCTTTCATTTCCAAATAGATTCCAGCAATATATGTACAGCAAAGGCAAAGGGGAAAGCTATGCAGCAGCAAGGGAGCCAGAATATTTTGGCTAAAGTACTGACTTCCTTTGTAACAGGCACAGGAAATACAGTTTCTCTTGATTTCAGAAATGAACAGAGCAAGAGTGAAGTCTACCTGTTCTCAGATCCTTTCTCCTGAGAGGATAACAAAGCCTTCCATCAGCAAACTGCTATAATTGCTTTATGATAACCCAATGTTGTGGTCCTTCAAGCTTCCCTTCTTGTATACTATTGACTGTAATGCTTTTTAAAATGATTTATGAATTAAAGTATATATACATGGGACATTTGATCACTGTTTTTGTACCCAAGGATGGGCAAAACTCACTATAATTTGTCTACAATGAAATATTAAGCAGTCCGCTAAATATTTAATTCACTTGCTGAATTGCAACAGCTTGGTTTAGAAATGTGAGACCTTCCTCTCCACTTAGAGGGACATTTTCTGTATAACCAAATGAATTATTAACACCCTTATTATTATTCAGCTGTTTATTATCACCTAATGATGGACATACAAAGAAACATTTCTCTTGCAACAAAAAAGAATTCATATCTAACAACAGATCCAACTATTATTTTTCAGGGAGTAAATCTAAGCTCAGGAAAACCTAAGCATCAGTTTAGATTAAGTAAAGGATATTCATTTATAACAATATTTGATAGACTATGTAGTAATAGTCTTCATATTAGGGATTCCTACTTTATGGATATAGGTATATCATGGATCAAATAGTATTTCCTGGATTATATATATATAAAACTCATTGATTTGGTCTGCCTGTATATTCACTGTTAGTCACTTAGTTGTGTCTGACTCTCTGTGACCCCATGGATTGTAGCATGCCAGGCTCTTTTGTCCATGGAGTTCTCCAGGCAAGAATACTGGAGTGGGTAGCCATTTCCTTCTCTAGGAGATCTTCCTGATCAAGGGATCGAACCTGGGTCTCCCCCATTACAGGCAGATTCTTTACCATCTGAGCCATCGTTATACATATAATAATATATATTATGAACACTCGACCATAAAAAGAAGAAAAAACACATTCTCCACCAAAGAGCTAATTGAGCTATTGTGATTGAATATTAATTTTGGTGCTGGTTTTCCTGGCAGTCAACATAGGGAGGCATATTATGATGGTTGTAACATGTCAATTTTTAATGGTAAAGTTAAATCAACATAAAATTCTAAAAGACATTTTTTACATAGGACCACATACCAGTACTTTGGCCACCTCATGCGAAGAGTTGACTCATTGGAAAAGACTCTGATGCTGGGAGGGATTAGGGGCAGGAGGAGAAGGGGATGACAGAGGATGAGATGGCTGGATGGCATCACTGACTTGATGGGCGTGGGTCTGAGTGAACTCCGGGAGTTGGTGATGGACAGGGAGGCCTGGCATGCTGCAATTCATGGGGTCGCAAAGAGTTGGACACGACTGAGCGACTGAACGGAACTGAACTGAACTGAACTGAACATATGGAAGACTGAAGACATTGTGAAAATTAGAGGTCACCAGTGGCTCTTTACTGGAGAAGGAAATGGCAACCCACTTCAGTGTTCTTGCCTGGAGAATCCCGGGAATGGGGGAGCCTGATGGGCTGCCGTCTGTGGGATCACACAGAGTCGGACACGACTGAAACGACTTAGCAGCAGCAGCAGCAGTGGCTCTTTGGTAGAAGATATAGACATGATTTTTTTACCTGGATGTTTAATATAGGATGAAAAAAAATAAGATTATATGCTCTGCACAAAGCTGGGAAGTGTATGACTTCTGAGGAAAACGTGGTGCATTGGAAAGAGTTTTCTCTGTGAATATTGTTTGGCTACTTGTATCCATGTGGTCTTCAGCAGTTTAATTACCTTCCTTTGCTCGGGTTCCTCAGCTGCAAAGATTTTCCTTAGAGAGTTATGGAAACGATATAATGAATTAATGTATTGGGTCGGCCAAAAAGTTTATTCAGATTTTTTCATAAGTTGTTATGGAAAAATCTGAATGAACTTTTTGACCAACCCAGTATATGCAGAGGTTGAAACTCAATGTTAGTTCACTCCTTTGTCCCTTAGCATCAGTGTTACAAATGGTTGTCCTGATACATACATGTATACACACACACACACACACACACACACACACACACGCTCAAATGCCCTTTTCATTTGAGATTTATCTTTAAATATATCAATGCAGGAGAAAATAGAGCTCATTCTTATTGAATTTAAAGCCATGAAGATCAATATGATTATCAAAGTTTAGCTTGGGGTGTCTCAGTAATGTTATGGTGGTTTGTAAGTCACTCAACCAGAATAATAAAATCTTGGGCATTATTCTCTGAAAGTTTCAAATTGTATTGAAGAAGAGGCTATGGATATTCCTACTTAGAGACAACCTGGAGCTAGTTAGTTATTTGCATCCCTTTTTCTTGAAGTCACTTTTTTGGTTTGGATTACTTAAAAGAAGTCCCTTTAAAGTAGCTTCTATTTGGATTATTTCTTTTAAAGAAAGTTCGCTTAATTACTAAGACTAAGATGTCATGGTGTTTCTAGATAAGCATGACTTCATTGGGGTCAGGGCCAGCAATTTGGACCACTCCAGGTTTCCTTTTTGTTTTAGGAAAATGATGATCCCTATGCTCATTTGATGGAAATCGTGGTCCAGGAGTTGGGCCTTTTTGGGCTAGTGGCTAAACAAACTTATAAGTGCGTGATGTTCACATTGCAGACTGGTTCATGCATGCTAAGTCACTTCAGTCATGTCCGACTCTTTGTAACCCTGTGGGCTATAGCCCACCAGGCTCCATCGTTCCTGGGGATTCTCCAGGCAAGAATACGAGAGTGGGTTCCCATGCCCTCCTCCACGGGATCTTTCTGGCCCAGGGACTGAACCTGCATCTCTTTAGTCTCCAGCATTGATAGGCACTCTTTACCATTAGTGCCACTTGGGAAGCTGAGCTAAACCTTCAAGGACTCAGGGCATGGCTGTTCTTCCATTTTTTTTTCCCTAGTANGGGGATCTTTCTGGCCCAGGGACTGAACCTGCATCTCTTTCGTCTCCGGCATTGATAGGCACTCTTTACCATTAGTGCCATTTGGGAAGCTGAGCTAAACCTTCAAGGACTCAGGGCATGGCTGTTCTTCCATTTTTTTTTTTCCCTAGTAAAATACTGAAAGTACAAGTGATTCAATACAGTATCTTTATTGCTCTTGGAAAGAATTGATCAATTACTAATCGCTGCTTCTTATCAGTTCCCTTCAATTGCTAGACCTTCTTTTGGAATGGACTCTTATATAGTGGTATTTAAACAGTGATCAAACCGATCATTTTAGATTCTCTTGAATTAGAATCAGAGGGCGATATATAGTACATTAAAAGAGCATTTTTATTTCCTGATCAAGGAGATCAAAGATAATCTATTTTGTAAGTCGGAGTGAGACAGCTTCTAACTCTACAAAGGTGGCGTGAGAACACATCTTCCTGAGTCGAACATGATTAGAATCATTTGTAATTGTGTATGGTTAGAATAACTAACCAGCTTCCTTTGTGTGTTGAAGAGCTGCATTTGCCCTTCCAGATCCATTTTTCCCTTTAGTTTATCCTGTGTGAGCTCCAAGTGGCAGAACCATATTGGCTGAATCTTCAATTGGCTTCTGTTTGGGTTTGGCCAGTAGAAGGCACCAAGGGTGGGAGAAGAATAAGAGTGGAGCCTTTTAAAATTTTTACTTTATTGAACTATAGTTGATTTACAATGTTGTATTAATTTCTACTGTAAGCAAAGTGATTCAGATATCTATATATGTGTGTGTGTGTATGTATGTGTGTATGTGTGTGTACACATACATTGCTTTCCATATTTTATATTACAGTTTGTCACAGGACACTGAGTGTAGTTTCCTGTGCTGTACAGTAGGATTTTGTTGTTTATCCATTCTATATGTAATAATTTGAATCTGCTAACCTCAGATTCCCATTCTATCCCTCCTCTACCCACCCTCTCCCTTGGCAACCATGATTTTGTTCTCTGTATCTGTGTTTCATAGATAAGTTCATTTGTGTGATATTTTAGATGCCACATATAAATGATACCATATGGTTTTTGGCTTTCTCTTTCTGACTTCACTTAGTATGATAATCTATAGGTTTATCCATTCTGCTGCAAATGGCCAGATTATATTCTGTTTTTTTATGGCTGAGTAGCAGTCCACTGTACATATATACCACGTCTTCTTTATCTATTAATATGCTGATGGACATTTAGGTTGCTTCCGTGTCTTGGTTATTGCGAATAGTGCTGCTATGAACCTAGGGTTGCATGTATCTTTTTGAATTATAGTTTTGTCTGGATACAGACCCAGGAGTGGAGTTGCTGGATCATATAGTATCTCTATTTTTAGGTTTCTGAGGAATCTCCATACCATTTTCCCATAGTAACTGCACCAATTTACATTCCACCAATGGTGTAAAAGCGTTCCCTTCTTTCCCACACCAAGAGTGGAACCTTTATTCCCCTGGGCTCCTCAGTGCAGAATCTGAAGCTTCTTAGGTGGTCTGCTTTACCTAGCTCTTTCTCTTAGGCAATTAAGTGTTCTGTCTTCCTGTCCTCTCAGGTTGGGGGCTGTAACAGCTCTGCTGTTGCTTGCTCTGGGGCACTGTAATTTTCCTCATAGCTTCTCCATCTGGAAGTTCTCAGTTCACANCTCCTCAGTGCAGAATCTGAAGCTTCTTAGGTGGTCTGCTTTACCTAGCTCTTTCTCTTAGGCAATTAAGTGTTCTGTCTTCCTGTCCTCTCAGGTTGGGGGCTGTAACAGCTCTGCTGCTGCTTGCTCTGGGGCACTGTAATTTTCCTCATAGCTTCTCCATCTGGAAGTTCTCAGTTCACATACTGTTGAAGCCTAGCTTGGAGGATTTTGAGCATGACTTTGCTAACATGTGAAATGAATACAACTGTGTAGTAGTTTGAACATTCTTTGGCGTTGCCCTTCTTTGGGATTAGAATGAAAACTGACCTTTTCCAGACTTGTGGCCACAGCTGAGTTCCAAATTTACTAGCATATTGAATGCATCACTTTAACAGCGTCATCTTTGAGGATTTGAAGTATCTCAGCTGGAATTCCATCACCCACTACTAGCGTTGTTCGTAGTAATGCTTCCTAAGGCCCATTTGACTTCACACTCCAGGGTGTCTGTCTCTAGGTGAGTGACCAAACTGTCATGGTTATCTGCCTCATTAAGACATTTTCTGTACAGTTCTGTCTATTCTTGCCACATTTTAGTATCTTCTGCTTCTGTTAGGTCCATTCNGAGGCCTGGTGTGCTGCGATTCATGGGGTCACAGAGTCAGACATGACTGAGCGACTGAACTGAACTGAATATTGTGTGGGTTAATTGCTTGTTCTTTTCATCAATCTATAGTATAATCTGTAGTGTGGATATGCCGCTGTTTGCACATCCATTCACCTATTGAAGGACAACATGGTTGCTTCTAGTTTTTTAAGACAGCTACTATAAACTTTTGTGTTCAGGTTTTTGTATGGACATATATTTTACATCGGTTGAATAAATGCCTAGGTGTGTGACTTTCCACTGGCACTAACTGAGAGTTCCTCTTGTTTCATATCTTCAATAGTGCTTAGCATTGCCAATTCTTTTCATCCCTAGAAATACCTACATTTAAATACATGTATTTCCTATGTCAAATTATTCTATAGCTTATTTTTTTCATTTTTCTGCCTTCTTGTGGATTTCTTGAGCATTTTTATGAATTTTATTTTAATTTATGTATAATATTTTTACTATATCTTTGTATATCTTTTTAGTTGT
This sequence comes from Neotragus moschatus, assembly GCA_006410615.1. Taxonomy (NCBI): domain Eukaryota; kingdom Metazoa; phylum Chordata; class Mammalia; order Artiodactyla; family Bovidae; genus Neotragus; species Neotragus moschatus. The sequence continues at coordinate 1,299,905 of SJYA01000382.1, forward strand.
TGCTACAGTTATCACATTAATATACATAACTTATCAGAGTATACTATTTTATACCTTATGACCAAAGTTAATGCTTCCTGGGGTCATCTGATCTTTTTAAAATCTGTGTCCTTGTGGTGGAGGTTTGAGCATGTTATTTGCCAACTATAGCTTAACTTTTTCTTAGAAGTCAGAAGTGCCTAACATTATCTTTTTTAATGCCTGTAAATAGTTTGGATACTTGCCTAATTCACTGTTCACTGGGAGTGCTAGTTTCATATATTCACTTATTCATCAAATATTTATTGAATACATAGTATATGTTGGGCCTTGGGTATAAAGCAATGGAAAAAAATGACAAGACCATTGTAGTTATGGAGCTTTTATTGTGGGGAAGAAAAGCTTTTCCTATGATATAATATAAAGCAATATAATGCAATACATGGGAGTGATATGCCTTCCCACGTGGCACTAGTGGTAAAGAACACACCTGCCAATGTGGGAGACATAAGAGACACGATTTTGATCCTTGGGTCTGGAAGATCCCCTGGAGAAGGTAATGGCTACCCACTCCAGTATTCTTGCCTGGAGAATTCCATGGACAGAGGAGCCTGGCAGACTACAGTCCATAGTGTAGCAAAGAATTGGACATGACTGAAGTGACTTAGCACATACATACACAAGGGAGTGATAAATGCTATGATCAAAGTAAAGCAGAGTCTAGGACTCTCGAGAACACTGAGGTTTTCAGGAGAGGGTGAGTGATCAGGGAAAGGCTCACTGGGAAGAAGATGGTGAGCAGGTATCTGGCAGTGGTGAGAGAATGAACTAGGTGGAGATATGAGCATTTTAGGAAGAGAGAAGCATGGGAACCAACGCTTGGAAGTGGCAGGATTCTTTCAGTTTTTGAGGAGCAGTGATTTCTGTGGCCAGAGTTGAGTGAGCAAGGATGGGGTGTGTGTAAAGTTGGAGAGAAAGGGTAGGGCCAGGTTCTGTTGGTTTTGGTAGACTAATTCTTTACAAACGAATGAGCCGGGGCATCATCTGGGAGTCTGTTGAAATGCAGGTTCTGATTCAGTAGGTCCTGGGTAAGACCTGAGATGTTTCATTTCTAGTAAGCTTCTGACTGCTTACTAGATTGCTTACTGCATCTGACTGCTTCATGGATCCTACTCTGAATAGCAAAGCTGGAGACTTTGGTCATGGTTTCCTTCTGAACGAGAATAAGATTGAAGAGGATTCTGAGCATTGGAATGATAGGATTTCTTTTTTTCTACTGGACCATTTCTTTCTTGAGTCTTTATTGAATTTGTTACAATATTGCTTAGTTTTGGCCAGGAGGCATATGAGATCTTAGCTTCCCAACTAGGGATTGAACCCACACCCCTTGCATTGGAAGATGAAGCTTCAACCACTGCACCACCAGGGAAGTACCTGGGAATGATGTGATTTGATTTAGAAGTTTAAAATCTCTTCAGCGTATTGTATGGTACAATACAATAGGCTGAGGATACAAGGGAGAAAGCCAGGAGACTGGCTCTGAGACTACTGTTGGAGGCTGGCTGTAATATTCCAGTGCTTGGTTTGGGGTGATGGTGATGGCAGCATAGAGAAAACTGGCGGCTGGCAGTTGTGTGATTTGTGTACTGCACAAAGTTCTCGCAGAGTGAATGGGTCAAGCTGGCATGTCAGCTACAGTCTACTTGTTAAGCCTTTCACTTGGTGATTCATCAGTCTAGAAGGGGGGAGGGAGATCCTTCTACAATTCTTCCTCCCCAGAAAAAGGAGTTGCCTTTTTATAATTCATGCAAAGGCAGGGTATGTGTTACCCATGCTCAGGGCAAGAAGTGGTTGGATTTAGTGTAGGAGATTCTGGGTAGTTAGCTTGTAGAGGCGGAGAAGGCAGTGGCACCCCACTGCAGCACTCTCGCCTGGAAAATCCCATGGGTGGAGGAGCCTGGTAGGCTGCAGTCCATGGGGTTGTTGAGGGTCAGACATGACTGAGCGACTTCACTTTCACTTTTCACTTTCATGCATTGGAGAAGGAAATGACAACCCACTCCAGTGTTCGTGCCTGGAGAATCCCAGGGACGGGGGAGCCTGGTGGGCTGCCGTCTATGGGGTCGCAGAGTTGGACACGACTGAAGCGACTTGGCAGCACCAGCAGCATGTAGAGGAGAGGAGTGTGACATGAGCCTTTCTCCTTCTGTTTTTACTTATGCTGTCATGTGCTGCTGCCTGACTTCATGGCCCATGAAAGCTTTTCCTGCAAAGCCAAGCAGCCACAGAGGAGCTCAGCCGAACTTTGAATTTTCCAGAGTGTAGTCTTTCAAAGCAATTGCTCCTGCCACAGGAGAAGGAAAACAGACCCCAGTCATTTATTGCAGGCTTCTCCCTGTGAGCAGACAGAAGTGATATCTTTTTAAAAATGTCTCTGTACGACTATAAAAGCAGTCACTAGGTATCGAAGGAGAGAGCCATAGATTCCTCTGCCTGGTTCTGAGCCACATCTGGTAGTTAATCTCATGCTCCCCACTGTAAAAGTGGTCTGAAGATATGTCTTGTCCAATAATACAGCCGCAAAAGATATGTCATGTGTTCTGTAGCTGCCAAAGTGGTGTGGCTTCCCTGGTGTGTCTTAATCAAGCTGGACGTTGGGTGATGCTTACACTGGGTTTCTTTAGGAAGGGAAACTTCACCCTCATGGCTTTTCTGATGGCACAGTGAGCACAGCAAGGCGATGTTTAGCTGTGTCCTTTTGCTCCGTATCTTTAGCTGCTGTGTGTGCCATTTTCACTACCTTAGTTAAACACATGTTCCTTCCTTGCAGACCATGCATTGGTGCCAAACCCGTCTGAAAGATAAAGAAATAAATGTGATGGTGTTGTGACCCTTGAGTTAGCAGTGCTTCTGGCATGGAGTGTTTGAGGTAACATGGGGTAACATGCCTGACTTGTGCTTCTGGGCTAAATGTGAGGTACTAGGAACAGCTTGGACAGACACTGGGGATATAGTGCCCCCAACCCCCAAGTGGCAGAGGCTCCTCGTGGGTCTCGTTTCCTCTTCAAGTCCCGTCTGTTGAGGTGGTTTCTATCCTTCAGCTTCTTTCTAAAACATGCTGAATGTTGGTGAATGTGGCATGCTAGCCTGTCAGCAGGATCCATCCATGACTCATTTTATGTCAGGTTAGGTAGGAGTTGGGACTGAGCTCTCAACTGCAAACACAGTTTGGGAAGAATTTATTTTGTAGAGTAGCTACTGCTGCTGCTGCTAAGTCGCTTCAGTCGTGTCCAACTCTGTGCGACCCCATAGACGGCAGCCCACCAGGCTCTCCCGTCTCTGGGATTCTCCAGGCAAGAGCACTGGAGTGGGTTGCCATTTCCTTCCCAATGCATGAAAGTGAAAGTGAAGTTGCTTGGTCGTGTCCGACTTAGCAACCCCATGGACTGCAGCCCACCAGGCTCCTCCATCCATGGGATTTTCCAGGCAAGAGTACTGGAGTGGGGTGCCATTGCGAGGATCCCCAAATCCCATACCTGTTGAAATTAAGTGTGGTCCCCCATCAATGAATACAGAGAACTGAGGAGACCTGGAGCGCACACAGCATTCAGAAGAGGACAGCCACTACTGAGCTCATGCTGTCTCTTTGAAATATTTCGACAGAAGCTAGAAATGGTGGGTCTTGTTTAAAATCTCCTTATTTTTAAATGATGGACACTAATTCCAAAAGATGCTACACATTGTTCAGACCAAGCAAGCCATGTGTAAAGGCTTCAGAACAACAAGGACCTATGTATAGTACAGGGAACTAAATTCAATATGCTGTAATAACCTAAAATGAAAAAGAATCTGAAAAGGAATTATGTGTATATATGTATATAATTTTGCTTATATATATGTATATATAACTTTTACATGTATATAAAACTTAATCACTTTGCTATATGCCTGAAACTAACACAACATTGTAAATCAGCTATATGTCAATAACCCCCCCCCCCAAAAAGCTGGAATTTTAATTAACAGCCCCCCTTCCCCAAATAGCTAAGTTATTTATTAAAAGACTGTCTCGGGCAACTTGATGCACAAAAGCAAGCCAGGCTTTTCTTATATGGCAATATGTTTCTCATGTTCTCCTTGGCACATATACACCAATGCTGAAACTTTTCAGAGTGTAAGTCCCTCAGTAGCAGGAACTCATTTTGTTCTACTTGCTTTGGGTATAGGATGGCTATCTGAGCACATAAGATTTAGAACCCTAGAACTTTAGAATGAAAGAAATCTTGGAGATCATTTTATTCCAGTTTATTTACTTATTTATGCAAAACCATTAACTCTACACACCAATATTTTCTTAAAGTTAATATGCCAATTTCCTTTAAAATTATACCAATATAAATGTGACAAAGAGTAAGTCTCCTTCTCAAACAGGATCTCCAGGGCCTCAGTTTTCCTCTCTGCCAACAGCTACTATTACCAGTTGCTTTTGTAAAAATATTCTATCTAAATAAAAATACTTACTTCCAAGCTTGTAAAGTTGAAAAAAGATAAGTATTTTTTATCTTTAGCATAAGATAAGATAAAAAATAAAAGCTGGATTCAGCCCACTGAAATACTTATTCTCAATTAAGCTCCACTGTAGTTTATGAATATCCCATCTTTTTCAAAATAAAATGTGTTAACAATAATGATAAGCTAATGAGCTGAAAAAGAGCTGAGGAAAAGAAATTTTAATAAAAGTAAATAATTCTTGTGAACTGTGTAATAACTATCAATAGAGTCTAAAGAAATGACTCAGTGGTAATCTCTGAGCGTTCTGTAATCTAGACCAGGATCCATCCCCAGGAAGACAGAGAACAGAGCTCCAGAGTAGGAGAGAGCACCTTCGTTTCTCTCCTGTTTCTCTTGGCAGTTCACTTGCATTTATCCTGTGCAGAGCTGAGACTGTGTTTTACAGTTGAGAGTTTCAACTCTTATCTAAACTAACATGAAAAGAATTTTTAAATACAATAAAAAGCAAAATACTTGATTAGAGCAGTCTTTTCCAAACCTTTGAGGATCTTGTGAATCATGAGTGATTAATTCATTCTAAATAAAATATAACTTGGATTTTTAAATATCCAACATCTGAAAGCTCATTCTGGAGCCCTTCAGATTTTCACTGGAGCACAATTATTTCAGCCTGAAAATGGTAATTTTTTTTTCTTAAGTGGCCAACACTTATTTAGTTATTGTCAGGAAAACTTTGAATGGAATGTGGAGTGAATTATCTGAAAAGAATCTTAAAAAAGATTATAGCAGTAGATTGACCTGAAACTTGATAGTTGACTATAATACATTAATATATGTTTGGCTCTCTGTAAAAAAAAAAAAAAAAAAATCTGGAGAAAGGAATGGCAATCCACTCCAGTATTCTTGCCTAACAGAAGAGAATAGAGAAGCCTAGTGGGCTACAGTTCGTGGGGTCACAAAGAGTCAGGCACGACTGAATGACTTACACACACAAAAAATAAAAATCACATTTCATGCTGTGTCTTATATGATTCTGATAAGATGTTGAAGTAGCTGTTAGCTGAAACTTAGAATCTGAGCAAAATAACAATGTGTTAGTAATAAAAGTGGTGCTAATAACAATTACTATTTGTGGAAAAGTTTTTCTGTGCCAGGCACAGTGCTGAATACTTTACATACATTATCCTATTTACTTATCAGAGCAACTCAAAGAAAGAGATATCAGTATCTTCCTTTCTTAGATGAAGATGCGAATTTGGAAACCAAGCAATTTGCTGTAGGTCACACATAGAGAGTGTGGAAGGCAGCCTCAAGTCTCTTTTACTTTAATATCACCATCATGACCTTTCTGAGTTATCTTACTAATAAACGACAGCGCTCGGATCTTCTAATTCAGGATACCATTGTGTTTTGGAATATAGTATACTTTGCTACAAAAATACATTAATTTTGAGAGTTCACATAAGCAGTCTTTATTGGGCAAATATTGATCTATTTACATACATCTGGCATTCAGCCAGCAGTGAGTGAAATTGCCCAACTATTATTAAGTCAGTTGATTTACCAGATAAGAAAAATAATGTGGTTGGATAAAAGTGTGTCTTATGTACCATCTTTTTCTAATGTTTAACTACTTTTCCTCTCTTTGATTAATATCCTTTCTGAGGTCTCATACTGGCTTCATTTTGATGAATATGCAATGATTTTGTCCCAGTATGCCTACATCAGTGTTGAAGGAAAAATATTGACCTATGTATCAAAGGACCTTTCCTTTTTATTCTTATTCTTAATTAAAGCCTTTTAACCTGCCCGCAGACCCACTGTGCCTCAGTGGAGACTGCTGAGCATTCAAACCTTTGGATTAGCCCCACAGTGTGACTACAGAGCTCATGCTGGTTGGCAGGTTAATGATGGATGCGTCTCATTTCCCAAGAGAAGGAGAAGAGGACTGCTCTTTGAAACGACTTAAACACACACGTGGAATTGACAAATGGCTTGACTGTATTTACACTGATATTAGTTGGGAGACAGCTGCAGGTTTTTAACTCCTGATTCCAGGTTTGAACTTACACAACACTCAACATCAATTGCAAAATTAAGAATAATCTTGCTGAAAAATGCCGTGATTGAATTCAAGTGTTCCTCAGTCATGGTTTTAAAGGGAGCTCCACAGCATGATTTTTTAAAAATTATTTTCAGACACATAGGGTGAAATGATAGACATATTCTTCGAAGTGAGATTACTTGTTGCATTTACTTAATGAGTCTGAGCAGCTCATTTCTATGCTACTGACTCTATCACATTTCTCTTTGAGATTTCATTAATTTCTGCATTATCATCCTCAGTTGACAGGGAGCTTTTCTCCTTTGATTTGTAGAAAAATTTTGTGAGTGAAGTGATCCTCACTTGACAAATAGAGATCTGTGGCTCAGCAAAGTGACACAGTGATCTGTCCCTTAGCTGGAGTGTGGCAGTGCAGGGCCTCTGGTTTTCTGGCTTGGGCTGTTTCAGGCCCTCGCCATTCTCTGCGTCTCACAGGGTTCTGTTGTACACGTGCTCCAGAACTATGACTCAGGAACTTTGACTTCTTCTATATTTGATCTGGGTCTGGACAGTTATGTAAACTGAGTACATTTCTTCGTTCCTGCCTGAGGATGCTGCAATTCCCAAATATAATGAAGTGAAAGTCACTCAGTCATGTCCAACTCTTTGAGACCTCACGGACTATACAGTCCATGAAATTCTCCAGGCCAGAACACTGGAGTGGGTAGCCTTTCCCTTCTCTGGGGGGTCTTCCCAACCCAGGTCTCCCATGTTGCAGGTGGATTCTTTACCAGCTGAACCACAACAATGAAAGCAGGCCTTTAATGGGAAGAAATGGAAAAGTTAAAGGTCTCTTATTCATGTGTTAGCTCAGTCATGTCTGACTCTTGGTGTGACCCCATGGACTGTAGCCTGCCAGACCCCTCTGTCCATAGAATTCTCTAGGCAAGAATACGGGAGTAAGTTGCCTTGCCCTCCTCCAGGGGATCTTCCTGACCCAGGGATCGAATCCGGGGCTCCTGCATTGCAGGCAGATTCTTTACTGTCCAAGTCAGACTCACACAGATGAATTTCAGAATGGATTTGCTGGTAATTATGTATTGATATGAGCTTCACAGGTGGCACTAGTGGTGAAGAACCCACCTGCCAATTCAGGAAACACAAGACACTTGGGTTTGATCGCTGGGTTGGGAAGATCCCCTGAAGGAGGGCACAGCAACCCACTCCAGTGTTCTGGCCTGGAGAATCCCACAGGCAGAGGAGCTTGACAGGTATGAAGTTCACCGATTGTAGTTCTTCTTTGAAGTCTTTTTTTTTTTTTTAACTTTTTTGGATAAAATGCATGTTGACAAACAGTTTTCTGTATATGCAAAAAAAGTCTTTAGGAAAATTTATTCTCAACACTGGACTTTTACTTCCATCCATTCATATAAGCAGTAAGATCACCATCCTTGATGGTCTTTATTAAAACAGGACCTGGCAAGCTGTGATCTGTTGGATAAATCTAGCCTGCTGCCTGCTTTTGTATGACTCTCAAGCTTAGAAAATACTTTATACTTCTCAAGGGTTGAGAAAAAATAAAAAAGAGGATATTTCATGGCATGTGAAATTATTGTCATATTCAAATTTTAGTGTCTAGGAATAAAGTTTTATGGGAATACAACCACACTTAGCTTGCTCATTTACATAGGCAGTGGCCACTTTGCATAAGGACAGAATTGAGTGCTTGTGACAGGTTGTATGCTCTACAGACTCAAAAGTATTTACTATATGGTTCTTTTTTAAAAAACACAAACTTTTTGTTTAAAAGCTTATTTGTTTATTTGGCTGCCTTGGGTCTTAGTTNAACAGGACCTGGCAAGCTGTGATCTGTTGGATAAATCTAGCCTGCTGCCTGCTTTTGTATGACTCTCAAGCTTAGAAAATACTTTATACTTCTCAAGGGTTGAGAAAAAATAAAAAAGAGGATATTTCATGGCATGTGAAATTATTGTCATATTCAAATTTTAGTGTCTAGGAATAAAGTTTTATGGGAATACAACCACACTTAGCTTGCTCATTTACATAGCAGTGGCCACTTGGCATAAGGACAGAATTGAGTGCTTGTGACAGGTTGTATGCTCTACAGACTCAAAAGTATTTACTATATGGTTCTTTTTTAAAAAACACACACTTTTTGTTTAAAAGCTTATTTGTTTATTTGGCTGCCTTGGGTCTTAGTTGCAGCATGCGGGATCTTTCATTGCAGTTCACAGACTCCCTAGTTGTGGCATGCAGGCTCAGTATTTGTGACACATGGGTTTAGTTGCTCCATGGCATGTGGAATCTTAGTTCTCTGACCAGGGATCTGACCTGTGTCCCCTGCACTGCAAGGCAGATTTCTAACCTCTGAACCAGCAGGGGATTCGCTATATGGCTCTTTACAGAAAAAGTTTGCCAGCTTTTGATTTCAGGAAAGTTACAGGAAAGTATATCTGCATTGCTTTAAATACATTTTTCATTTCCCACATGTATTGCTTCTTCAATGTGGGAGACTTGGATTTGATCCCTTGGTTGAGAAGATCCTGTGGAGAAGGGAAAGACTACCCACTCCAGTATTCTGGCCTGGAGAATGCCATGGACTGTATAGTCCATGGGGTTGCAGAGAGTCGGACACAACTGAGTGACTTTTGCTTCACTTTATTGCTTCTTGGGTTTTAGAGGGAAGAAGCCAAGGATTTAGAGATCTATAAGGAGAATTGAGTAGACCAGTGAAATGTGTGGCCTGTTCTAAAAGATGCTCCCTGGCTAACATTCCTTGACTCTTGACTTGGTGCTCTAAAAGACACTAATTTGGATTAAAACATTGTTTAAACTTTGTTAAACTATACCCAGGTCACCTGTCAGCACCACTGAATTGGTATTGCCCATGTGTTTATAGACAGCAGTGATCTAAGTGTAAGAGATAGTTTATTACATGCTTTTGTCCTTTGATCCAGGTGTTTACATTAGAAAAAATAATTATGACGTCAAATCCTTAATTTTATGGCTGATGTGTGACCAAAATATATACATGAAAACATGAGCCCATGTAAAGAAGGAATAGAGAGTAACAGATAATCTGTAAGTTTGGTAGATAATGTAAATTTAGGAAACAAACGAGTCATTTGGAAAGCATTATTTTAAAAAGATGGAAACAAATTAGATTATGAATTCAGTTGGAAGATCCAGGACATTTGAAAGTGAGGTTGTTCTTCTAGTGGGTAGAGAGCATCAGAGGAGGGATGTCAGAATTGGGCCTGGGATTATTTGGAACATGAAGAATGCATTTCTCTGTTCCATGCTCTGTAGATTTTATTTGCATATTGAGTGAAGAGTTTCTTAACATTATTTCATTATATCTGATTGTGTTTTATGGGAGAGATTATTATATTGATGCAGGTGGATATGGGAATTTGAGAAGCTTGGAAGGTATCGTTTTATAACATTAAGTGTCTATTACATGCATACATCTTACAAAATAGAGGAAATTCTGCCTCTTCAATTTGGTATCCCGGTTTAATAGTATATTATTTAAGGCTAGTGCATATTCTTGAAATAAAGTATGATTTTAATAGCTATGTAGGGTTCTGTTGCATATGTGAAACGTAGTTCTCTATTCTTGAAATTCTGGATTTTTTTTAAATAAATGACATTGAGATAAGCAAACTTGATCTTCAATTCTGATTATTTTCTTTAGATAGATTTTTAAATTTTAATTAAGTTATTTATTTATTTATTTTTGNTGCTTGGGACTGGTGCACGGGGATGATCCAGAGAGTTGATAATGGGTGGGAGGTGGGGGGGGGTTCAAGATTGGGAACTCATGTACACCTGAGACGGAAAAATGTTTTTAAAAATAAAAAAGAAAAAAATAAAAAAAAAAGATTGAAGGTCGGAGGAGAAGGGTCGGCAGAGGGTGAGATGGTTGGATGGCATCACCGACTAAATGGATATGACTTTGAGTAAGCTCCTAGAGTTGGAGATGGACTGGGAAGCCTGATGTGCTATGGTCCATGTGGTCTCAAAGAGTCGGATACGACTGAGCAACTGAACTGAACTGAATATGTCATGCCAGATTAATATGTATAGCCTCCAGGAAGGCTATACAGATTTACCTTTTTTACTGACACTGTAGGTGAATACCATTTTGTTTCTTCATTTATTAATTTTTATACCTTTATCCCTATATCTAAGAAAAGCTTCACAATGTTTTAATATAGCATTTGCACATTTCTCATAAATATTATACCCATAGATCTATTTATCTGTTTGCATGACGAATGAGCATCTTTATTCCATTATTTTCCATAGACTTACTGTTGGTGTTTTAAGAAAACAATGATTTGTGGTATATTTTGTATATGGTCATATTGTCAGTCTCACTTGTTCATTCCATATGTGTGTGAGATGAATCTCTTATTTTGCATTTGGACAAACAGAGAGGTTAGAGTAGATCCTATTAGTGTTAGTTGGTCAGTCGTGTCTGACTTTTTGCAACCCCATGGACTGCAGCCCTCCAGGCTTAGGAGTGAACATCTTTGTTCACTGTGTGTGAAGCTGCACATGAGTCTCTCTTGTTGTTTTGTTCTTATCTGCGTCAGAAAACAATGCTAGTAGGAAAAAAAGATAGGACTGTGATACTGTTAGGACTGACTTTGGGTGAACACACCTGTATTATATTTTGAATGCTTCCCTTTACAAGTAGAACTTTTAGAAATATTAAGGTCCTGTTTGGTGGTGTTTGTCAAATTTATTTTTTATAAAGGCTGTTTTTGTTGTTGTTTTCAGAAAAGAATTGTGTTCAGTCTTACAAATAACCTGGAATGTGTTAGGCAATGACTATAGGCCCTTGCTTCCTTTAGCTTAAAACAGAATTTATGTTTTAATTTAGTTTTTCCAGCCTCTATGTGAAATTGTTTAACATGAGGGTTAAGGTCAGGGGTATAAAAAAGATCACTGATTCCTCATTCTGATTTTTTTTTTTTTCATTTTGCAGAGTGTCCATTGGCTTTCAAATAAGTTGATTTTTAGAGGACTGGATTTGGCTGCTTATAGCACTAATAAAATGGTGCTGTTATAAAGGAGAATTTTTGTTTTAGGTACTTTCAGACTTTTATGCTCCTGATATCTTGGCATCTCAGTAGAGAATTAGGTGTTTATGCATGGGTGAAAGCAGATTTAATGAACATGAAAACAACCAAGAAGCTATGTGCTTAATACTTTGTTTTGCTTGTTTCTTCTCAATACTCCAAAGTCAACACTGGGAACAAAAGGATCTAAGCTAGTGTCCTTGAAAAAAAAAAAAAAAAAAAGGGCCAAAAATCTCTGTCAAATTGTCATTCATCAGGGGTTTTAAAAGTCAAGATTATTATTTTTTTAAGGAGACAAAGTCTGATTATGCAAATGCATGAATAGTACACATCTGTTGTTTGTCCTGCTTGGTACACCTTCTTTCTTTCCTTGGAATTAGGACCTTAATCTCCTTTGAGAGAGAATTGCTACTCAGTCTTCCTCTCACTGTATTCTAGGATGGGGTTGAAGTCTTCCTCTGGCTCTGGGGGTGGATTTAGGATGCAGACCTTGTCTGTCCTAACTCCCTCCCCCTCCTCTTTTCACTCCGCCCAGGCACCTTAGGGATTTACTCTGGAATGGGACATGAGGTGAGCAAAGGTCAATGGACACTGATCTTAGGACTTGTCCTGTATCTGCTGGGAAAGAGGCACTTCCTTCCCTTGGGATGACTAAATGAGTGTGATGAAAGGCTGGACTTGGAGTGGCCACCTGAGCCACCAGCTGGGGAGGGGAAATCAGAGACAAGATCTGACCTGGACAGAGCCAGTCTCTCCAGGTCCTCATTTAAGCCCCCAGTCCAGCTGTGGATTAAATGAGCTTTACCATGAATGTGAAAATTACATTAGCTAGTACAGTCCCTTTGTTCCCCCGCCTCTTACTTCATTGAAAGGGTTAGAGAGTGTTTTGAGGCTTCCCAGGTGGCTCAGATGGTAAAGAATCTGCCTGTAATGCAGGAGACCTATATTTGATCCATGGGTCAGGAAGATCCCCTGGAGAAGGGAATGGCAACTTACTCTACTATTCTTGCCTGGAGAATTCCATGGACAGAGAAGCTTGGCTTGCTAGAGTCCATGAGGTTGCAAACAGTTGAACATGACTGAGTGGCTAACACTTTCACTTTGATCATCTGTAATGGAAAGAATCCTAAGAAATATATTATTCTCCTCCCTGTTCAGTTGTTTCTGTTCCAGCCTCATTGGCCCTTTGATGTATTTGAAACATGCCAGGTACCTCAGGCCATTTGCATTTGCTGCTCCTTCTGTCTGAAAAGCTTTTCTCTTTCCCATGGCTATGGTCATTACCCCTTCAAGTCTATGTTAAATTGTCACCTCCTCCAAGAGTCCTTCTGGACTCTCTATCTAAAATGAAAGGACACATGTACTTCCATAGCCTCCCTTGAAATGCCTTCTAGAACACTAAATCCTTAATTATTTGTCTATCAGATTCCCCCACCTCCTCTGAAATATGAGATCCTTGAAGGAAGAGATGTGTCCAGATCAGGTGGGTACTCAATAAATATTTTTGAACTGAATATAAAAGGATAGCTTATTTCTCTACATATTGTTACATACAAGGGGGAAATGGTGCCCTGTATGATGGAATCACTGTTTCCCAAGTGATCAAATTCACTATCACCCACAATGGGATGAATTGATGTTTAGTGCCTCTTAATGTGATGCACTGAAAAGGACACAGCATCACTTCTGCCATCTTGCCAGAGGTTCAAGGAAACATAGGAAGACATCAGATAAATCCAACAGGAGAAGCATTCTGTAAAACACCTGGCTTGTAGTCTCAAAAAATACCATTTTATAAATGATCAAAGAAAGGCTCAGAAACTTTCTGGATTAAAGGAAACTCAAGAGACATGACAGTCAATGCAGTGTATGATTCTGGATTAGAAAACACATGTATACCTATGGCGGATTCATATCAGTGCATGGCAAAACCAATATAATATTGTAAAGTAATTAGCCTTCAAAAAATAAAAATAATAATAAATTAAAAAACAAAAAGAAAACAATACTATGAAACTTGTTACTGGGACAGCTGGAATTTGGGTATGGACCATATATTAGACACCAGGAACATACATATCAATGTCACATTCCTGATCTTAACGATTACACTGTGATTACATAAGATATAGTTCTTGGTCTTGTGAAACACACTGAAGTATTTAGGGATAAATCATTATGGAGTTTGCAACTTAAAAAAATTTCAGCACTATCTAGCTATCTGTATATCTATCTATCGATCAAGCAAAAAACCAAATGCAACAAAATGTTAACAGTTAGAGAGTTTAGGTGAATGGTAAATGAAAATTCAGTATATTAAAACTTCCAGGTAAATTGTAAGAATAATATTAGGATGACCCATATGATATAATCAATATGTGGCCATATCTGACTAGTAAAATTGCCAATTTCATGTTGCTCATTTAATATTCTTGCAGCTTTTATGTAAGTTTGATTTTTTTAAATTAAAAAGACTCTAAAAATGAATGTGGCAGGTATGGCTGGACAGGTCTTTAGTATTTGACATGTTTATGTGAAACATTTTTTCCTATAATTTATATCAGCTTGGCTTTTTAAGCACCCAGATTCCATGTATTTGTGGAGAGAGAGAAAGAAAATGGTGGCCAATTAGTGGCTTTTCAGTCCCTATTGATAGTGTTTTCATACTTGATACTCATAATTAGTTTGAGATTCGAAACTGCATTCCATGTAACAGTTTGGAGCCCCCCTACTCCTGGCCCCCTCGAGTGTGTCTGCTGGGACTGGCTCCCATGGGATTGCATTTCTTCCCCTCCCCACATCCCAGACTGCTCAGCAGGTGGTGGTAGGTGGAGGTAGAATTGGGGTCAGGGTTGGGAGTCCTCTCCTGAGACTGACAAGCACAACTGGACCAGGTGAACAGAAGACCTTTCCCTCTATTATCCTTTGCCTCTCTGGCTAGTGCTGGAAGTACATATTCATGACTTCTGTAAGGCTTTTTGTTCTGTTTGGCTGGGGTCCACTGTTTCTCACGCCTTGGTCTTCTTAGTACAGGCAATGCGTGTGCTCTACCCTGGTTCCAAACTCAGTGACATGTAGCAGCGAGTTTGGCTACACATCTTTTTATAACCTTACCAGTGAGTTTTACTATAGCCTACTTGTGACTGTGAATCTGCCTGGTATCTTGCAAGCTTTAGCTCAGTAAATGTGTGCAATGCCAATAAAGGTTTGTCTAGTCAAAGCTAAGGTTTTTCCAGGAGTCAAGTATGAATGTGAGAGTTGGACCATAAAGGAAGCTGAGCGCTGAAGAACTGATGCTTTTGAACTGTGGTGTTGGAGAAGACTCTTGAGAGTCTGTTGGACTGCAAGGAGATCCAACCAGTCGATCCTAAAGGAAATTAGTCCTGAATATTCATTGGAAGGACTGATGCTAAAGCTGAAACTCCAATACTTTGGCCACCTGAGGCGAAGAACTGACTCATTGGAAAATACCCTGATGCTGGGAAAGACTGAGAGCAGGAGAAGGGGCTGACAGAGGATGAAATGGTTGGATGGCATCACCAACTCAATGGACATGAGTTTGAGTAAACTCTGGGAGTTGGTGATGGACAGGGGGCCTGGCGTGCTGCAGTCCATGGGTCAAAAAGAGTTGGACATGACTGAGCAACTGGACTGAACTGAAAATGTGTACAGAGACATGGACATGAATGACCAGCCCCATAATGAGACGGCTTGGCCCTGGATCAAGGCACATCACTCTGAAGGGAGAGAATGAGCCATATTTGTTACTCTTGTTCAGTCACTCAGTTGTGTCTGACTCTTTGTAACCCCATGAAATGTGGCACACCAGGCTTCCCTGTCCTTCACTATCTTCCTGAGTTTGCTCAAACGCATGTGCATTGTGTCAGTAATGCTATCCAACCATCTCATACTCTTGCCCCCTTCTCCTCCTGCCTCCAGTCTTTCCCAGCATCAGGGTCTCTTCCAGTGAGTCAGCTCTCCACATCAGGTAGCCAAAGTACTGGAGCATCAGCTTCAGCATCAGTCCTTTCATTGAATATCAGGGTTGAGTTCCTCTAGGATTGACAGGTTTGGTCTCCTTGCTGTCCAAGGGACTCTTAAGAGTCTTTTCTAGCACCACAATTCAAAAGGTGCATTCGGAATATTCACACTAGGAAGGACAAAGTAATCAGGGCATAATTGGAGGACAAGTTGGGAGTTATAAATGGGAAGTTCAACACTCTTTCCTCTTGTACTTCTCTGAATGATGTAGAAACCAGTGGACTGTCTTCCTTGGTGAGTGGATTGATCAAAGTTATGAGGGCTGTGGCTCTGAGACCCCATCCAGACTATGCCTCCACCAGACTCACTTGAGAATGATTTAATTTCAGCAAAGAATACCTTTGTTTCCTTAGGTGTGTGTACTGAAATACCAAATCCAAGGGGCATATTGTCTTTTTAGGATTCTGCTGTCATAGGTCTTCTCTGAAGCTGGTTGCTGCTACCACAGTTTTATTAATGGTCCTTCAGTGAAGGATGGAGGAGAGTCAGGGACTCTTCAAGTATGTTAGCATTTGCAGCATTTAGTCCTCAGACCAGCAGAGCAAATTTGTGAAATAGGCTTTATTGCTCCCATTTCACAGATGAAGACAAGAGTGATACAATGGAACTTATTTACAAAGCCAAAAGAGACTCATAGACTAACCAATTTATGGTTACCAGGGAGGAAGGGTCAGGCGTGAGGGACAGATCGGCAGCCTGGGATTGACATGTACACAGTGCTATATAAAATAAGAGAACCAACAAGCACCTAGTATATAGCAGAGGGAGCTCTGCTCAATAGTCTGCTAAGTCACTAAGTCGCTTCAGTCGTGTCTGTGCGACCCCATAGACGGCAGCCCACCAGGCTCCCCCGTCCCTGGGACTCTCCAGGCAAGAACACTGGAGTGGGTTGCCATTTCCTTCTCCAATGCAGGAAAGTGAAAAGTGAAAGTGAAGTCGCTCAGTCATGTCAGACTGTTTGCAACCCCGTGGGCTGCTTCTCTGTCCATGGGACTTTCCAGGCAAGAGTACTGGAGTGGGGTGCCATCGCCTTCTCTGGCTCAATAGTCTAAAACAACCTAAATGGGAAAAGAATGTGAAAAAAAAATTCTATACATGTATATGTACATAACTGTGTCACTTTGCTGTACACCTGAAACTATCACAACGTCGTTAATCAGCTATGTTGTTATTGTTATTCAGTTGCTAAANAGTACTGGAGTGGGGTGCCATCGCCTTCTCTGGCTCAATAGTCTAAAACAACCTAAATGGGAAAAGAATGTGAAAAAAAAATTCTATACATGTATATGTACATAACTGTGTCACTTTGCTGTACACCTGAAACTATCACAACGTCGTTAATCAGCTATGTTGTTATTGTTATTCAGTTGCTAAATCGGGTCTGACTCTTGCTGTGCCGGGGACTACTGTAGCCTTTCCAGGTTTTCTCTGTCAATGCAATTTCCCAGAGAAGAATATTGGAGTGGTTTGCCATTTCCTTCTCCAGGAGATGTTCCCAACCCAGGGTTTGAACCTGCATCTCCTGCTTGGCAGGCAGATTCTTTACTACTGAGCCACCAGGGAAGCCCAGTCAACTATGCTCTGATAGAAAATAAAAATTAAACAAATAGGTTTTGAGAGGTTACTTGGCTATTGCATACTACAGTGAGGTTTTGGTTCTAGCTCTGATTGGTTTGAAGTCTGTTTCTCTTAGAAACCCTGTCTTAAAATATGCATGACTATGTCTAATAACAGAAGGGAGGAAGTACGCTGTGGAAGAAGCTAGGGAACGAAGGCCTAGGAAATGAGGACATATGCTACTGTGTGTAAACATCAGGTTGGAGAGTGTTTAAAAGAGAGGAACCCCCCTCCCCCGACCCCCTGAACCTCCCAGGCCTCATGACTCAGTGGGTGGATTGGGGACTCCAGTATTTTTAAAAGCACCCCAGATAATTCTGATGTCCTAATTGCCCTGGAGAGATAGCTATACTTAGCCATGCATATTAATTAAATTGTTCACTTGAAGAAAACATGAATTCTCATTTATTTTATAGAGTATTGTTAGAGATCTTTCCTTGAAGAAGATTGGGCTGTAATTACAAGGCAGAGTTATCAATCAGTTCAGTTCAGTTCAGTTCAGTCGCTTAGTTGTGTCCAAGTCTTTGCCACCCCATGAACTGCAGCATGCCAGGCTTTCCTGTCCATCACCAACTCCTGGAGTTCACCCAAACCCATGCCCATTGAGTTGGTGATGCCATCCAACCACCTCATCCTCTGCTGTCCCCTTCTCCTCCTGCCCTCAATCTTTCCCAGCATCAGAGTCTTTTCAAATGATCAGCTCTTCATATCGGGTGGCCAAAGTATTGGAGTTTCAGCTTCCACATCAGTCCTTCCAATGAACACCTAGGACTGATTTCCTTTAGGATGGACTGGTTGAATCTCCTTGCAGTCCAAGGGACTCTCAAGAGTCTTCTCCAATGACACAGTTCAAAAGCATCAGTTCTTCAGCACTCAGCTTTCTTTATTGTCCAACTCTCATATCCCTACATGACNAGCAAGTGTCTTTTAATTTCATGGCTGCAGTCACCATCTGCACTGATTTTGGAGCCCAAGAAAATGAAATCTGATACTGTTTCCACATTTTCCTCATCTGTTTGACATGAAGTGATGAGACTGGATGCCATGTTTTTAGTTTCTTGAATGTTGAATTTTAAGCCAGATTTTTCACTCTCCTCTTTCACTTTCATCCAGGCTCTTTAGTTCCTCTTTCCTTTCTGCCATACTGGGAGAATTTAATTCAGATGACCATTGAATCTACTACTGTGGACAAAAATCCCTTAGAAGAATGGAGTAGCCCTCATAGTCAACAAAAGAATATGAAATGAAATACTTTAATACAGTCTCAAAAATGACGGAATTATCTTGGTTCATTTCCAAGGCAAACCATTAGACATCACAGTAATCCAAGTCTATGCCTCAACCACTGATGCTGAAGAAGCTTATGTTGACTGGTTCTATGAAGCCTCCCAACACCTTTTAGAAATCATACCAAAAATAGATGGGCTTCAAAATCACTGCAGATGCTGAGTGTAGCCATGGAATTAAAAGACATTTGCTCCTTGGGAGGAAAGCTATGACAAACCTAGACAGTGTACTAAAAAGCAGAGACATCACTTTGCTGACAAAGGTCTATATAGTCAAAGCTATGGTATTTTCAGTAGTCATGTATGAATGTGAGAGCTGGACCATGAAGAAGGCTTAGCACCAAAGAACTGATGCTTTTAAATTGTGGTGCCAGAGATGACTCTTGAAGGTCCTATGAAATGCAAGGAGATCGAACCAGTCAGTCCTAAAGGAAATCAACCCTGAATACTCATTGGAAGGACTGAAGTTGAAGTCAAAGCTCCAGTACTTTGGCCACCTGATGTGAAGTGCTGGCTCATTGGAAAAGGTCCTGATGCTGGGAAAGATTGAAGGCAAAAGGAGAAGGAGGCAGCATATGATGACATGGTTAGACAGCATTATGGACTCAATGAACATGAATTTGATCAAACTCAGGGAGACAGTGGAGGCCAGAGGTGTCTGGTGTTCTCTAGCCCATGGGGTTGCAAAGAGTTGGCACAGCTTAATGACTGAACAGCAACTATGACAACCTTGAGAACCCAGGACTGTGTCCCCATCTCAAAATCCTGACCATTGCAGTGTCCTTTTGCAGTGTGAGGTGCCATATTCACAGATGCTGGGGATTAATATATGGACACGGTGGAAGGCATTGTTCTGCCGACCATGGGTTCCCCAATGCCTTGCACAGATGGAGGAAGGAATGTTAGTCTCATCCTTTTACTTATGAACTTATATACTCTAAAGTAGACTTTATGAAATACAAAGTCATTCATAATTATTTAAATGTACAGCAGTGAAACAGATTTCTGGAAATGAAATTGACATTTCAGACATGAAATAGAGAGGCTCTGTTCCATAAATTTCCTCAGGTTGAGAAGCCAAAGCCCTAGCATTAGAATTGAGAGGATACTTTGTTGTCTTCTGAGGCTTAAAATTCTTTGTGCATTTGTTGTAGTTCCCAAATAAACCTGAGTCCCCAACAATACTGAAGGAGGTGTATCTGAACCATCCTCTCTTTCCTAAAGGGTTATGCTCAATGTAGAAACCATGGTCTCTCTCCTTGTTGATTGCTATTCAGGAACTATTTGATTACTAACAACTCCAATAAGGCTGGTCCAAAGAACAGTGGGCAAGGTGCTCTGATGGTGCTTTCTGATTTTAGCCTCTTTGTTTCTCTTCCTTTCTATGTCACACTGTCTGTTCTTACCTCTTGTGGAAGGTAAGAGGAGCCTTTTGTCAAAGCAAAACTGGCTATTATATTCTTCACTCATGATATTCTGGATAAGTGTGTTTGCATTGTAATAGTCATTAAAATTACCAAAGAGAGAGGTGATGGGTCTTCAGGTACAACCAGTAAGTGGAAGAGGAATTTTTTAGCTACAGTGCTTTCCTAACTGGCAGAGACATGCCCTTCATCTACTCAGTATAGCTGGATGACATGCCTGTGCCCAGGCTGTCCCACTGCTGGATTTAGAAAGAGCAGAGGAACAGAGATGAGATTGCTAATCTGATATGCTGGATCCTAGAAGAAACAAGGGAATTCAAAAAAGTCTACTTCTGCTTCATTGACCATGCTAAAGCCATTGACTGTGTAGATCACAGCAAACTGTAGAATATTCTTGATGAGATGGGAATACCAGAATACGTTACCTGCCTCCTGAGAAACCTGTATGTAGGACAAGAAGCAATGGTTAGAACTGGACATGGAACAATGGTTCAAAATTGGGAAAGGAGTACGTCAAGGCTGTATATTGTCACCTTGCTTATTTAACTTATATGCAGAGTACATCATGTTAGTGCTGGACTGGATGAATCACAAGCTGGAATCAAGATTGCCAGGAGAAATATCAACAGCCTCAGATATGCAGATGATACCACTTTAGTGGCAGAAAGTAAAGAGGAACAAGAGGAACTAAAGAGCTTCTTGATGAAGGTGGAAGAGAATAATGAAAAAGCTGGCTTAAAACTCAACATTAAAAAATTAAGATCATGACATCTGGTCCCATCTCTTCATGGCAAACAGATGAGGAAAATATGGAAACAGTGTCAGATTTCATTTTCTTGGGCTCCAAAATGAGTGTGGATGGTGACTGCAGCCACACAATTAAAAGACACTTGCTCCTTGGAAGAGAAGCTATGACAAACCTAGATAGCATTCTAAAAAGCAGAGACATCACTGCTGACAAATGTCTATATAGTCAAAGCTGTAATTTTTCCAGTAGTCATGTATAGATGTGAGAGTCGGACCATAAAGAAGACAGTGCTGAAGACTTGGTACTTTTGAACCATGGTGCTGCAGAAGAATCTTAACAGTCCCTTGGACTGCAAGGAGATCACACCTGTCATTTCTAAAGGAAATCAACCCTGAATACCCATTGGATGGACTGATGCTGAAGCTGAAGCTCCAACACTTTGGCCACCTGATGTGAAGAGCTGACTCATTGGGAAAGACCCTGATGCTGGGAGAAAATTGAGGTCAGGAGGAGAAGGGGATGACAGAGGATGAAATGGTTGGATAGCATCACTGACTCAGTGGACATGAGTGTGAGTAAACTCAGGGAAATAGTCAAGGACAAGGAAAGCTAGCATGCAGCAATTCATGGGGTCACAAAGGGTTGGACATAACTTAGGGACTGAACAATAAGAAGTGCTTTCCGGGGTTCCCTAATCACAGTAGACTCCTGATTTTCTCTGCACTGGGGTATGTCTCCATCTCTACATGTCCGCTGATAGAACGGAAGTGACCTGATGTTACCGTAGCAATAACTTGGAGCATAGGATCTAACTCTGGGTCGACGTATTGATTAGTTGGTTAATTTCTATATTTATATCATTTATGTATTTATACCTCTTCCTCTTTGACAACAGAGTTTCTGACTTCTCTTATCAAAAGGCAGTGCTGATAAATAGAAATCTAGTATTAGAAAACTAGAACAAGTGGAGGAAAAGAAAATATGCTAAATATTAGTGTGGTTAATGTAGTTTCTGTGATTAATGAGCAGATTTGACCTGACAGTCAAACCATAGCAAAGAGAATCATGAGAAGTCACCAGTCCCTCTGGCAGTGTTAGGTCAGCTTCAGACTTTTCCAGGATTTCTGTCCCAGTTTTTCTAAAAATTTCTCACTGATTTGGACTGTTCATCAGAATAAAGTGTTACAATAACCAAGATATTTAGAAAACTCATATGTATGGTATCCTGCTGTCAGACCTATGTGGATCAGCATCGTAGGAAAAAAAGATAAGCAAGTGTTCTTGAAACATGTAGAACAAATATCATAAATTAGCACATATTTATGGAATCTAGAAACATGTATAAATGATCTTATTTGCAAAGCAGAAACAGAGGCACAGAGAACAAATGTTTGGATACAAAGGAGAGGTGGGAGGAATTGGGAGATTGGGACTGACACATATCTGCTACTGATACTCTGTATAAGATAGATTACTAATGAGAACATACTGTCTGGCACAGGGAACTCTACTGTCTGCTCTGTGGTGACCTGAATTGGAGAGAAGACCAAAGGTGAGGGAATATAGGTCCATGCATGACTGACTGATTTCACAGTACAGGAGAAACTAACTCAACATTGCAAAGGAACTATATTTCAGGAACATTAAAAAAATAAAATATAGGAAAAAGAGAACACGAAACATGTGTGGCCTTAAACAGCATGGAGAGAGAAACTTTAGTTCCCCCAACCAGGTAAATGATAATAGTTCCTCTGTACACCAGAGGATAAAAACAGAGTCTTATTTGAGGAAAGAATGTTCCTCGGACGGCCAGCCTCTGTTGTTGCATGTTGTCACAGTTTTGTGGAGGTGGACAGTGAAGGGAGAGTGCCAGAAGGGACCTCCGAGCCTCAGATGCTAGGCGGAAAACCTAGAAGCTCTCCCAGTGCTGTGTGTGTGTCATGGGCCACTTCCTTTAGCAGAAGATACATGCAACTTTCTCGAGTTCATACTTACAAAGATGTAGCCTGCAGTTGTCAGTAGAAAGATATGAGATATTTAGAGACAGTTACACTGAAAGGTGTTGTGTGTACGTGTTTGTGTGTGTGTGTGTGTGTGAGAGAGAGAGGGACAAAGTGAGAGACAGACAAGAAAGAACTATAGAGAGATGAGTATAGATAGGGGATAAAAGAAGATCATTTCATGCTTTATTTCAGATTACAATAACTGAACTTAGCCCTTTTCTTACCTTTTTGGCTGTTCTAGGGAGAGAGAACCAGTTTCTAGAAAATATCTGAAATGTGTCTGTCCTTTGTTCTTGTGTGTTGTATGAGTGGACGCATGACATAGGAACCACGATGCTCACAGACGAGTGAAGACTTGCCGACTGGAGATCAGGAAGTTCCCTGCACTTCTGATTTGCAGCTCCTCAGCCCATTCTAATGTATCACCTGACCTCTCACTCCACTGCAAGTGGCTAAGGTCAGAATATAGAACATCAACATGTGTTCAATATCTTACAATAACCTATAGTAGAAAATAAAAAGAACAAGAATATGTATAAATGTGGTGTGTGTGTATGTATAACTGAATCACTTTGCTGTAGACCTGAAGTTAATACAGTATTGTAAATTATACTTCAATAGAAAGCAAAAAAAAAAAAAAAGATAAAAATAAAAGCCATGTTACCTGCAAACAGAAAAAAAAAAAAAAAGGCTAAGTTCTCTAATAACCTTTAGTTCTCTAAATTCAAAGTCCTCTTCTTACCCTTTCAAGGGCATTTGGCATTTATCATCCTGTCCTCAAAATTGCCTTTCCTGTGTTCCCTTCTCAGTTAATGACACTGTCATTCATTCTGTTAAGCACATCAGAAACCCAGGAGCTGCCCTGGGCCACTTCATTTATTCGCACCCTCATATCCACTTCATTAGCAGATTTGGTTATCTTTATCTCATCCCTCTCCATCTCCATGGCTACTACCTGGGCCTTGCATGTTGCTATCATTTCCAATCAGATCTGTTGAAGTTGTCTCTTAAACACCTCCCCATATCTACTCTTGTCCTGTTCAATTCCTTTCCCCACACAGCTGTCAGACATTCCTTCTGAAGATGTTTTCATCTCACAGTGAAAGTGCTAACCTAGTCTACAGGACTCAGCATGCTTGGTGTTGACTTGCTCCCAAGCATCATTTGTGTTCCTTGCTCTCTGTATGTTAGCTATGTGGCCTACTTTCATGTCCTCAGATGTGCTAAGCACCTACTTACCACAGGGGCTTTGCACATGCTATATCCTCATTCTCGAACAGCCTTGCCTCTTCCGCTTGACCCGCTTAATGCCTTTCTGTTCTTATATTTTAGTTAGTTTCCCTTCTTTGAAGCTCTCTGAGTTCCCTAAGTAGATTCTTTCCCCATTTTATCTCTCATGTTGGAGCATGGGCCTTTCTAATAGGTATCTGTTTCCTGCTAGATTATAAACTCCAGGAGAGCAGAAACTATGCCTGTTTCTGCACCTGAGACAAATTGTGCAACCAGTAAATACTTGAGCCAGTGAAATGTTACTATGAAATCTTTGTTACCTAATTATAACATGAAGTTCTCCCTTCTCAAATATCCATCACTTCAGTGTGAGTCTTCCCTGCTCTCTCTTTTCTTTCACGTGTATTAGAGTTTTCTTTTAACTAGAGAATAAGTTCTATAAGGGCACATTGTCTTTGAAGACAAAAAGCATATATTTTGCTTAAAAAAAAAAAGAGTCTCCAGAGTGTGGCTAATGATTCTTAGCACAAAGCAGGCTTGAGGAGCTAAGACTTGAGTACTGATTTACCTTTGTTTGATATATATGGAGGCCTTCCCTGGTGGCTCAGACAGTACAGAATCTGCCTGCAATGCCAGAGACCTGGGTTCGATCCCTGGGTTGGGAAGACCCCCTGGAGGAGGGCATGGCAGCCCACTCCAGTATTCTTGCCTGGACAATCCCCATGGATAGAGGAACTGGCAGGCTACAGTCCATGGGGTTGCAAAGAGCCAGGCACGACTGAAGTGGTTTAGCACAGCATGGGCCTCTTTTCTTAGCTTTCTCTTCCAGCTGCCCTGGGACACAGAGCTCATGTTGGGACAGATAAGAGGTGGCAGTANCAATCCCCATGGATAGAGGAACTGGCAGGCTACAGTCCATGGGGTTGCAAAGAGCCAGGCACGACTGAAGTGGTTTAGCACAGCATGGGCCTCTTTTCTTAGCTTTCTCTTCCAGCTGCCCTGGGACACAGAGCTCATGTTGGGACAGATAAGAGGTGGCAGTAGGGTCACTAATTTGCATCCACTTCTCTGCAGGAGCTTTATGGAACCTGAGAGAGGGCAGGCTTCTAGTCCTCACCTTTCAGGTTGGAGACTGAAACCGGAGAGGAGCCACTCCTGCCTTTCAGAAGGCAGGTGTGCAGTAAATTGGACCAGGTTGCATAACTAATTAGAAGAAAAGCTGTGGTCATAACTTGGGTCCCCTGACTCCAGGCCCATTGTTCTTTACTGGGTTGTCTTATTTAAATTTAGAGAAGAAAGATTAAGCCCTCATTAATAGGATGAGGCACACATGGTGGCAATCTAAATTAATTGAGGTGGGGAAAGCCAGGAAGATCCTGGGGGGGACATATGGGTGTGTGGGTGAAGCCAGGTGAGGGAGGGCTGGGTTATATATTTGATGAAAACTTTGTTTAGAATTTATTTTTGTTTGGCACATATATGTTTTATCTTTTTTCCTTTTGCTTTGCCACTTTTTATTTATAGAATAATTATACATTAAAACATTCTTTTAAAAAGTCTTCTTATTGCTCTTGCCTCCTCTTATGTTTTTTTAAATGTATTATACAAGCTCTAAGTTGTGACCCCACAGGGTGTCATTGTTGGCAATTGTGAGTGGCTGTGTGTGTGGCTGAGTTTATGTTCACATACAAATCTGATTGCTTTTCCTACCAGGCCTTCTGCTCTTTTTCTTTTTCTAGATACCAGATGCCTTTTTCTTCCTTGTGCACCCTTGTGTGAGTGTACACACACATATACAGACAACCCCCTCCCTCCATGTGCATAAACAAAGATTGAGCTGAGGTGAAATACTGTGACATATGGTACCTGAAAAACCAGAGTCTCAATAGTAGGGCCGTAATCAAGGGTGCAGATGTTTGGCTTTTGACAAATGAAATTTTTTATGTAAAACTTTTAGTACATTAAGTTAAAAGATGGAAAATTAGCTGCATCCTGTAATGAACTTTTTTTTCGATTGAAAATGAAGAAAATGGGGAACTTAAACAAACGACTTAATTCGGCCCTAAGTGATCTCCTGAATGTGTTTTTTCAAGTACTCACACTTCTTTTTTTATTTTCTCTTGAGGATTCTTTATCTCTGCCTTTATTATTCAGCTTACATAGATAGTGCATGATGGTGTTTTGAGTTTCACTAACCTTAAAGTATTTGAAAATAGAATTTCAGTAACATACTGCAGTGTTTTCTTTCTCTACTGTCAAATGTCTCTGTGAGTGCAATGTTTTTTTCTATTCTTTACCCTTTCAGATTTTTCAGTTACTCATTTTCTTCCAGTTTCTAAAGCCTCTTTCCTTTTTATATGATTAACTTAGATAGTTTAAATGGACAGTGGGACAGTGGGTTATTTTTTGCAAATGTATTTCATTGGCTGTATTATTGTTACTGCATTTAGTTCTGTTTGTCATTTTTTACTTACTTATACCCTGTTCAGCCCTGCTCTGAGTTTAATGCTTGATAATTTTTCATTCTATCTTGACTGTACATCTCTTGAAATTAGGAGTTAGATCTTGTGGCAAATGGTACATTAAATACCTATTGATTCATTTTGAGATTGTTTTTAGAAAAGGAGGAGTTGCATTATTTAACTGAAAATGACATATGTGGATCAATTAGAAATACATGAAACAATCAACTGGTAATTGCCATCAATAAAACTATTTTCTGTTTTCATCAGAGGCAACTCAAAATGATATTTCCTAATAGTATCTTTACATTAAGAAGAAATAAGGATCTTAACTAAAGATTAAAAATAGTAAATATACATATTTAGTAACTATTATTTTGCAGTGCTTTTTGATATTCAATATTATAAGTTATACAATATAGTGATTTATATTTTTCAAAGGTTATAATCCATTTATATTTATTATGAAATATTGGCTATAGTCTCTTTGCTGTACAATATATCCCTGCAGGTTATTCATTTTATACATAATATTTGTATCTCTTTATCTCCTACCCCTATCTTGCCCTTCCTCCCCTTAACTCTCCCAACTGGTAACCATTAGTTTTTTTTCTATATCTGGGAGTCTGTTTCTTTTTTATTATATTCACTAATTTTATTTTTTTACATTCAGTATTTAAGTGGTATATAGTATTGGTCTTTTTCTGACTTATTTCATTAAGCATAATACCCTACAAATCCATCCATGTTGTTGCAAATAGGAAATTCCATTCCTTTTCAAGGCTGAGTCCTATTCCTTGTGTTATATAAACTATATCTTCTTTATTCATTCATCTGTTTATGGGTACTTAGGTTGCTTTCTTATCTTGGCAATTTTAAATAATGCTGATATGAATATGGGGGTGCATAGGTATCTTTTTGAATTCAGTTTCAGTTCAGTTGCTCAGTCGTGTCTGAATCTTTGTGACCCTATGGATTGCAGCATGCCAGGCTTCCCTGTCCATCACCAACTCCTGGAGCTTACTCAAACTCATGTCTGTCTAGTCAGTGATGCTATCCAACTATCTCTTTTAATTAGGGAGGCTTATTTGGAGGTATTCCACCAAGGAGTGGAATTACTGGGTCATGTTATTGTTGTTCAGTTGCTAAGTCGTGTCCAACTCTTTGTGACTCCATGGACAGCAGCATGACAGACTTCCCTGTCCCTTACTATCTCCTGGAGTTTGCTGAAATTCGTGGCCATCGAATCCGTGATGCTCTGCAATCATCTCATCCCCTGCCTCCTCCTTCTTCATTAGCCTTCTATCTTTTCTAGCATCAGGGTCTTTTCCAATGAGATGGCTCTTCACTTCAGTTTGCCAAAGTATTGGAGCTTCAGCATCAGTCCTTCCAGTGAATATTCAGAGTTGATTTCATTTAGGAATGACTGGTTTGATCTCCTTGCTTCCCAAGGGACTCTCAAGGGTCTTCTCCAGCATCACAGTTTGAAAGCATCAGTTCTTCAGTTCTTAGCCTTCTTCATGGTCCAACTCTCATATCCATACATAACTACTGGAAAAACCATAACTTTGACTATACAGACTTTTGTCAGCAAAGCAATGTCACTACTTTTTAATATGCTGTCTAGGTTTGTCATAGCTTTCCTTCCAAGAAGCAAGCACCTTCTGATTTCATGGCTATAGTCACTGTGTCATATGGTAATTCTAATTTTTGTATTCTTTTAAATAAACCTCCGTAATGTTTTCCATGGTGGTTGCCCAAGTTTATATTCCTATGAACAGAGTACTAGGGTTGAGGGTTCCTTTTTCTCTGCATCTTTGACAACATTTTTTGTGTGTGTGTGTTCTTTTTTGGTGATGTGTGGAATGATATCTCTTGTGGTTTTGATTTGCATTTCTCTGATGATTAATGACATTCAGTGTTTTTTTCATGTGCTTGTTGGCCAGCTTCTTGGAAAAAAATGTGTATTCAGATTTTCTGCCCATTTTTTGTTGATTTTTAAATTTTGATTTACATGAGTTATTTATATATTTTGGATATTTGTCTTTTTTGGATAATTGTCATTTGGTAGGTTGTCTTTTTGTTTTGGTGGATTCCTTTGCTGTGCTAAAGCTTTTAAGCTCCTTTATATCCCATCTGATCATTTTTGCTTTTATTTGCTTTGCTTTAGGAGACAGATCCAAAAAATACTGCTATGATTATGCCAAAGAGTGTTGTGTCTGTGTTTTCTACTAGGAGTCTTATGGTATCATGTCTTAGGTTTAGGTATTTAAGCATTTTGAGTTTATTTTTGTATATGGTGTGAAACAGTATCTAATTTCATTCTTTTACATGTAGCTGTCCCGTTTTTCCCAGCACCCACCACTTATCGAAGAGACCATCTTTTCTCCGTCGTACATTCTTGCCTCCCTTGTTGTAGATTGGCTGTTAAGTGTGTGGGTTTACTTCTGGGTTCTCTGCTCTGTTCCATTGGTCTATATATCTGTTTTTGTGTCAATATTGTACTGTTTTGAAGATTGTAACTGTGTAGTCAGAGAATATGATACTTCCAGGTGTCTTCTCTTTCTCAAGATTGTTTTGTTTATTTGGGGTCTTTTGTATTTCCTTATACATTTTAAAATTATTTCTTTTAGTTCTGTGAAAAATGTCATTGGCAATTTGATAGAGAGTGCACTAAATCTGGAGACTGCCTTGAATAATATGATCATTTTAACAATATTGATTTTTCCATTCCATGAACAAACTATGTCTTTTCATTTGTGTTGTCTTCAGTTTCTTTTATTGGTGTATTATAGTTTTTCTAGTATAGGTCTTTTACCTCATTAGGTAGGTTTATTCCTAGATATTTTACTCTTTTGATGTGATTGTAAATGGACTTGTTTTCTTAATCTCTCTTTCTGATAGTTTGTTGTTAGGGTAGAAAAATGCAATAGATGTCTGTATATTACTTTAATATTCTGTAACTTTACTGAATTTGTTGATGAGCTCTAGTAGTTTTTTTTTAACATATCTTTATTATTTTTAGGTATGGTTCGTCTATACCCATTTTCTGAGTTTTCCTTTTTTTTAAATCATAAGAGGCTATGAATTTTTTCAGGAGCTTTTTTCTGCATCTATTAAGGCAATCATATGATTTTTTTCCTTCAATTTGATAATGTGACTTATTACATTGATTTGCAGCTATTAAAAAAAATTCTGCATTCCAGGGATAAATCCCACTTCATCATGGTATATGATCTTTTTAGTGTCTTGTTAGATTCAGCTTGGTAATACTTTCTTGAGGATTTTTTGCATCTATGTTCATCAGTGATATTGGCCTTTAGTTTTCATTTTTTGTTATATCTTCTTCTAATTTTGATATCATGATAGTTCTGGTCTCATAGAATGAGTTAGGAAGTATTCCTTCATCTGCAAATCTTGGAATAATTTGAGAAGGCTAAGTGTTAATTTTTCTCTAGATGTTTGGTAAAGAAAGGTTCAGTAGTTAAGAGTCAAATGGTTTTGGAGGCTTTAGAAATTCATCCTCCAAGTTTCAAAGTAAAGGGCAATTAGGTATATAGATCTTGATTATTTCCTAGAACCTTCTCTTTTTCTCTTTTTTAATATCAATTAACTATCAATTAGCTGTTTGATACTTTAATGACCCATCTTTTTCTGTTTTAGATTTAAGACAGTAATTATAGCTAATCTTGGCTAGATAACTATTAAGGGTCAAGTGTGGGTCTCATAATTTAAAGGGCTCTGTAATGAATATTGTTAGAAATGTCCTACTTTGCAATTTTACTTTTGTATATTCAAAGCCACATTTCTAAAAATTGCTGATTTAGAATCTAGTTGATAGAAGGGAGTGTTTTTCACTCAGGCAAAGTGCAAAAGGCCAGTAGAATAATTTAGACTATCGTTAAACACCTTTTTTTTTCTCATGTATAATAGGTCCACTCGCTCAGCCTTTGAGGATGAGGGAAAGAAAGGTGCTTGAGGTCAGGTGGAAGAAAAATTTGTTGAGACATGGATAATCACTTGCATTCATAAAATGGTCAAATTCCCTATAGTTAAAATACTAAAAATATTCACTGTAATTTTCATTCTTTGTCTAACATGTATGGTATAGCATCCAAATTCTTCCCCAATACTTTTGAGATTTATTCCTGGGATTTTGGAGTACAATAATGTAGCTAGAACTTGTATCAAAACTTTTTCCTGCTGGGCAGTTGTTCTTATGACTAATATGTAGTCCTATGACCACATTGGTTAGAGTGGTTGGTAAAAGTCACTGTGCCAACCTGCTGAAATTTCTCATAATCAAAGAGTTAAAGAGCTACTGTTTAGTACAATAGAGGCCACCAAGGACTTTGCACCTTGCCAGCTCCTGTTGGTGGCTGTTTTGACTGTCTTCCAAGTGGTAGATATCACGCCTTAAAAAGCCCCATACATCTAGGCAAGAGTGTGTGCAGATGTGCTTGTTTTTGGTTTCTTGTTTTGTCACTAGCATTATGTCCCAAAGGAATGCACATAGGCTGAGTGCAGGAAATACTTGTGGAATTCTCAGAGTTCTGTGCTGGAGATGTTTAAGATTGGTAATTATAGGTTTCATATCTGTGAGTGTAAATGCAAATACATTCTACTTGAATTGCTTTGACTTCAAGATTTGCTTTGATTCCAAGATTGATTAAGAAAAGAGGACATTGGTGGCTTCTGACAAATTTATGTTGCCTTCTGTATTTTATGCAGTAATCAACTGAATGTTTTAAATCATTGATGAAATGAGGTTGGATGTAAATAAATGTTAAAATGTACCTCTTGTCTCGTTTTATCCTCATCAAATCAATGATCAGTGAGAAAGGTGCTACTCTATTTTATAGAGGTTAAGTGACTTGACATGTTTCTAAAGCTGAGACCTCAGATCTGCCTGAGCCCACATGACATCATTCACACCACTCTGATAGTGGGACATCTCACAGTTATCAACACCCTACCTCCATACAGAGCCCAGCATTGCAGATAAAGTTAGGTAAAGCTCCTAGGTCATGAAACAAAACAAAATGAAGCA
This sequence comes from Neotragus moschatus, assembly GCA_006410615.1. Lineage (NCBI taxonomy): Eukaryota > Metazoa > Chordata > Mammalia > Artiodactyla > Bovidae > Neotragus > Neotragus moschatus. The sequence goes on from SJYA01000382.1 coordinate 1,331,412, forward strand.
AAGACATCGTTAATTATAGAAAAGGGATGCTCTTTTTGATGTGTCGTTCACGAAATGAGAGGGGAGTAGGGTAATACTTTGAATTCCCTGAATCCTATATAATACTCTGGTGACTGCTAAACCATATTTTCCTTAGTTATTTAAGTAGGATTCTTAATGCTTCCCTGCCTCGTAGAAGATGTTACTGAATATGGAGAAACTATTAAATTAGGAATACTGATGATGTAAATAATCGTGATGTAGAATGTGAGTCCATTAAGCTTTGCTATTTGTGCACAGGCTGTGGCTGTAACATCTGCCCCTTCACTGATGTCAGGCGTGGACTGGGCCCTTTGGCAAGCTGACTTGGGTACCTTCTCCCTCTTCACTCTGTGGGCCACCTTTTGAGTCGGATCCTAGGTCTTCTTGGGAAGTTAACCCTATTACTGGTCATTTATTTTAGTATTTTCATGATTAGGCATGAACACTAAAATATGATCTCTTAGATTTTTAGTTTCCAAAAACAGTGGAGAAATAAAAGGCTAATATACATTTTTCCTGTCTGGAAACATGCTATACTTCCTGATTGCTCCATTCTCCAAGAAAAAAGAATGGTGTGCATTTGAGATGTCAGATCAAGGACTGAGTCTATCCCTAATGTTGAGAAAAGAAAACACAACTTCTAGCTGCATTAGGACAGAGAAAATGACTGAGAATGAATGTCTGTTTATCTTTGCTTTCAGGGAAGAAATTAAACTAATCTCATCAAAGTTATTTAGGAAGTTTCTGACTGTACTCTTTAATCTTTGTTTCAGAAAACAGCAGACTGCATTATTAAAAAGGAGCTCATTGCATGTGGGAAGAGCATTCAGCGGGTGTCTGTTTTCAAATATGAAATTAAAGAATTTGAAGTTAATTTCAGAGCTGAAGAAACTGCTAGTCAAAACAGAGCAGGCCATTTTGGAAATGTTATTACATTCTTTAAAAGATATTTATTCAAAAATTGTGTATGTGGGCTGCTATACAAACATCTCAAGGGTATAATCTCAAGTGAGAGTTTCACTGATGCTGAGCTCCAGCTACAAATTGAACAGCAATATTAATTTGGTCTCATTTTTGAGTTGGTTCATACTCAAATTTTGCCAAAACTGAGAGAAGAGAATTAAGAAACACTTTTCCATCTTCACTATCAGGAAGTGTGTGTGTGTGTGTGTGCATGCACACATGAATATATACACATGTACAATATTTTAACTATATATCTAGTCTAGTTCTGTGGTTAGCAGAAATGAGATTTGTTAATTTATGCACATTAACATTTTATATTCATTATGGCAATCAGTAAAACCACCTTGCAACCTTATATCCTCCAAGAGAGTTTAGCACTTACCGACTGTTGTTACCCCATCAGTTTGGCTTGATCCATCTCTGCCACCCCATCCTTTGCTGGCCTCTCAGTGTTGGAGTGCTCCAGAATTCAGCACTTAGACCACTCCTTTTCTCTAATTACTGCCATTCCTTAGGTGATTTTATCTATTCCCATAGCTTTAAATGCCATCTATATCCTGAGGTTGTCCAGATTTTTTATTTCTAGTCCCAGTAGCTCCCAAGTTTCAGACTTTTGTGTTGATTTTCTACTGTATATCTCTCCTTGGATGTCTAAAGCCATCTCAAATCCAGTGTGTCTGAAATAATAACTGTTGATTCCTGCACATCTTGTTCCCCTTCTTTCTCATCTCAGCGACTGGAGTTAACCACTTACCCAGTTCCCCAGGCCAAAAAAAAAAAAAAAAAAAACCAACCAGGGATTAGTCTTGAACTTTCTTTCTCATTGTTTACTTCACCTTCAGTCTGTTAGCAGGTTCTGTCAGCTATACTTTCAAGGTTTATCCCACATATATTCCAAAGTAAATCATTGTAATTCAACTTACATTTTCCCAGATTGAACTGACTTCATCTTCTCAAAAGATTTGTGTCCTCTCTTAACCTGACAATAGCCAGTATTCCACCTTCTGTAGTCACTGGGAACCATGGAAAATATAAGATGGATCTGCCACTCCCTGTCTTCCAAAGGTGTCCTGTCTTACTGAGAATGAAATCTCAAGTGCTTATCCTGGTCGGCAAGGGCGGCCATAGTCCGGACATCATTGTCTGTCGTTCTTTGCACATTTTCTACCACTTCTGTCCATGCTTTATTCACTTTTCTTTAGCTATCCTGTCCTCCCTTCTGGCCACCAGCTTTCTATCTCAGGGCTTCTTTTCCCTCTGCCTTCAATGTGCTTCCTCTNGGGAAGGAGGGTGGGCAGTTTGCTTCACCATTCCTAATTGAGGAAGATGGTATTTTGGGGTTCGATAGAAACACAGTGGGCCTTTTATCATTTACATATGAATAAATTCAATATTTAAACAAATACAAATAAAGCTGTGTAATAAATGTAGCTTTCTTATTTTCTGTAGTTGATCTCATTTTGCACGTTAACGTCTCTCCACCTGGTACAGGGTTTGGGGAAAAAGAAAGTTGCAAACAAAAAGGTACACCAGCCTCTTTTCATTTAAAAAGGGTGAATGGTAGTCATATTTTGGCCATTTATTATTATTATTTTTTTGGCAGGTAAATATCCACCTNATAAATGTAGCTTTCTTATTTTCTGTAGTTGATCTCATTTTGCACGTTAACGTCTCTCCACCTGGTACAGGGTTTGGGGAAAAAGAAAGTTGCAAACAAAAAGGTACACCAGCCTCTTTTCATTTAAAAAGGGTGAATGGTAGTCATATTTTGGCCATTTATTATTATTATTTTTTTGGCAGGTAAATATCCACCTTTCTGGAGTTTCTCCCCTCTCTTTGTCCTCCTTCCCAGGATTGGGTCCCCATGGCAGGAGAGGCTTCTGAGGCTGGTACACTGCCTTCAAGCCTTTGTTGGAGTATGATGGGCTCTGGTCCTGGGCCTCTGGTTTGTCTGTAGAGGTGTGACAGGCTTGGTGTGCATTTGGGGAGTGGGGCACTGCTACTAAAATCTTTTTTTTCTTTGAGTTTAAATATCCTCCACCAAGCCTGATCTGTATGTACAGATCTCTTCAGATTCCTTTGTTCTCTCAGCCCCTGGAGACCCCTGGGGAGTGGAGAGGAAGCCAGGACTTCTCAGCTGCTTAGCCTTACCAGGCCGGATATCCAGAGTCAGCAAGACAGCATGCTAGTTCAGCTCGAAGCCGTTGTCATCCATTTCTAAATCACCTGTGAGACACTGTCATGTTGCTCCCTTGCCATGCTGAGACAAAGGAGCTGGCAGATTTTCCTAGATTTTGCTCTGAGGAGCACAGACCAAGTGGCCCTTATCCGGAGTTTCCTCTTCAACTTGAAGGTTTCTTTCTACATCTTGTCCATGGCCTGAGAGTCACTCCTGGCTGGGAGGATGTTCTTTCCATCTCTTTCTTCTCCCTCTCTTTCTCTAGCTGCTGCTAATGAGGACCAGGGGAAAAAATAATTCCTTCTGCTTCCAATCAGGTACAAGTTTCCCTGGAATCACATCCTCCAGCTCCAGTCCCCTATGAAAAGTGAAAGTGAAGTTGCTCAGATGTGTC